>JAUTXW010001867.1:0-600000 GCA_030620095.1 Kuschelorhynchus macadamiae | reverse complement strand
ACTATTATGAGCAACTATCGCCCCATAGCGTTAGTACCTGTTTTTTCTAAGGTGTATGAAAGTCTACTCTGGGATCAGCTCTGCAGGTTCTTTGAAGAAGGTGGGCTTTTTGCAGATAGTTAGTATGGCTTCAGGGAGGGAAGATCGACCACATTGGCTATCTTGGAGCTGCTGGAGTGCATAGTGGGGGCATTTGAGAGGGGGCAATATGCAAACACGGTATGCTGTGACCTCTCAAAGGCATTCGACTGTGTATCTCATGAGTTACTCTCCGAGAAGCTTAAATACTATGGAGTTGACGTGGTTGGTGTGCGGTTACTGCAGTCATACTTGTCCGGAAGGAAACAGAAAACGGTGTTTCAGGGAAGAGTGTCAGACAACTGGGAGGAGGTACTGGACGGAGTGCCTCAGGGTTCTGTGCTCGGCCCTCTTCTCTTCTTAGTTTACATTAATGATATCTGTCAGTCACTGTGTTGGATAGGGCCCTGCATGCCTTGGATGAGAAAGCGAGCGAGTGTTTAGATAAGCTAAGTGACTGGTTCACGGCAAATAAATTAACTTTAAACCATGCTAAAGCTGAAAAAATAACATTCGGGCTTCGAGAACTTGGGGGTGGCAATCCTGAGGAGGTTAAGTTTCTTGGTATGTTCCTGGATCCAGCCCTTAGGTTTAAACACCACACTGATCACGTAGCGGATCGCCTATCAAAGAGCATATACCTTTTGAGAGCCCTGGCCAGGATCTTACCAGGAGATTTTCTTCTTCAGGCATTCCATGCCCTGTTCCAGTCTATTGCCGCATATGCTATCTTGGTTTGGGGACATTCGCCATACTCTAAGCGAATCTTTGGATTGCAAAGAAGAGCTGTTAGGGTTGTCGCGGGCTTGGGATGCAGGGAGGATGCAAGATAGGCTTATAGGAGGCTTAATATCTATACCCTGTAGATATATATATATGAATGTCTGGTATATTGTCACAAGCACCTCAATGAATATAACACTAACAACTTTTTTCACTATCACCATACTAGGCAAGAAAACGATTTAAGAATTGAATATCTCAGATTGGAAAGAGCTCGCTTTTCCGTGAACTACTACTGTCCAGTCTTTTACAATAAACTCCCAAGATCTTGGAGAAATATGACAGGGGCAAAGTTTGGGCAGTCAGTCAGATCAATTTTAATAGAAAATGTGTTTTATAGCATCACTGAATTTTTGCAGCATGACTTCACAGAATAATGTTCTTAATGTTTTCTCTGTTTTAATTGTGCTTGTGTGATATTTTAAAGAGTATAGTAATCAGTGTCTATTTTAAACATGATTGTACAGATATTTTAGTTTTAAAGTTATTTCTTAATTGTATCATTATTAATATTTTTATTCCTAGATTTTTTATTATGTATTTCAGCTAGATCTTAAATGTGTGCTGGCACATATACTATATATATATATTTTTCTTTTTTTTTTGTAAAACCAGCAAATTATTAACGATGGTAAAGTTTTGTAAAAGAAATGTATAACCTGAATAAAAAATTTGAATTTGAATTTGAGGAGCTACTTTGGGCAATCATTTGTGGATAATGGAGTCCAAAGCTTGTGTACGTTTTGTTGACTTGGAAAAAAAAGCAGCCATGCCATTTAAAGTAACAAAATATACTTTACACTCTTTAATGTGATTGATGGACTGGGATAAAACTAAATTTAATTTATGAGCAAAACAATGGACAAACACAGCACTTGGGAAAGTGTCTCGAACTTTAGCTTGCAGACCCCCTAATTGTCGTGCCATCACTGCAGCTCCATCATAGCTTTGAGCAACTAATTTTTCTCTCCATTAATTTCTTTAGTAACGTTATAAACTACGGTATATAATGCATCTGCTGTACGATTTTCGGACACATTCTTAAAACCTAAAAATCGCTCTTGAATACTTCCGTCTGTTTTAACGTAGCGTATTACTATAGCTAATATAGCTAACTAACGGTAAGTTGAATAGCTGCTGTTATTTACTGCGAGTCCTAAAAAACTACTTGGACACAAAAACATTGCTCATGTCCTATCATGCAAATTTTGAATCGCTCCTCAGATTTGGAGTTATCTTTTGGGGTAGCTGTGTTGGCACTGAGGGGGTTTTTTTTAATTCAAAAGAGGGCAGTGCGTATAGTCCTGGGCCTGGGCTGGCGGGAATCTTGCAGAGTGGTTTTCCGGAGGCATGAGTTGCTCACGTTGGCCGGACTGCACATCTTTGAGTATGTGATGTATGTTTCTGCATAGAAATAAAAGATTGTTTAATCAACATATACCTATTCATAACCATAACACCAGGTCACTTGATTTTGATTTTCCTCTGCATAGACTCACTCTCTCAGAACGCAGTCCAGTATACTCTTGCATTAAGTACTTCAATAAGCTTCCACCAAATTTGAAGGCAATGTTAGGCGGGTCATGCTTCCGGGGGCTGTTCGGCAGTGTATTCTTGAGGCAGAGCCATATACAGTTGCCGAGTTTCTGTTAACATGATTGTGATCGGTGTATACCTGAACCCACTTCAACTTATTGTTCTCTGCACTTGGCTTTGTAATATATTCTATACATTTTAATTTGTAATGTATTGTTTTATTCTAATATGTGCATGTTGCTCTATATAATGTGTTGTCATATTTTAGCAGTTTAATTTTAATATGAGCATTTTGCTTTTTATATTGTGCTAGTTATTAGGATATTGTGACGCCATTTATTTAAAAACACAATGATGTATTTTTATAAATATAGAGATTTTTGACTTGACTTTTGACTTTGATAATTGGCTCAAATTAGTGATATCAGTTGTTTCGTCCAGAACAATAGCGCGCCTCACCAATCTCCTGCTTAATTCTTTTTAGAATAATGGTTGCAACAGCGGAAATTAAATCATTCTGGATTCGATTCGACGTTCCGCGAAAATCGCTAGACTGCTCTAAATGATTTTTTAAGCAATCATCATATTTAGCCATTATACTAAGTAAATCTTGAAAATTTCCTCTATTTGAAGAAACCCTTGTTTTGTCATGACCTCTAAATCCCAATTCGTGCTGTCCGAAAAAACAAACACCATCGATAAGTCTTCTTAATATTTGCCTATTTTTATCGACTAGTCTATTGTGTTGGCGGTGACTAATTTCCAACTGTTTATTAAAGGCGTGTTCAATTCTGACGCGACGTACGTAACACACAACACACGGATAGCCGTTCAAACAAAGAACCTACTCCAACGATAGCTTCTGCCCCCACTTAAAGCACGCGACTGAAATGCAGCAAAAATTGCAAACAGCCGGTGGAAAGTTCAATAACCTCTGGCTCGATTCACAGGAAATCAAGCATACAGGACTTGGCTGCAGAGAAGCTGGCGGCCCGCATAGGTTCTATTCGATTTCTATTGTGACTCGGTCGGAGTCAAGGCCGCATTTATTATGGGCTTGATAATTACGATAATATTTTAGCATTTTTAATATAAACTAAATTAATGATTTCCTATTTCAAAAATTACATTTTAGAAGATGTTTTGTAATTTTTTTTGGGGAAGCACTGCTTCCCTTGCTTCCATGGACTGTTTATGCGTCTTTCGCGGAACGTGGAATCGAATCCAGAATGATTTAATTTCCGCTGTTGCAACCATTATTCTAGAAAGAATTAAGCAGGAGATTGGTGAGGTGCGGTTCATTGCTATTGTTCTGGACGAAACAACTGATATCACTAATTTTAGCCAATTATCTATCTACGTTAAAACAGACGGAAGTATTCAAGAGCGATTTTTAGGTTTTAAGAATGTGTCCGAAACTCGTACAGCAGATGCATTGTATACCGTAGTTTATAACGTTACTAAATAAATTAATGGAGAGAAAAAATTAGTTGTTCAAAGCTATCGTGGAGCTGCAGTGATGGCAGGACAATTAGGGGGTCTGCAAGTTAAAGTTCGAGAAACTTTCCCAAGTGCTGTGTTTGTCCATTATTTTGCTCATAAATTAAATTTAGTTTTATCCCAGTCCATCAATCACATTAAAGAGTGTAAAGTATTTTATTTATTTATAAAATACACTACAGAATCAGGATTCTAAATGGTATACAAATATATAAAAAAAAAGAAGATAACACAAAAACTAAAACTAAACTAAAAGAGAAAAATAACAAATTATCTGCTATACTACAAAAGATGCAAAATGCAAATTAGTAAAATGAAATAAAATGATTAAGTTATGCCGAACTTCAGGAATCTTTTGAGGGTAGGAAGACTCATGTTGAAAATATCGCAGTCATTATAAAATTTGTTGTGGTTGTGACATAGACGGTCAATAAAGGAATTTTGGCCGTAATTGGTGCGGTGTCTTCTAACGAAGAAAAGGGAGGTATGCCGTGTGCGTCGAACTGGACCCAGAAAGCTTACCCGACCCAGCAAGATAGGGCAGTCGATAGTACCGTTGAGAAGTTTAAAAGCAAACAGAAGGAGAGCTTGTCTGCGTCTTTCAGCTAAGCTTTGCATACCACAAAGGAGTAATCTCGTACTATAATTTATATTTTGATATGGAAAGTGAAATTTACTTAACAAGTAATTAGAAAATTTGTGTTGAACTCTTTCAACTCTCTCGATGAGGCATTCATAGCGAGGGTGCCAAATGATGGAGCAGTATTCGAGGTAGCTCCTGACAAAGCAGTTATATATAATGGCCCTGGGGTCATTGAAGCATCGGGAGTGCCTCCTGATAAATCCCAACATTCGGAAGGCCTTGCATACAATGGAATCGATATGCTCGTTGAAGGTTAACATACTATCAACTGTGGACGAAACCTCTAGGAGTGAGTCGTTAATCCTGTAAGTATTTAGTATGGGGTTCTGGGATCGCGAGAAGTGAATACAGGAACACTTAGCTATATTAATAGTGAGAAGGTTTGTCTTGCACCAAAAAACAAATCGGTCTAAGTCAGACTGTAGTGCAGAATTATCCAATAGGAGAAATAAAATTGGGCCAATGTGGGACCCTTGAGGCACGCCGGACGCGACTGATATGACACGAGATACCGAATTATGTACTAAAACACGTTGTTTACGGTTGCTCAGATAGGAGCTAATCCAGTTCAAATAATTGCCTGTTATCCAATGTCGGAAAGCTTTCTTAGTAGCAGCCTGTGACACACACTGTCAAAAGCCTTCGACAGATCGGTATAGATACGTAAGCAAGCCGTGCTCTGCTGTAACTTTTGTTGGAATGAAGTACGAATGCAGAAGATCACGGATGCAGTTTAAGATACTAAAGTCGAAATCACGAATTATCCCGTTTAGCACTGGGCGATCTTTATGCAGAGGTGACCCACAAATAAACAAGTTAGTATTTGTGGTATTTTCGACAAGAGAGCGCAGAAGTTTGTAGTCCACTCGTTTTCCTTTAAGGGCGTTCTTGTCCCCTGTGAATATGACGGCGAAATCACACCTAGTAAACCTCCCTATCAACTGCTGACACTCTCGAATACGGTCGTCGAACAGTTTATCATTGGACCACTGACAGTTGATGTCATAATAATAATAATATTAATAATATATAATTAATATTTGTGGCTTGCGAGATTTTGCTGATGGGCTGTTTTTGGTTGAGATATTGAGGTGACTTGAGTTAGCAGATTGGCTCAGATTCTCGATTGTAAGATTGAGTATCTTTTGTTGAAGTTTGCTTTTTTCATGCTGAATTTGAATGTTGTCGTTTTCTAGGGTTCTAATCGACGATACCATTTGTCTATTTAGCCTGGTAAGCTCAGCAATATCGTTGTTAAGTCTAGTCGAGGATGAGGAAGATTCTTCCAGTTTATCGTTCAGCAACCTGATCTGTTCCCGTAGAGTTGCTATAGTTTTGTTGAGTTCAGAAATGTGGTTCAACTGAGCAGCAAGTTGTAAGTTGAGCTTTCCTTCTGCTTCGGTGACCAAGTCCGTAAAGTCGGTAGATTGCCGCTTTAAGCGTATAAGTATCTTTTTCTGAAGCGTCCTTTTCTAATTTTAATAATTTAGACTTGAGAGTATTGATAATATCATTGTTTTTACAAGAGATCTCTTGACATTTAATGGAGCAGTATATACGATAACCATCGAGTCTAACTGATTCGGTGTTTCTTTCCAGGCAACTCGGGTGAAATATGCCGTGACAGACGGTGCAGCAGTAGTTAGAGAACTCCTTTAGTTTGCAGCACTTGAAGGCGCGATCCATGCTTTTGATCGGTAATTCTTACTACTAGATACAGAAGCACGAAGCCACACATTAAGAAAAAGTATTCTCAAAATTGAAAAACGAATCAAAATTAAAATAGATAAAATGTATAAAATAGTTAAGTATGTGTTTTATCTATGAGGGCAACATTTTAAACTTAATTTTCTTGTGGTAATTTTCTCAATGGATATATACAAATAAAATAAAAATGTTAAAATTACAAAGATCACAAATAGGTAAAATTTTCGTTACTTTAAGTGGCATAGCTGTTTTTTTTTCCAAATCAACAAAACGTACACAAGCTTTGGACTCCATTGTCCACAAACGATTGCCCAAAGTAGCTCCTACTAGGTGGAACTATAATGGGAGACTTGTGTTAACAGTATCTGAAAATCGTGAATCACTGATTGAACTATTTGAGAATATAATAGAAAAGAATGAAACGTGGGACTCAGAAGCAATAAATAGCTAGAAGGGGTTTTTGGACTATTTGAAACGAGATTTTAATTTTAATTATTTGTTGAATATATTTTCAGAAATATTTCCATTCTCGGACAATGTTTTTAATATATTACAAACCAATATATGAGCCAAAAAAGAGATGACTTTGACCTATTTTGGGAGAAAACGATGACATTACATGTAGAGCCACAAGCCAAGCATCTTCGAACAGACAAGGTGGGAGACGTTCAAACATCATACAGACACCTCTTTTATGAAATATTCGTTCAAATTCAGCAACAAATAAACTATAGATTTAACAGTTTAAATGATTTTAAATTCCTCGAGCTCTGCAATTTTGATGCATTTAAAAGAAAAACTTTTCCAGAAGATGCATTTAAATCTCTTCTTCTTTATTATGGGCAGTTCTTCGACCGAATGTTACTGCGATCTGAACTAAAAATGATTTACGAAACTGATGACATTAGCGCAAAAAATATTTTGCTAAGGAACTAATGCAATTTTTAAAAGACAAGGAGCTGGAAGATGCCTACACCGAAGTGTCGAAATTGTGTGAATTAGTATTGACAATACCTGCCACAAGTTCATCATCAGTAGAACGCAATTTTTCAACACTTAAACGTATAAAAAATTTCCTGAGAAATTCAACGGGGTATATAGTTGGCGCATTACCTTTCTGGAATGACGTCACGCTGGTTTCAAATAACGTATTTCTTATATTATTTATATTTCAGCGATGATTAACCTAAACGTATGCAGTGATGTAGATAGGAGGGGTTATCAGCACTGGCTAAAGCGAATTTAAAATTGGCATTTTCTGTACAGAAAGCGCTGCAACTTGTCGAAAATGGCTGGCAAAAATTAACACTCTCATTGCCATAAAAAAACCCTCATTTTGCACACTTAATACAAAAATAACTATTATAACTTCAAAAATAAAATTATTTTGCAAATAAATTTACTAATATAAATTCTTTCATCTTAGTCTTATTTTTTGTTTGCAATTTAATAAATTGACGCCAACCCATTTTCATCAAAATTATTTTAAATATCAATTACTGAAAAAATATTAAGAAAAAATAACGAACGATGAATCCTTTACCTCCAGAATGTTTCAAAAACAAAAAGAGGTAAAAACAAAAATCACAGATTTTACTTAAAGAACAAAATAAGAGATATGGTCTATTCTGAGTGTATGCTAAAAATGAATATGTTACAAAGACTTTGCTTTAAAAAACTAAAAGAGAGAAATTAATGTATAACTAACTAACTTTAAAAATAAAAACTACTCCCCTTCACTGTCTTCAGAATCAGAACTAAATTCTTCATCGTCACTGCTGTCTTCGTCGGTACTAATTACAAGTGGCGCAATGTCTGAAGCATCACATATATGTATTGTCTTCCAAGCTTCTTGGATTACCCTTTCTGTGTGGCTGACATAATTTTTCCAATGCTCTGAAGATACTTCATTTATCGCTTTTTCCCACATGGCCAAAACTTCCCCTTCAGACTAGCAATGTATTGGTCGTACCTTGTTATTGACCATACCATTTCAATAGCAACTTGACAATGGTATGGAGAATCTATATTTTGTGGCCCAAAGGTTTCCAATATTCGTCAAGGTAGAATGTTTTTTCAATGTTACAATCTTTTTCTAAATTTTCCATATTTCATCCTTCATGGCCCTCTCTGGGAAGTCAATGTTCTTTTCTTTTAACCATCCAATCAATCTCTGCTTTGTCCATGATTTTCTTGGAATATCCTCTAAAAGGCCGGAATGATAGCTTGCGTTGTCCATCACTATCAAACTTTTTGGAGGAAGATTTGGTACCAGCTGATTTTTAAACCAATTTTCAAAATTTGGCTTGTTCATATTGTCATAATAATCTCCGCTTTTTAGTCCACTTTTAAATATTAAACTGGCCCCCTTAATAAATCCTTCCTTTGATCCAGCGTGAACTACAATATATCGATGACCTTCACTAGCTTTTTTAGAACTTGTAGACATAGTGTTATCCTGCCAGCTGTTTCTAAACGAACCTTTAAAAAAATCCAAGTCCATCAATAAATACGGTGGTATAAGCATCTTGTCCTAGATTTTGATTTTTGACATATTCCCTCAAAAATTGATTCTACTTGTGGACGATATATATAATATATATATATTTATATATATATATTTGATTTCTTCCACTTAAAACCAATACTTTTTAAAATTTTCTTAAGGTGATGGAAAAATTAAAATATTCATTTATCTCTTTTAGTTTTTTAAGCAAAGTCTGCATTGTAACATATTCATTTTTCGCATACATGCAGTAGATGGTATCTCTTATTTTGTTCTTTAAGTAATCTGTAATTTTTGTTTTTACCTCTTTTTGCTTTTGAGACATTCTGGAGGTAAAGGATTCATCGCTCGTTATTCCTCTTTTCTTAATATTTATGATTGTTGTATGGCTAAGTTTTGTTGCATTTGAAGCTCGTTCAATTATATTATCAGTTTGCGGAAGGATTCCATTTTTAGCTTGCTCTTTTTCCAATTGAAAAAAAGCCAAAATATTCAAAACTATTAGCTGTGATTGCTGATTATAAAAAACCCATCTTGCAAAAGTTTAAAAAGAATATCAAATCAATGTCAATTTTGAAAATTTATTCTGAAAGACACATTCAAAACCGGCATTTTTGTTGTAAAGAAAAGACAATGAGTTTTTTGAAAATGTTTTTGTCACTGTCAGTTAACATAAATCAAACAAAAATAACCAAAAATGACGTCATTCCAGAAAGGTAATGCACCAACTATACATCACTGTTGTACATTCAAATCAAATCAAATCAAATCAAATAAGCTTTATAGTTAGAAGATTTACACATCTCAAGAACAAAGCACATTAAAATATTAATAAAAATCTAAGTAATAAAATTAAAAATTTGTTTAAGCTGTAAATAACTAATATAAAACTGGACCAACAATACCATACATTTAACAATGACAACACAACAAATATTTAAAATATCAATTAAAATACAAATACAAAAAAATAGAGGGACTATAATACAAAGTATAAAACACATTCACATTCAAAATTCATTTACCGTATAGTAGGCTTTCCCAACCAATACTTTAGAACAGAATTTGTATTTCGGGTATTGTAAGCCGAAAAATGAATTGAAAATAAACTACTTCAAAATAGGTCGCAGCGACGTTTTTATGATGACGTCATTGACGAATTTGCAAAAACTGATGGAAGAATCGAATTACATTACAAATAGGTAAGTTTCTAAAAATTGCTTCCCTTTCTTAAAATTTCATCGCACGCCCCTGATTACTATGATGCAAAACTGCTCTGGATGGAAATTGTTTCAACAACTGTAGTTATGACAACCAAATACATAATTCTCCACTTTTATTAAATTTTGTTGAAAAATAATTCAAATTGGTTATTCTGAGGAAGCAAAAACGAGAAATAATAAAACTTTTTGATTCAAATGATAATAACATTGCAAGAGTTAGAGTTGAATATCAGTGAATATACCTAGGAAGAAGAATTCCTTCAATAAATACAATCAAGAATATAATTAATCGTTTCAAACTACTGAATGGCTGAACCAAATATCAACAATCTGAAATATCCAAAAAATGATAGACAAAAAACCCTACAACTTTTCTATTTAAAGTTCTTTTCTAAACACTCTAAATACAGCTGTAAGTGGGTGTCAAAATATTATGACACACCCTGTACACACAAATAAAACTCCTAACTTAAATTACCTTTTACTAAATTTTCTCTAGCGATCAAAAATTGTTTTTCTTCAAAAAGTATGACACCTTGTGTAAACAAACCCATAGCATTTTCAGTATCAATCTTCAAAAGTTTATCCACATATTCAACTATATTTTTAGTATCAATATCCAGTTCTGAATTTTTCTCAATGTACATCTGATTAAAAATTTTACAGATCCAGCTGAGAGCAACGATATTAGATGGAAACAGTTCATGCATTTTCTTAGCTTGTTCCAAAACCTTTACAGTTTGTCCACTTTTATTTAGTACTGTCAAATAACTGGAATAAAAACTCTCAGAAACTGATGCACTTGCTAACATCAATGTAATGCATTTTTCATACTAAAAAGATCAAAAGATCATTATTTCAAATTGTATAAAACCATTGTCAACAAAATAAAAAATATGTGCAATTCAACATTTTCCACTATTAAAGATATTATTTACATAGCAATAAACCCAAAACCACTCCAATGGACATTAACAGATTTATAAGTGTAAACCATTTTGATTACAAGTTATGGCCATTTAAATTAAAGAAAGTCTTTTAATTTGGATTTTACTAAGTCCACCATTTATAAAAGCTCACCAATTTACAGATTGTGTAATTACTTTAATATTTATGATAGTGACTTAGATTGTTTTAAATAGGCTTTAGTTTTTAGTTTCTAACCTGTATGACATATATATAGATATATAGATATATATATATATATATATATATATATATATATATATATATATACAGGGTGTTTCTTAATTGAGTGTCAATATTTAAGGAGGTGATTTTTGGGTCTATTTTAAGAAGAAAACTTCATATAAACAAATGTCCTAAACGGTGTAAATTTTGAGATACAGTAATTCCACTAGATTTTTCAATAGTATCTCTATACCAAATTTCATTACAATATCTATAGTGGTTAGTATAGAGGTACTATGCATCTAGTGGAATTTTTTGATGTAGATTTTTTTTTTCCACCAAATTATGATTTTCCCAGACATTGATGGTAATTATTTTTTTTTAAATAAAAATTATTTTTGAAATTAACATAAAAAAATTTAACCGTTTCTCTGCATATGTTATATATATCGCTAATATGACAACATCAATCGCCAAAAAAATGCAAGGAAATATTTAATTATATTAATTATAAGAAATCATATATATATATATATATATATATATATATATATATATATATATATATATATATATATATATATATATATATATATATATATATATATATATATATATATATATATATATATATATATATATATATATATATATATATATATATATATATATATATATATATATATATATATATATATATATATATATATATATATATATATATATATATATATATATATATATATATTATATATATATATATATATATATATATATATATATATATATATATATATATATATATATATATATATATATATATATATATATATATATATATATATATATATATATATATATATATATTTATATATATGTATATATATGTATATTTATATATATATATATATATATATATATATATATATATATATATATATATATATATATATATATATATATATATATATATATATATATATATATATATATATGTATATATATATATATATATATATATATATATATATATATATATATATATATATATATATAATATATCTATATATATATATTTAATATATCTATATATATAAATATATATATATATATATATATGTATATATATGTATATATATACAGGGTGGCCCATATATAAAAGGGTATCCTCCCATATATATAAAGGGCTTATTCCCAAGGTATGATTTCCTGGTATATTTTGGGAACCTATATTATCACATTTTTGATTTATTAGGGTATATATATATATATATACTCTTTTCATGTATGATATGTATAAAATATAGGGTGTTCCAAAAATTATATAAGATATCGCATTACACTACTATCACATTTTTAAATGGAAAAGAATACCCCCAATTTTTTTTCTATTTTTGGATTCTCCAGGAAGTTTTTAGTAACTTTTGTATAATAGAGTTTATACCTATCTGCAACCATTTTGAAGTTTTTTTAAAACGGTTTTTTTTATAAAATTCGCCTCATTTAATTTAGTACTGATCAATATGGGAATTTCGAAAAAATAATAATCACCGATACCAGCAAGAAATTTAGCATCCGTCAATGTCATCGTAAATCATAGAACAACTTTATCTATGATTTGAAATCGTTAAGTTGCCTAGTTCTATTATAATATTTTGCAATGATTTATTCAATTCAAGAAAGGGTCGAAATAACGAAACTGTATTATCAAAACGGAAGCATTGCAATAGCTACCGCCCGGTTGTTTAATGCGTTACATCCAGACAAAAATATTAACCATAAGTATGTGGCTAAATTAATAAGAAAATTTGAAGCAACTGGATCTGTATCTAATATTTAGCCGGAATCAATAAAAATCGTCCAAGTAGAAATGAAGCCAGAGAAATAGCAGTTTTGGGACACGTGGCTCTTGACAACACCCAAAGTACTCGTGGTCTGGCTACTTCTTCAGGATTTACACGCTCAACAGTGCAAAGAATTTTGAAATCCTATAAATTTCACCCGTACAAAACTAAACTTGTCCATGAGCTTAATGAAGACGATTATGATAGAAGGTTGGAGTTTTGCGAATTAATGACACAACGTTTGAACAATAACCCAAATTTGTTATTTAACATTTGTTTTTCGGATGAATGTACCTTCTATTTACATGGTGCTGTAAATAGACATAATTGTCGATATTGGAGCGACTCGAAGGTCCACATTTGTTTCGAGAGGTACATTCGCAATACCCACAAAAAATTAATGTCTGGGCCGGCATTTTCGGAAATCATATTGTAGGACCTTTCTTTATTCCTGGAAACTTGACGGGGGAGTTGTACTTGGACATGTTGGAAAATACAATAGAGCCACGAATAACCGAAATAATAGAAAATGAGGTTAATTATAATGAAAATTTTCTTCATTTCCAACAAGATGGTGCACCACCGCACTATGTAGCTCCAGTACGACAGTTTTTGGACACCCATTTCCCAAATCAGTGGATCGGACGGCGCGTATTGAGTGGCCACCAAGGTCTCCAAGGTCTCCTTATTTCAATTTGATCGGACTTGAGTATTTAGATTACTTTCTTTGGGGACATATAAAAAGTAAGGTTTTTAGTACAAGCCAGACTCCATCCAAGATCTTCGGGAGCGGATCACGGCGGACTGCAGACAAATAACTCCAGAAATGTGTGAAAATGTTAGGAATAGATTTGAGCAAAATATTTATTATTGCATGGAGGTAAACGGACACCACTTTCAACATTTATTACCACATTGACTTTTTGACACATTGTAGCTAAGTAACTAATTTTTGTTTAAATTTTAATGTGAATGTAAAACTGTAAATGGTTTAGTGTTCCTGATATATATATATATAGATACAGATCTAGTTGCTTCAAATTTTCTTATTAATTTAGCCACATACTTATGGTTAATATTTTTGACTGAATGTAACGTATTAAACAACCGGGCAGTAGCCCTTGCAATGTTTCCGTTTTGATAATAAAGTTTCGTTATTTTGACCCTTTCTTGAATTTAATTTATCAATACTTGATATTATTCAATTATTATATATATATATATATATATATATATATTCAGAGTGTCCCGAATTGCAGTGTCCAAATTTTAACAGCGCATTAAGCCCTAATTTTCTATATAAAAATGTTGGCAAGTGCTTCGAAATATGTTAAATAACTTCAAAATGGTTGAAGATAGGTATAAACTCTATTATACAAAAGTTACTAAAAACTTCCTGGAGAATCCAAAAATAGAAAAAAAATTGGGGGTTTCCATTTAAAAATGTCAAGTGTAATGCCATATCTTATTTTTGGAACACCCTGTATTATACAATCATACATGAAAAGACGTCCCCCTAAAAATCAAAATTGACGTGTCCATTACAGTTTTTCCCAAAATATACCAGGAAAGTCATAAATAAGGGTGGGACCTTTTCGTTGGGCCACCCTGTATGTATGTATATATATATATATATATATATATATTTTTTATATCTGTAAAAATATTGTAATGGTTGATCCTGTATGTGTATAACATATAGTAAATAATCAAAAATATTTAGCAATGTGGCAGATTATCATTCTTTATAACTTGATATAATAATAATAATAATCATTATACTTACCAAATCAAGTGGTTTGTCTGTAACAGGGACGGTTTCTAAAAGATCAGCAACTAGTTTTACAATCTCTATTTTAATGTCTCCTGAACATTTTTCACTTGTTTCGAATAAAACTCTTATTAATTCCTTAACATTTCCAAATGCACTAACATGAAACAATTTCCGTGAATAATCTAGAATTTTGGTTTCATTCCTGCATAAGATATAAATAACTGTAAAGTGGGGTACATTAAACAAATTTTATTCAGTCTAGACCACAAATTGTTTAAATTAAGTTGACATTACTATTATTGATACATTGTTTAGCATTTTCTAGTTAACCAATTTACAATGTTGATATTTAATATATTATTATATATAAAAAACAACATAATTTTACAAAAGAAAATACACTCAATACTCATAAACAGATCAAACATAGAAAAACAGTCAAACAATGAAACTAAAAATATTTAATAAACAGGTAATTAAACTCAGACAGATACTAGAAAAGTCTTCTAACACAAAGTTTCTTGGTCTTGTAATAGATAACCGACTACATTCTGAAAATCATATTGTGCAATTAAGTAAAAATATAGCTTCTGGTTGTTATGCGGTTAAAGTTATTGTAAATGAACTTGGAACTAACATAGGAAAAACAGTCTATCATGCCCTCATAGAATCTCACTTAATATATGGCATTGCATTTTGGGGTACCTATGTTGATCTGGAAATAAGTGATTCATGACAAAAATTTCTTCGGCAAAACTTGAAACAATGACATTTCTTCTTGTGTTTTAAGTAGAGTACGATTAGATTCTATTTTTCATATTTATAAATGAAATAAGAGAAAATTTTTATTTTTTTTTAAATTAAAAGTTAACTAACTTACGTTTCAAGAGGTAAATATGACATATATAATTTTACCAATTCAGGTTTAACATCATCTTTGTTCAATTTTTCATAGTAATTAATGAGTCCTTGCCAAGCCAATGGGTTAGTTGGATTTAAATCTATAGCTTTCTGAAATGCTTTAGGTACATGATCTGCAGGACCAACTTCTTGTAATGAAAGACCTAGGAACACTAATGCCATATAATTATTCCTATCTTCTTTGATAATAGACTAAAAAAAAAAAAACTTGGCTCTATTTACATGGTGTAGAAGTAAGGAGTATTAAAATATGAAACAACCAATTATCTTGTAGCTCTTTATTACGGTTGCATTAGTTATCACATTATATTAATTAATTAATCTGTAAACCAGGCATAAAGCACGGTCAAATATATATCCTAATATCTGGTATTTTCATCCTCAAATAACTTTATTCTTTGAATATTTACCGTGGAAATGATTGTTGGGGCCATTGTAACCATGGAAGATATCCACCGAATAAAATTATGCAGAGATGAAAATACCAGCCCTTAATAAGAAATATATACAAAGTTTGTTCTATATCAGCCTTAATAAATAACAATTTTGTATATACAATAAACAGTATCAAAAATTATTAAGTACTCACTTTTGATAACCTTAAAGCACTTTGAAAATCTTTATTTTTAATTGCATTTTTGGCTTCTTTTAATCGTGTCTTAAAATCCATTGTATATCTACATATATTCTGTCTTTGGTTCTGATTTTCAGATGTTTGTTTACTTATTTTAACCTTTACTTTGTAGGTTATGTTATTTTGCGGTTCTTTCTTCTTTCTTTTTTCGGTTTTATGACCTTGAGCTGCTAGGACTATGTAGGCGAGACGTTTTATATGGGATGTCCGAATAATTTAGTTATTCTTCTGTTTAAATGCTTTTATGTATTCTGAAGCTTAGCTTCCACTAGCTGCCCCTTGAGAGTACTACTGATATCACGGGATGACCTTTCCTTTCAAGTTATCCGCTCACTTCTCCTACTCCCGCCTCATAGCAGCCATTGCGCTAATATTCTTTGTAGAACTGTGCAGACGAACAGAATAGAATTCAGAACAACTAGACACCTTACTGTCCAATATATCTGTTTTCTCAGTTTACACGGCGGAGGACGGACTACTGGTATCACCAGATGAATCTTTCTTTTAAATCATCCACATACCCCTCCTACTCTCACTGCATAGCAACAAACGATAAATATTCTATATAGAACCGGACAGACGAACAAGACAAAATGCAGAAAAACTAAGTCTCGCACATTCACAGCGTCTGTTACCTTTATCGCAGGGTCGTTAGTTTCTACTCTAAGCATTTGAGTCTTTTGCAAACAAACAGCACAGCAATATCGAATACGTGGAACCACTTATGTTAAAAACGTTCGAGGTAATTGGTCATTAGAGAAGTGTGGCTCATGATACTATGACTGGCAAAATAAGCCCACGCGCAGGATGCTGTCTATCTCTCCCACACCTCTGACAACATTTAATTGAGAATATGGATAATATATAGACCGATTTTTTTTTGTTCATTTATGGTGTTCTATTTGTTTACAAATAAATAGGCATTGAATGTCCTTTACATTACCTTTAATGAAAAAAGTATTGTGCAGTTATGGATTATACATTCGACAACAATAAACAAAGATAACACTTTGGGCTGCCGAAAAAGGTAAAGACAATAGGTTTTGGGTTTTAAATTTAATTAGTCAATATAAATAAACTGATCAAGAATATTTTGCTAATAATCAACAAAAGTGGTCATTTAGAAGAGGTAGAGTAGGACGGTTTAGAAAATTTAACTGGGTTTGTTGCGTTTAAACTACAAAAAAGGGAAAAAAACTTGGTTATATTTCAAAATTCCAGATGGTAATAAAACTTCATTTTCTTGGACAATCCATCTTTCTGAAGGTGGTTTACATAAGCTTACTGAAGAATTTCTAACAATTATTTAATTCAATTAACCTAATTCATTCGGCTGAGTTTATTAATTTAAGTTTAGAGATTTATAGTATAAGTTTATAAGATTTAAGTTTTAGACATCTTTTTTTTTTAATAATAATAATTAAAAATATAAAAGAAACTTTCAAAATGACGAAATCTGTTAACTAACTACCTAACTGCAGTATCATCAAAAGCAAGGGAAAATTTTAACTGTCCCCTGTATGTATATTTCGACTTATGTGTAAAGAATAACACAAATGAATTAAATTATTAATTAAAATTAGATTTTTTTTAATACCCACAGCAGGTTGCACAAAACTTTTAATCACGTAATAAATTTAACTGACGTTTAGAATAATTTTTGACATTGACACTATTCTGTGGTTTGTTACACTCTGAGCCGTCTGATTAGTTAATGTTTAGTTAAATGCTTTGTGCAACCCGCCAACTGTTTAATAAAAAACATTTTTTGGCGTATTCATATTAACACTGTAATTTGGCTCTGTATATCTACATATATAATCTTTAATAACTATTACTAGGCTTAGGATAATTATGTGCATCATTAAGGTTAAATAAATGAGTACAAAACATATTCCCGTGCCATAGCAACAAAATCTATGTAATAATATCATCCATGCGCAACGTTATACAGAACAGGTACGTCAAGTGAGATTAAACATCTGCAAAAGTCACGCGACTTACCCAATCTTCTGTTTGACATTCCTTGTTTTGATATTGATACTCGGCAAGCTTCAGGACGATTTTAAGAATAAAGAAAACTACAAACACAATGAAAATTACGTCAATCCTTTCCGTCCATTTACGTCAAGTCAAACTTTATTTTCCTTTGTGAAGTTTTCGCACCCTGTATTTCTTTATATAATTGAAATGAAATGAATATGAAAACAAAGAAATATTGTTGATTATTACAATAGTTTGTGCTTTTTTCCTGGATTTGTTAATATTTTAAGAATTGTTACAATTATTTTTATATAGTTACGATGTTCTATTGTAGTTTTTCGAAATAAATAGGTATCTACCTAAAGCCGTTTTGATACAGTGAAATGACAAGCAGAAAAATACTCATATAATAATCCATAACACCCTAAATACGAGTCTAGATAATGTGCATCCTCAGATAGCAGAATATCTTTGCATTTCATCATTAGATTATCTAGCCACTATTTAGTTGAAGTTAATATATTAAGCCCATTTATTTTGAATATGTATTTAATTTCCTTTTATGACCTTTACCTAACCGGTTATTTTTTTTTGCTACAGTAATTTTTTAATCAAAGTATTGGTAATACTGCTAAGTACACTTTCAATAATTGTTTTTGTAAATTTTGACTCCAAAATAAAAATAGAAAGTATATGAATGGGCGAGAACTATACCTTCGTTGAATGCATTGTCGAGAAGCGATATAGTACCTGCAAAGGACCTCGAGCTTTACGCCCGTTTAACTTTACTTTCTGAATAAGTTTGTAGCTATTCGTAAGAAAAATTAGCATGTAGCAATAGCCCCAATAGAATAGTGCTATAAAATTATTTTAGTCATGCATTAATAGTGAATTTGAGGTATTTATAAACTTTTTACGAAAAAAAAATGTTTTCTTAAGTTTCTTAAAATCAGAGTTTTGGCCTAGTTTCACAATGTCGTTTCAACCTAACAAGCTAAAAATGTTGAAGAGGAATGTGAACCGACAACTACCGATGTTAAACGAACGGCAAAGAATGGACGTATGACTACGGAACGTGGCGTCACTAAAAAAATTCATCTCGGAATCCTGGCCTTATTTTGTAGGAGGTGTTGGAAAACTGCGGCGGAGACGCGGAAAATATCCAGTTTCAAACACTTCGAAAAAAGATGTTCAAGGTCCAGTTTTTTCAAATTTAATTTAATCTTATAATTATTTATATTAATTATATATTATTTAATATTTCTACACAGCCTTTATTGCAGATCCGACTGAATGAATACATTGAACCCAAGTGTCTCCAAAGCTTCTACAAAAGAAAATGTTTGTTGATTATTCTGGCACTTCCTCTAACATTTTATGAGTAATTCTTCTTAATGTGTTTCTGTTACTTACTACTTACTTACTAAAAACGTCTCGTACCTACCATGTCTTCCGATTCCTGACTATTTTAGGGCGTAGACAACTCATACCTTGTATTATTATATTATCATGCATATTATGGAACAGAATTTGTAATTACTGGTATGGTTTGTTCCTGCAAGAGTAGCAAATATCTATTTGCAGATAGATTTTCATTGAAAATAAATTGTCCAATCAAACGGTGGTCTGAAACACAAAAGTTTTATTTATTCGTGAGGTAATTTAAATACATTTTAAATTACCTATATTGTTACACCAAACATTGAACCCAGATCTTGTTTGTAAACGTCTTCTTCTAAATAATGTGGATTTTCTGTATCCCAGCAATGATGGCTACGTTTATCGAAAACTCCGCAATTTGTAAATCTGGTCTCATCTGTCCAAAGAATTCTAGATTGAAGGTGTTTCTTGGCATTTATTCACAAACCATTCCCTAGACGTAATTCGTCTTATAAAATCATTTTCCTGAACGCCCTGTACAATCCGAGGTTTGTACGGATGAAATCAACGTAAACAATTTTTAAAAAGAGAAATTCCTAAATTAGGCGCTAGTGTAACGGATTTATGAGACGCGGCAGTCTTTTGTTTCATAATGGCGGCCACACGTTCTACTCAAAGCCTACTATCGAAAAACAAACATTTCGGTTTTTAGGGCTTAAGTAAGATAATATCGCAGACCCAAGGCTCATTCCAAAAATGCAAAGATTCAATATGGGGTACGTATAAAAATAAAAAGTTTATGTAAATATCTCGAGAAAAAACGAAGCTAGAAAAATATTTTTGCCTGAATTAAATTCCTTTAATGAAAGTGTCGTCTGTGTCCTAATAATGTATGAACGATGAATTATAATACTAGCCGTTTACAAGCTACATCCAAAAGTTAAAAATGCACCATTTTGGTTTTTCTTAATTATCTCGAAAACCACAAAAGCTAATTTAAATTTTAAGGCAGATTTGAGTTTGTAATAAAATTCTCTAAAACTTTGCTAATTTAACCAACCACGTAGCTATAACGGTTTCCCATGTAGCAACACATGTAAGCCAAACCTGGGATACCCTATATATATATATATATATATATATATATATATATATATATATATATATATATATATATATATATATACAGGGTGTCCCGAATTGCAGTGTCCAAATTTTAACAGCGCATTCTGCATTCAAAATAAGCCCTAATTTTCTATATAAAAATGTGTCGGCAAATGCTTCGTTTTCGAAATACAGGGTGTTAAAGTTTTAAGAAAAAAATTGTTATTTAGTCATAACTTTTTTAGTACTTGAGATATTGTTATTAAATTTGGTAAACAGCATTTGAGTAACAAAAGGCATTTTTTGATTTGAAATATTTTTTAATTCTTTATCAGTGGCGTCCGTACAGGATTTTTGATTGAATATTCTTGAAGAAAAAATGGTACGCTACTGCTTTTTCTTCTTTTTTAAAAACTAAAAACTATTTTTATGTATGGCGTAGTTAAAATTTCCATTGTTGTTAATTATTTCAGTGGCAAAACCTTTAACATCTTGGTATGCCATGATTGCATTTTTGTGACAATTGAACAATTGCTAGTTTCGTCTTTAAAGTGTGACATTTGAGTTTTTAGAGTAAATAAATGTCAGATACATTACAGTTTATACAAAAAGGTAATTATCAGTCTAACTAGTGATTTCAAAATGGTGTTATTCAGTAACTTTGAGTATGCTGATATTCAATTCGTTTAAGGTTTCTGTAATGGAAATGCAAATGCAGCAGTACGGGAATACCAACGAAGATTTCCAAATAGAAGATTACCTTGCAAACAAGTTTTCATTAAAACGCATTTAATGTTTAGGAATTTTGGACTCAAAAAGAATCCGAGAAACGAAGGTAGGAGAAATGAACAATATCGAAACGTAATTTTAAATAAGTTTGACAACGATAGGACATTAAGCCTACGAAAAGCAGCTCATAATTTACAAGGCAACGCAGTTTTTGTTTCTAAAAATAAGGTTCATCGCGTTTTGAGGAAAGATCACAGGAAGCCATTTCAGATGCAGCCAGTTCAAAACTTACAACCTGGTGATGCCGAAAAACGTGTCAGTTTTTGCAGTTGGTTTTTGCGCCAAATAGAGGAAGACGAGAACTTCTCAAAAAAAATGTTATGGACTGATGAAGCCACATTTACCCGAAGTGGCTCAGTAAATTTCCATAATTTACGAATCTGGAGCCATGATAATCCACGTGTTGCACGAACTAGAGCATTTCAGCAGGTGTGGTGTAATAAATGAAATTTTTTGCGGGCCCCATATTCTACCACCACGCCTAGATGGACAGTTATTTAATGATTTTCTGCAAAATAGGTTGTTTCAATATCTAGAAAATATTCCTCTAAATCTTAGAAACGAATTCTGGATTCAAATGGACGGGGCTCCCGGGCATTTTGCACTTGTAAATCGCGAGTGGTTAAATAATAATTATCCAGAACGGTGGATTGGACGATTAGGAGCTACAGCCTGGCCACCACGTTCCCCTGACCTCACACCTGTCGACTTCTTTGTGTGGGGTTATTTGAAAAATTTAGTTTATTCCAGACCAGTTCATACAAGAGAAGAACTGATTCTAAGGATAGAGCAAGCCTGTGAAACTTTGAGAGCCAATACGAATTTTATACGCCATGCCACTGACACAGTTAAGAGCAGATGCCGAAAATGTGTCGAAGTTAGAGGAGGTCATTTTGAGCAATTATTGTGAATTTTAAGGCCCACATTAATCCTTAATAATATTTAAAGTGCTCTACAAATTTTTTTCACGATCTAAGTTAATAAAAGTTATGAATTCTAGTTTTTGTAAAATTAATTACGAACTTAGTTAATAAAGAGTAGTTTCTGTAAAATGAAGTATCAACTTCAAAACTGAATTAATTCTAATTACCGTTTTACAAAATGAATCGACGATTTTAGAATTATAAACTCATCTGTTATACTTTAAAGACGAACCTAGCAATCGTTCAATTATCACAAAAATGCAATCATGGCATACCAAGAGTCGATAATGAAGGAATGATGGTAAGTACCAGTAAGGACATTAGATTTTAATAGGTTGCCTGCTAACTTCTGCGATGTCACCCTGATAACCCAAACATAATGCAAATCTCCATTACAACGGGTCGATACGTCATCTCTCCTTATTGTCAGACAAGCTTTTATTTTAGAATTATGAACTCACCCGGAATGCATGAAATAAATATCAGAAACCAAATAATTTTAAAAACTTGCTACAATCCCACCTTAAAGGTTTTGCTACTGAAATTAACAATAATGGAAATTTTAACTATGCCATACATAAAAATGGTTTTTAGTTTTTTATGGAAATCCTTACACCACACGAATCAAATTTGCTCCATATATTTTTGTTTTCAAAAAAAGCATATATTTTTTCTTCATATTCAATATGATAAAAATTAAAAAATATTTCAAATCAAAAAATGCCTTTTGTTTCTCCAAGGATGTTTACCAAATTTAATAACAATATCTCGAGTAATAAAAAAGTTATGACTAAAAACAATTTTTTCTTAAAACTTTAACACCCTGTATATATATATATATAGAAAATATATATAGAATGCGCTGTTAAAGTTTGGACATATATATATATATATATATATATATATATATATATATATATATATATATATATATATATAATATATATATATATGATTTCTTAGCTTATTTAAGAAAGAAAAGTTCATATGAACATAAGTCCTAAACCTCTCACCTTTTGAGCTACAGGGTGTTAAAGTTTTAGGAAAAAATTCATTTTCTTATCATAACTTTAAAACTGAACACCAGAATTAAAGGAAGCTGATTTGAATACACTTGAGGAACATTCAGAAACAAGTACTAGGAAAATTGCGGTAATGCTAAATGTTTCCCATTTTCTTATTTGAAAAATACTGAAAATCCTTTATTTGATAACAAAATACGCTTTACTGATGAAGCTAATTTTTTCCGCAGTTCCATTCGAAATTTCCATAATAATCATGTATGGGCAGAAGAAAACCCATTTCGCCCATCATCAAATAAAAATTTTTTCATGAATGTGTGGGCTGGAATAGCTGGCGATTTTACACATAGGACCGTTCTTTTTCTTGAAAACGATTTGCCAATTTTGCTCAAGGATGTACCTCTTTTTTAAGAAAAAAATGTCATGCAATGGTGCACTTTTTTACATTTTAAAATTCATTAATCAATTTCTAAAAAGAAAATTTAGTAATCTTGGATAGGACGTGGAGGAACCCAATCTTGGCCTCCCAAGTCCACTGATTTAAATATTTAGACTATTTTTTGTGGCTAGGCATATATCAAGACTTTAGTTTATTCTACCCGGTTCAAACTGTAGAAGAACTAAGGCAAAAAATTTTTTCAAGAAACCACATAGAAGACTACTGAAACTGGAATTTTTGAAAGGTTTCGCCAATCCATGAGAAATAGAATTGAAGCCTGTATTCTAGCAGAAGGAGGATATTTTCAACAATTGTTGTGATAATTAAATTAAATATTAATTTATTTTATGCATAGAAGTTGTGAAAACTTGTAAGAATTTTTTTTAGTTTTCATGCATTGCAAAATCGCTAAAATCTCATATGGCAGTTTGTAGGTAATATGTGTTTTTGTCAATCGATTAAAATAGCAACTATTACTATTCAAGTTTAATACAAAAAATGTATTAGTAAGTATTATTTTGATTATTGAGTCGAAAACGAATTTTTATTACCATTAGATATTAGAGATTTTGCCATGCATGAAAATGGTTTTTATTCTTTTATGCCAAAACAGTTCGTCGGACGAAAAAATGTCAAGAACTTAAATTTGTTGCAAAATAAATGAGGATTTCAAAAATAATTTTCATTTCCGGAAAAAGCAGTGCCGTACCATATTTTTTTAGAAAAATCTTCAGTCTACATCCCGTACGGACGCCACTGGTTCAAATATTAAAAAATCTTCTACATCAAAAAATGCCTATTGGTGCTTAGTATGTGCGTGCCAAATTTTATGAAAATTCTAAAAACCGTATTAAAGTTATGATAAGAAAACGAATTTTTTTTTTTAACTTTAACACCCTATAGCTCAAAAGGTGAGAGGTTTAGGATGTATGTTCATATGAACCTTTCTTTCTTAAATAAGCTAAGCAATTATATCAACAATTGTTGTGATAATTAAATTAAATATATATATATATATATATATATATATATATATATATATATATATATATATATATATATATATATATATATATAAATATATATATATATATATATATATATATATATATATATATATATATATATATATATATATATATATATATATATATATATATATATATATATATATATATATATATATATATATATATATATATATATATATATATATATATATATATATATATATACAGGGTGTTTCTTAATTGACTGTCAATATTTAAGGAGGTGATTTTTGGGACCATTTTAAGAAGAAAACTTCATATAAACATATGTCTTAAACGGTGTAAATTTTGAGATACAGGTTGTTAAACTTTCAATAATTTCATAATTTTTCGATAATATCTCGAATACAACTCTAGATATTGTAATGAAATTTGGTATAGAGGTACTATGCATCTAGTGGAATTTTTTGATGTAGAACATTTTTTTAATTTCCACCAGTGGCGTCCGTACGGAATCCGACCTGCATATTTTCCCAGACATTGATGGTACGCCACTGATTTTTTTTTAAATAAAAATTATTTTTTAAATTCCCATTCATTTTTGAGCAAGTTTGATCCCTTGGTAATTTTGTGTTGGACGCACGGTTTTCGTTTTAAAAAATAAAAACCGTTTCTCTGCATGGTCCAAACAATCCTGGTCATAAGACGGATATCATCATGCATGCGGAGGAATATTATTGTATTAAACTCGAGAAATCAAATCTTGTCGAAAATAAATACTAAGAGTTTTCAAAAACAAACAAATGAATCAATAAAAATGCTTTATTTTAGAAAAATCAGTGGCGTGAAAATAATTACTATGTCCATTCTTATTAAAATCAGAAATCGCTTTATCTTAGTGAGAGATATTTGTAGATAATAGTATGTAGTCTTCAGCCACCAATCTAGGACCACCATGTCAATGTTTTTCAGAAGTCTGTTCCTTCATAAATACTTTTTATAAATTTTATTAAAATAATATGACATTCTTCAACAATAACAAGTTATTTACAAAACTATACTAATACAACTAGGTACATAATTAATAATTTCAACAAAAATAATTAGGTTTTAACAAATTGACAGCACACTGTGAAAAAAATTAGATAAGTTGTTGAAAATACCCACCACCTTGGAGAATACACGCTTCAGCCCTTTTCCTCATGTTGTCGCGAACTCTTTGAAGGATACCCTCGGTGTTTCTGATAATATCGCAAGAATCTCTTATACGATCCTTCAGCTCCTCTAGAGTGTTTACTGGGGTGCGGTAAACTAAAGATTTAAGATGTCCCCATAGAAAAAAATCCAAACTGTTTAGGTCTGGGGACCTAGGGGGCCTTGAGGTCCGCCACGACCTACCCATCTGTTGTTAAATGTGCGGTTCAAATATTCTCTGGCTTCAATACTAAAGTGAGCGGGCATCGTGCATGAACCACATTCTGTTTCTAATCAGAATTGGTATATCTTCTAACAATATCGGCAAATCTTTCTCAAGAAACAGGCGATAATTATGGCCATTTAGTCTTTCTGGGAGGAAAATTAGGTGATTTTCGATAATGCCAGCCCAAACATTTACAGAGAATTGCTCTTGATGATGATATTCCACAATGGCATGGGGGTTCTCGTCGGCCAGGATATGATTATTGTGGAAGTTTCTGATAGCGTTCCTGGAGAAGTTCGCTTCATCTGTGAACATTATTTCGCGATCAAATAAGGGATTACGCGCAATTTTTTCCAAAAACCATTCACAAAAATTAACTCGGAAAGGAAGATCTCGGGGAAGTAAGGTTTGCACTCGTTGAATGTGATATGGGTATAGAGAAAATCATGTAGAATTCTCTAAACTAGGATGTGCGAAATATTTAGGTTAATTTCAATTTTCCTAGTACTCAGTTCAGGATTTTCATCTATGGAATTTAATACTGCCTCTTCAATTTCTGGAGTTCTTACAGTCCGATGGGCCCCTTTTAATTGATTATTTGGCTTGAATGTACCTGTTTCTCAGTCAACATTCTATGCACATTTGCAAATATTAGCCTATCTGGTATGACTCTACCAGGAAAGTGCTCTTAATATAATCGCCTAGCTTCCGGTGAACTGCCATCAGCCAAACTATACATGTAATGCATGTTTGCCAACTCTTCATTGGTAAACTGAACCATTTCTTTTCTCAGATATATCAGATATTTAGAACACAAAATTAATTAAACCCGACTGAATCTGAAAGCTGAACTGTCAAATTAAGTTATAAGAGAAGTATTAATTCTGACAGCCAAAGCCTACTACAATAATAATTATTATTAGTAATCTTTCTTTATTGATGAACTAATAGTATTTTATAGTTTCGTGTTAAAAAATTATAAGCTGAAATAATAATTTTGAAATCTTTGGGTATTAGTTATTCATAAGCAAATTTATTTGTTAAAACTCTGCAGAGAAACGGATTTTATTTTTAAAAACGAAAACCGTGCTTTCAACTCAAAATTACCAAGAGATCAAACTTGCTCCAAAATGAATGAGAATTTCAAAAATAATTTTTATTAAAAAAAAAATCAGTGGCGTACCATCAATGTCTGGGAAAATATGGAGGTCGGATTCCGTACGGACGCCACTGGTGGAAATAAAAAAAAAAGTTCTACATCAAAAAATTCCACTAGATGCATAGCACCTCTATACCAAATTTCATTACAATATCTAGAGTGGTATTCGAGATATTATCGAAAAATTATGAAATTATTGAAAGTTTAACATCCTGTATCTCAAAATTTACACCGTTTAGAACATATGTTTATATGAAGTTTTCTTCTTAAAATGGACCCAAAAATCACCTCCTTAAATATTGACACACCCTCTATATATAGATATCATATATATATATATATATATATATATATATATATATATATATATATATATATATATGTACATATATATATATATATATATATATATATATATATATATATATATACGTGTGTATCAGCCAAATGGAATAAATTCGATAATAAATAAATGGGGGCGTGTTCGGAAAAACGCTTGGACCCGTCGATTGGTATTTTTAGTTGCTCATTTTCTCCAATAAAAACTTTTTATACAGGGTGTGTCCTGTAACAGTGGTCAATGCCAACTTTCTTATTTCAAATGCAACACCCCGGATATTATTTAATTTTTGGATTCTTTAGGAGATTCTAAACATATTTTATGTTCAATGTCCTATACCGATCTTCAACTATTTCGGCAATATTAAGTGTTTTCAAATTTATTGCAAAAATTAAGATTAAAAAAATAAAATTATTTATTTCTTCATAATGTATAAACAAAAGTAAAAAGTTAATTTAGGAACTGTTGAATATGCTCGCCGCGAACGTCTTGGCAAATTCGTAATCTTAAATAGAAATTTCTTCTAACGTTATTTAGCATCTCAGGCGTGACCGATTTAATCGCAAGCGTTATTCGTCTTCTTAAGTCAGCTAAGTCGAGGGGTTTAGTTTTGTATACAACATTTTTAATATGTCCCCATAAGAAAAAGTCTAATGGCGTCAGATCAAAGGATCGCGCTGGCCATTCTATCGATCCTCGTCTCCCTATCCACCGATTTGGAAATATTCCGTTGAGGTACTGCCGGACATTAATTTGGTAATGGGGCGGTGCTCCATCTTGCTGAAACCATATCATATTCGCTGGAACTTGTGGGTTTGCTGGATCCGGATACAAATTTGTCAAAGTTGGCACGACATTATTTTGGAGCAGTGCTAAATAATTATCGCCATTCAAATTGCCGTCAATGAAAAAGGGGCCTATGATATGATCCCTAACAATTCCTGCCCAAACATTAACCTTTTCAGGATATTAAGTATGTTCTTCGCTGATCCAGTGAGGATTTTCCCTAGACCAATAGCGGCAATTTTAACGATTTACATGACCGTGAAGTGTAAAGGTGCACTCATCCGAAAACAAAACATGTTCTAATTGAATAACATTGTTATCTAACATAGCCATCATTTGTTCACAAAAATAAGTTCTCCTATCATAATTGTCTTCCATGAGCTCCTGAGTTGGTATCACTTTATAGGGATGCATTTTATTTTCTTTTAATGTTCGAATAATCGACAAATGGCTAATATCGAACATTGCGGCGGCTTGTCGACTAGAAATATGTGGGTTTTCCTCAAACTCAAGCATAATATCCAATTTAGTATCATCATTTATTGAATTGGCAGCTGCTTTTTTTATCTGCCTCACATGTCCAAGCTCGCGAAACTGCTTTTCTATTTTACTAATTGTCCCTTGTGTTCGTGTGTTATCTCCATAACCAATCATTTGTAGAATTGTTATTTTATGCATTTCTGTTAAATGAACCATTTTTCTGATATTAGGTATTATGCAGTTAACGAAATTCAAAAGACTATGACACTGACACTGACAACTACTGTCTTGCAAAGAGAAAGGCCAGGCATTTTACACAAAAGTAAACAAAACTTAAAAGTAAACAAAACTGGCTCTTTTTGTTCCATATCAATAAAAAGGAACGCTAAAATGGTTTTTGCTTACATTCTTAATATGAAGACCTAAATGGTAAATAAGTATTGAGTGTGTTGTAGCGAATTTTTGTAATCAAATAAATAGTTCATTAACCAGAGCGTATTTCATGAATAATAATATATTCGAAATAAATAAAATAAAAATAAATTTGAAAACACTTAATATTGACGAAATAGTTGAAGATAGGTATAGGACATTGAACATAAAATATGTTTAGAATCTCCTAAAGAATCCAAAAATTAAATAATATCCGGGGTGTTGCATTTGAAATAAGAAAGTTTTTGGCATTGACCACTGTTACAGGACACACCCTGTATAAAAAGTTTTTATTGGAGAAAATGAGCAACTAAAAATACCAATCGACGGGTCCAAGCGTTTTTAACACGCCCCCATTTATTTATTATCGAATTTATTCCATTACACACTGGTATATATATATATATATATATATATATATATATATATATATATATATATATATATATATATACTATATATATATATATATATATATATATATATATATATATATATATATATATATATATATATATATATATATATATATATATATATATATATATATATATATATATATATGTATTTATATATATATATATATATATATATATATATATATATATATATATATATATATATATATATAAAGATAATTGTAGACACGCGTAATTCTGTCAATTCACGTTGCTGTAATTTTTATTATGCCAAGGGGTCAAAGTCGAATTCTCGAAATATTTATTTTCTACTTTAAGTTGTTTTGTTGTTTTGATATCGCCGATTATCATTCCGGCAAAATACTTAAGCTCGTTGGTGTAGTAATCAGTTGTTGGAGAGAAACGAGCGTAGTGATTCCTCGAAAAATAATGGCTTCGTTAGCAAAAGGTAAAATCTATACATTACTTAATATGCTTTTTATCATTGAGATAAACAATTTTTCGTTTTATAATTCACAACAAAAAAAATATAGACTTCTCATTCTCAGTGTTTTTATTAGGAAATGGAATTATAGCCTAATAAAGATTTAACAGATGGGAACTATTTAGGTCCAAGACTTTCTAGTAAATTAAGTTTTTTACTTTTTTGTTCTACATGTATAATTTCAAAATTCTCATCGGAAGTATGGTTTTCTTCAATTAAATGTTTAAGAGTTAATTGAATTATATTCATGTTTTCTGTAAGTAAATTTAGGCACATTAATTAGTTTATTAAACGTTCTGCCTGTTTGTCCGATATAAAATATTTAAAAGTTTAATACACAGTGTATATATTATACACGGTGTCCCATATAAGAACGCACACTACATAAAGGAATCTCGTAAACCAGAAGAGATACGAGGATGAATCAATTAGAGAAAAGTTGCGCCTTGCTCGACCCTACCGCGAAATCTAAAAAATCCTATTACTTCCGAAGATATTCGGGAAAATTCGGTTTTTTTTCTGGCTCTATTTGAAAAGATATGACAATACAAATTTTACATTCCCATTGCTACTCTTCTTGCTATACAAGTTGATGTTATTGGGTTTTAAATCTGACGTTTCGTTTCCTAGCAATCATCATCAACTTTGTTTTTTTAAATAAAAGAAAAAATTGTTTTGTCCCTGAAAAAGTCTAATTTCATTTCTAACGACATATCGCTCCTTACATTTATCCGACGTTTCAGAAGAAAAAACCATCATCAATGTTATTTGTGAGTGTGAATTTTATGTTTGTTTAGAGAATGAGTGAGGACTTTTTGAACATAAGATTAAATTAAGATTGTTTTAATTAATTTTTTCTTACTACATAAATTAAAATATTTTATTTTTTGATGTTAGCATTTTGCTTACTTGCACTAGAAATAGGTTTTAGATTTAAAAAACGCAAATATGCTTAATGTGATAATCATCATATCATAATTTATCGATTTCGTGTTGATCTCGGGTTAAACCAAATCATTTCGAGGATCATTTGATTTTCTATGATACTCTGAAGAATATCTATATGGTTTAATCACACCTGGTTTATTTGTTTAACTTTTGTGTTTTGGCATTTTAGATTAGAATATAATGTTGATGTATGGTATTATGTATTATATTACCAATTTGGAAGAGAAACACTCCGTTCTGTGATCTTAATGACATAACAGGAATATTTTTCTTTGGAGAAATTATTTTAACTAGTTAGCAACCAACAGTTGGCCCGCTTTTCTTACAGGTCAGAAAAACTAGGAATGTTTCCTTCGAGGTTATTAAAATGATTTAAAATTGGTCTTGTTTCTTACTAAAAAAAGCCTAGCAGTCCAACAAGGAATTTAAAAGGCTAAAATATCTAATATTTCGCCCATATTTCAACGTTAACCTTAAAGACATTATTTGAGGTAAGAACTTGGAACTTAAGTCTATTAAAAATGCGTTCGACTTCGAAGGAAATTTTTTAGGTTAGATTAAAGTAAGAATGACTTCTCTTTTGCCTAAAACATCTTTCGTCGTTAAAGTCGTTTAAGTGCGTAATTATTTGGAGATTTAAACCACTAAAATGGACCTTAAAGTATAGAAATTTCAAACACATAATTTTTGGAGTAAATGTCCACCGTTCAACCAAAAGTTAAAACTTAAAACCTCTTAGATTTAATGTCAATTAGGACGTTTTTAAAGACAAAAGGGGGTAAATTTTACTAAATTGGAGTTAATTTTTCGTATATGCTGGTTAATATGGCTTAAAATGTTACTTGGGTTGTACCAATTGGAGAGAGATCTCTGTATCAAAATGAATAAATAAATAAATAGTTCGATATTCTTAAATCTTTATTAGGCTATAACGGAAAATCCGGAACATTTTACTTATATAATACCCACAAAACGAGCTCAGGTATTAGGTATTTAAGATCTACATTTTTATTAATTGCCATGGATTTTATTTTCTGTAAAATAAATTAAATGGAAACTTTATACAAGGGTTTTCGTTTCCTTAATGTAAAAAGTTTTATTTTGGTTACCCTTACTAAAGCATGTAACTAAAAACCACCGATTGCCTCCAAACACATTCTTTACATAAATATAGATATCTATTCAATAAAAAATTTCGTAGGTTCCTTCATCGTTGGCGCTAAAAGAACGGTTTTCGGAACATATGGAGGAAAGCTGAGGGATGTCTCTATAACAGAACTGCAAACACTGGCAGCCAAAGCTGCACTCGCTTCTGCTAACGTAAAACCGGAAAGTGTAGACTCAGTCATTGTTGGTATTGTTGGTGCGGTAAGTATACATGTAAATGATTAATTTTCACCAAAATTTAGAATACCTATTTCAAGCAATTGACATAATCAGCAAGACAAATAATGTCCTATTTGTATGCCTTTAAACTTTTACTAATTACAAAATATACCCATGCAAACTTGAAGACGGTTGCAGAATACATTAAGCAAATTGTCTTTTAACCCCATGATCCATTAACTCTTACCAAAGAGGTGCTTCTCTTACTTGAGCATCATCGGGTTGTGGGGAATCCATCCCCCTTCTAGAGAGCTTAAATTTTTTTCCTAATTTTGTATCTATTTATTTGGATTTTGGTGGTGATATATAATATATATATAAACCCTATTTTTTATTATACAAGGTCTTAAGAACATGTCAGTTACAATGCAAATGTGACTGATGAAGAAGGGTGTCTATCTATTATTATCGCATTAAACAACCCTATTAAGTTTAAAAAACAATTTATTCATTACAAGCGGCAAACTAATTGGAAACGTAAATTGTCATAAATTATAGAGATATTAGTCAGAGCAATCAAATGCCAAGTGATTCAGATATTTGTCTAATTTTCTACATGCCACAGGTGACAAATATAAACAAACAATTTAGTTTTGGCACGCCCATTTTTAAGATTCTGTATATTTTGTAATAAGAAGTATTTTTATTATAAAATAACAACAGCAAGTACCTTAGTATACCTGCATCCAAAATTAAAAAAAAAAACGAGTCGCAATTATTTAAATATTAACCAAATAGATATTTTGAAATACTGTATTTTCACCCATGCCTGCGAGGAAAACATCCCTGTTTGTATGTCTTTTTTATCCAGTGGTATATTTAAGGGGAAATGTCAAAGGGGAGGGCGCTGGACTCCACCCTCCCTCGCGAACTCTATTTTTATTAGGGGAATGCATAATCAACACGCAGTGGAATAAAAATTAAAATCTCCAATTACGCCACTGTTTTTCTCTGTCCAATGACAGACGACAAGGGCTTACATATTAACATGATATGGATTAAAGTGTATTATTTCGTATAATAATAATTTTATACAATCTACTTACATGCCCAGGGTCATGATATTTACACGATACAATCTACTAGACAACAACTATCAAACAGACATATCGAATTTGACATTTGGATACTTTAAAGCACTATTAAAAAAATATACAAATCTAAAGCCGACCTTTCAATAGCGGCAAACCGTAAACAACAACCCGTCAATAAACAAAATGATATTTTTAGTTCATTTTGACTCCTTTTATGTTATTTTGTGATTTTATTTTTTCACGCTTTTCATAAAAAGATATTTTATGTATATAGAAATGAATGAACTTTATATCACGGTTTAAAAAGAAATATATAATTTTTACTTTACTCGTCAAACAACCTGGGAGGCGGGGATAATCATAATTTAATCGAAGAACCTTCCAAAACAAAAATCTGTATTCAACTGACTAATCTTTTCACATTTTTCGAGAACATATAAAAACCTAATAACATGTAACAATAAACTAATAATTGTTTAAGCTCTTCCCTGTAAAAGGGCCATTTATTGCGTTTATATTTGTCACCCAATTGAAAATATGGGCACAAAAATAGATACATTATTCTTGTGGTATCAGTACATGCCTACTCTTTGGTATCAGCCTATTTTGGTCAAGATTACCTATACTATCAATTATTAAACATGCCATTTTTGTAAATATTAAAATTAATAATTAAATTTATTATTTTGCATAAAAATGCAGCTTCTATAACATAGTTACAATAGGTAGCCCGAAGGAGTTCAAACTTGTAGTCAAAAAATTATTTTATCGATTTATTATTATATTATTATATACCATATTGAAGTACACACTCAGGAAGTGTTTATTAGCAATTCCACAGTCAGCACTGTTATGTCATAAAAAAATTACGATTATTTTATAAAGGCTGAAATTCTATGTTTAAATAAATTACGTATTGTTGGACCCTTTTCCCAAAATAAATTTATGGTTTGCCCACGCAGATTTTTCGAGATGAGATTAGCCAAAGTCGAGACGAGATGAGATGAAGCTTTGATCTCGTCTCATCTGGGATCATCACTAACTGTGGTAGAGAGTATCCGGTTTAGTGAGTCAAACAGACGTACAGGGTGATCAGTTAAGGATAGCGAGCGACCATATCTCATAAGATATTGGTCGTATAGATTTGAGAAAAAAAATCATGATAAAAGTCGCCAAGAGAAATTGCTGAAAATTATTTTCGAGTTTGTCAAACTTCGGCTAGAGGGCGTAACAACAAACACCAAGTAGAAAAATGGGGTTTTAATAGAATTTTGCCTAATGAAAATAATCGATGATATCATTTTCATATTTAGTGACCATTTCCCTACACTTTTTGTCTAAAATGTTTTGTTCTATATATCAAAATAAAGCGGTGGGGGAAGTTCAATTGTTTTTTCAAACAAACCTAGATGTCTCTCGTTTCTTTTGACCGATTTTAGCAAACTTAGGCTCATATGAAAGAGCATAATTTGCACTACAAAACGCTTATTTGGTTTGTTGTTGGACAGTTTTATTAAGATTTTTCATTGTTAAACATCTTATTTTTTCAATCCAAAACCGTTCGTCTAACGAAAAAAAGTCTCTTTCATATGAGCCTAAGTTTGCTAAAATCGGTCAAAAGAAACGGGAGACATCTTGGTTTGTTTGAAAAAACAATTGAACTTCCCCTACCGCTTTATTTTCGATATATAGAACAAAACATTTTAGACAAAAAGTGTAGGGAAATGGTCACTAAATATTAAAATGATGTCATCGATTATTTTCATTAGGCAAAATTCTATAAAAACCCCATTTTTCTACTTGGTGTTGGTTGTTTCGCTCTCTAGCGGACGTTTGACAAACTCGAAAATAATTTTCAGCAATTTCTCTTGGCGACTTCTATTATGGTTTTTTTTTCTCAAATCTATACGACCAATATCTTATGAGATATGGCCGCTCGCTACTCTTAACTGATCACCCTGTACATGTATATCAAACACCTGAAAAAAAAACTTCATTGCATTTAAATGGCATTACTTGATGCAATATAAGTGTTGACCAGTGTATTTATTGCATATCAGATGGACTTTGTTTTGGAATCAAAATTTATAATCAGAAGTACCAACATGTTTTGTTTTATTACACAATAAAAAGATTATGATAACAACTGAAAATTATATTTCTTATCTTATATCTTAAATACTTCTCTTAAAATATATTTGCTTATATATTTTAGGTAACTGATAAGTTATATATCGGTGTGCCTGAACATGGTGATCATGCATGATGTCCAACTTTCCCCAACTAACATTTAAAAAATTAAGCTTCTAGACTTCTTTTTGTATTATTTTTTGCACAGGAATTCGAAAATTATTTTAACATAACAGTATATGAGGTAAATCGAAAAGTCGTTATTTCTTAACGAAACACATTGTATAATACAGGGTGTTGAAAAGGTCTGGAAACGGCTTAAAATTTCAGTAATTTTGGTACAATAGTGTAAGGGAATATTATATACCCAGTGATGGTATCGGCATTGTTGCCACATGTCTAGTTTTTCAATAAATCTAATGAATTTTAATTTTTTAATTGGAATACCCTGTATATTTTTGTATTTTTACATTTTACAATATATTTCTAATACTTTTGGTATAACATATCTTATCCTTAATATCAATACGTTTTCGAAATAAAGACGTTTCTCAATAGCATTAAATAATAAATTATAACAAATGTTCAAATTGTTTTCCCTGAACTGCTTGGCACTGAGCTAATTGAAAGTAAAACTGATGAAATGCATAGTTAATCACCTCCGGTGTTATTAATTCCATTTCATTCAGTAATCGATGATGTAATTCAGCTAGATCTTGAGGTTTGGTTGCATGAACATTATTCTACAAGTATACCCATAAAAAGTAGTCGTTTGATGCCAAATCAGGAGACCTAGGCGGCCACTCAATAGGGCCTTTTTTTCCAATCCACTTCTCCGAAAATATATTATTTAAAAATTCGCGCACGTTTACTCCAAAATGCAGTGGAGCTTTGTCCTATTGGAAGTATGATGTAATTGCATAATTAGGGCTGATTACGCTTTGGTTAACAAGCACTAAGTATTTGATTTTCCAAAAGCTGTAATGTCAAATTTGCTTTAATATATATATATATATATATATATATATATATATATATATATATATATATATATATATATATATATATATATATATATATATATATATATATATATATATATATATATATATATATATATATATTTAAACGAAAGAAGTAATGGTAAGGATTACTCCTTCACCATTTGTCGAGAATCGACCAAATCACGACGCTATGTTTCTTTCAAGGGTCAAGGTGCCATCTGCTAGCGTGGTATCTGCCTCGGCAAGGCTCATCAGGCAGTTTCCTTGGAAGGTATCGATGTTAAAACCGAAATAACCAAGCCCTGGAACAATCAAGCTGTCATGTCATTCGACTTTGAAAGTCAACGAGGGAGATAGGCAATCAGTGGCGCCATCTGTAGGTACGCTGGTGCAACTAAATCGCTTTAGATAAAGCACAAGACACATCCGTGCAAAAAATAGAAAAGAAACAGAAATTTTAATTTCTGTACGGTTCTTGGTCGTAGAAAGTTATACAAAACGAAAGAACTAACGGTAAGGTACTCTAGTGCAACTAAATCGCTCTAGATGCATTGGAGTACAAGACACATCTGTGCAAAAATAGAAAAGAAACAGACATTTTAATTTCTGTACGGTTCTTGGTCGTAGAAAGTTATACAAAACGAAAGAACTAACGTTAAGGTACTCTAGTGCAACTAAATCGCTCTAGATGCATTGGAGCACAAGACACATCTGTGCAAAAATAGAAAAGAAACAGACATTTTAATTTCTGTGCGGTTCTTGGTCGTAGAAAGTTATACAAACCAAAGAACTAACGGTAAGGATTACTCCTTCACCATTTTGACCAGAATAGACCAAATCATGACGCTATGTTTGATTCCAGGGTCAAGGTGCCATCTGCTACCGTAGTATCTACCTCGGCAAGGCTGATCCGGCAGTTTCCTTGGGGGTATCGATATTAAAACCGAAAAATCCCAACCCTAAAACAAACAAGGTGTCATGTCATTCGACTTTGAAAGTCGACGAGGGAAATAGGCAACCAGTGGCGCCATCTGTAGGTACTATGGTGCAACTAAATAAGACGACACATCTGTGCAAAAATAGAAAAGAAACAGAAATTTCAATTTCTGTGTGGTTCTATATATATATATATATATATATATATATATATATATATATATATATATATATATATTTTGACACACAGAGAATACAAATTATATATATTTAACAGTAACTTTAAAGATTTATAAGTTGTAATCATAAGAGAGTTTCGTCATAAGGTAAGTTCTGGGCACTTCGATATAACCATAGTTAAAACCCTTTTGTATATCTATATATAAGTTGTGTTATATATGTGTGGCGGAATATGTTACGTAAAAAGATCCGGGTAAATGCTAAGTTACCGACTTGATGAATGCCCTTTTCGCTGTAAAAATACAAACTAAACATGCCTTAATTTTTTTTTAATATAATGGTTTATCACAAAAAATGTGATAAAATGTGTTTTAAAATTGTCGTAATTTTACGAAAAATAATAAAACCAGATACACGCCCTTGGCGGAAATCCAAAAAATTTTTTAGCATTAAAATTCCTTTTAAACTGTGTAGAAGCATTACAGAAATATGTACAAATATTTTGCCCTTAATTTTAACCAGTGGCGGCTCTTCCATGGGGTCCTTTGGTCAAAGACCCCCCCAAAAATATTTCAGAAAATAAATTATTCGTTTGACCGTCCCTCCTAATAGTTGTAAAAAAACGCGAACCTTGGGAAAAGTTAAATACGCTACACTATTAACCGCGCGCGGCGCACAGTGGAACGGCTCTATGTTAGAAGCCGGACATAGCAGAAAATTTTCCATTTCAGATCAAAATATAATTTCTGTTTTTTTTATGTTTAAAAATGTATACTTTATTATATGAAAGCTAATTTAATTCAAAAAACACGACCTTTGTTTTTGGTTTCATAGAGATCACAAGTCTTGCTAAACAAGTACATTTTAATTTCAATAAAGATTGCACTGAAGTTATGATTTCGAGTATAGCAAAGAGTCTAAAAGTACTATTAGCTAACATAAGTTTTTTTATACTATTGTTTTCACCACTAAAATAATTAAAATCGAAAAACCAAACTATGACGTCATTATTTTCAATATATCTAAAAAGTCCTGCAGAGTCCCAGGGTTTTTCTACCTCTAATCTACTCTTTATTCCCTAGCACATCAATAATTATGAAGTTTAGCTGCAACTATTCGCAACAAAGAGTGCCATGGACTAAATTGTTTCAACTTGTCGTCCCTGGCGACAGCCAACCTGTGCAGTATCAATATTTTGACTTTTGATAAGAGTTAATTTCTCATGATTATTTTCATATAATATTTGGTGGCTGATGATTGATTGGCATACGATTTAAGTTTATGTTTTAAGTATAGTGTATGTATAAATAGTTTCCTCTAGTTCCGTCAATCAGGTAATGAAATTATTTATATAATATTTAAGCCTTAAATCTGATTTGTTGCCTTGATGCCTTGCAGTGTCCTAAAATGAATTCGCTAGGAAGTAATAGAGAAGTTTTTAATCTTTTGAAAGACGCAAAGATCAGTTTCAAGGATGTTTCATCATCTATCAATAAGATAGAACAGCTGACGGGAATAAAGTCAACTTCAGCATTTAGGGCCAAAATTAAAAAATTTTGCTCCAACTTGAATTCAAGATGGAACAAATCCTACCGAGTCGAATCTCGTTTTGCTAGCAAAAATTATAATTGGTTAGATCAACAGTTTGAAATTTCTAAGGAATTAAGATATACAAAAAATATGAGTCATTTGGAACAAGCTAAAGAGAAAAAAAAAATTGAAATTCTTAGTGAACGCCAGAAAAGAAGACGTACCGAATACATTCGCAGTGCTCCCAACGAACATATACTTTTTGCGGCAAAAAAGCAGCTAAGATCGGCAGATGCTGAATTTATACTAGAATTCATGAAAAACCACCCCGAACATGTAGGAACCATAAAGAATTTTTGTGAATCTTTAGAAAAACCAAGAGAAACTCTAAGTAAACAAGAAGTATTGAGCGTTTTTGTTTCCGCCACACTCACAAAATATCAATATAATTTGATACGAAATGCTACGATTAGCTTTAGTCAAGTATGTTTTCCAAGTTATTTTCAAATTCAGAAAGCAAAGAATGAGTGTTACCCATCTAAAGAAACTATAACAATAACAGAATCTTCAGCCACGGTTACATTACAAAGCTTATTGGACAAGACCACTGAAAGATTACTGAGAACAATTAATATAGTAGAGTGTAAAAATCTAGTTTTAGTTTCGAAATGGGGTTGTGATGGCGCTTCTGATCAATCACAGTATAAAACCGGGTTTAATGATAATACGTATGACGACAGTAGTATTTTTATATGTAGTTTAGTTCCTATTAGACTTTCCAATTCGGATACTAATAGAATTATTTGGTCAAATGAAAAACCATCTTCCACCAGGTTGTGCCGACCAATCTCATTTCGCTTTGTCAAGGAAAGTAACCAAATAATTAATGATACAGTTGACTCAATCAATAATCAGATCAAAAATTTACTTCCAACTAACTGTGAAGATAATGTAAAAGTTGAACATAAACTTTGTTTTACAATGGTAGACGGCAAAATTTGCAATTCTGTCTCAAACACACCGTCCTCTATGAGATGCTATATTTGTAAAGCTCTACCTAAAGAGATGAACGACTTGCAATCTGTGAAAAAGAAAACCGTAAATGTTGAATTTTATTCCTTTGGTTTGTCGTCATTGCATGCTTGGATTCGGTGTTTCGAATGCCTTCTCCACATATCTTATAATATTCCGTTTAAGACCTGGTCTGTAAGAAACGCTGATTTCAAGCAGCAACGGCTTTTAAGAAAACAGGAAATTCAAACTGCTTTTAGGAATAGAATGGGGTTATTGGTCGACATGATAAAACAGAGTACCGGGCGGCTCAACAAATGACGGCAACACAGCACGAAAATTTTTTCATAATTTTGAAATAACGTATGTCCCGTAAGTTTTGGCACAAAATTTAAAACAAAATATTCTTTTAATATGTAGCTTTGGTTAAACTTTTATTATTTACTATAATTAACGGCTTAGTAACTAACAAAATTAATAATTTAAATTAAATTGAAGGGGCCGTGCTGCTCAATTAGACGCAATTTTCTGCGAACATCTCGCATTAGGTTCTGGACAACTTCAACATCAATTTCGCCTATTTTTCTAAAAATTCTACGCCGTAATTGTTCCTCATTTTCGGCTTGCCACCCTCCATCATACACTTTGCGGGATAACAATGCCCAAAAATCTTCAATCGGGCGGGCCTGAGGTAAATTAGGGGGGTTATCTTGTCTTGGTACGAAAGGTATGTTATTTTGACGAAGGTAATTTTGAGTTGCTCTTGCATAATGACAGCTTGCTAAGTCGGGCCAAAACATTATATCATCTCCCACGTGATGTTGGTGTACAAAATGAACTAATTTATTAAGACAGTTGTCAATATACCTTTCCGCATCCAAAGCTTCCCCCCTAACTCGACCCACATAAGGTCTGGATATCCCTCTAATCGAAATCGCACACCACACCAAAACTTTATCAGCAAATTTTGCTTTTTCCTTATATTTAACATTGTTTGGGCACTCTTCTATATTGTCCGTATAAAAACCATCGTTTCCTTTGATTTCCGAGTTGGCAAGGGTAAAGTATTTTTCATCGTCCAAAATAATGACTTTCTCATTTGAAAAATGTATCCGCCTAAGATTTCGACAGCATCTTGGTATCCGTGCTAATTGATTTTCGGTATATTTAGGACACTTTCGTCTTTTTCGATATTTTTGACCATTTCTTGTCAATTCCCGCCATACTGTACTCTTTGAAGATCGGAATTGACGCGCTAATTTTCTTGTAGAAACTCCGACTCTGTCTTTTGCTCTTCTTACCAATCTTTCCGTCCTTTCTCGCGTGAAACTTCTTGGTCTTCCGCTTTTTGGAAGATTTAAACAGGGAATTCCTTCTTCACATTCGGCTATAGTACGGTAAATACTTCTGCGTGAAATATTTTGGTTTTGAAAAATGCGAACTATTTCAGCCTTAGGAATTTGCCCAACCAAATTATAAATACTTTTTCGTATTTCTAATTTATAAGACATTTTAATGCAACTGACTTTAAAAAATGACTTGTCAAACTAATGTCAAGCAAATAAACATTTTTTTGTTTCCAAAGCCATCTCGATATATTATCTTTACAACCTATTTTCAAGCCCCTCAATTTTGTGCCAAAACTTACGGGACATACGTTATCTTCAGAAATTACAGGCTTGGACCGCAATATAATCAAAAAATTTTTTGTTATTCTACAGGCAATATCTTCCGGATATAAAATTAATGTAACTAAGTTTAAAACATTCACATTTGAAACCGCAGAGCTATATGTTGCCCTGTATAATTGGTATTTTATGCCTGCATCAGTGCACAAGTTGTTACTGCACGGGGGAGAGATAGTTCAACATGCCCTTGTTCCTATCGGCCTACTCAGTGAAGATGCACAAGAGGCAAATCATAAGTTATTTCGCGATTATCGTAGAAATCATGCAAGAAAATCATCAAGAATTTCGAATAACGAGGATATATTTCATAGTTTACTTTTAGCTTCAGATCCTATAATTTCACATTTAAGACCAAACATAAACCCTAAGGAAAAACAGTTACTTCCTGAGACTATGGGATTGTTGGAATTTGATTGATATGCACCTATTTTGTTATTTTTTTATTTCAGTACTTATTATCCGAACAAGTAGCTCCATACTTGAGTGCATTAACCACATTTATTCTTAAATTATCCAGCTGCTTTGTTCAGTTTTACACTACTTGTGTACCGTAGAACTATCACATCCTCATTTACAAATTTAAATATTTTTTTTTATTCATTTTATTACACCTTTTTGTACTCTTAAGCAAATATACTCTACAGTGTTATAAACTTGTAATTCTCTCTCTGAAGCTGAAACAGTTATACTATCAGGGATAGGGTAACACTGATTCTTTGCTACGATAAAAAATAGCCCTCAATAATTTGGATTTTACAATTTCTTCTTGTATTACATTTGCTTTCAACTTAATTATATTAGGTAGTTTTTATCTATTCTAACTTCTAACGCTTATACTCCGCGGCATAATTAGTGCATTACCAGAAAAATCTAAAACAACGTCTTCTTGAGGAATTCACTATATGGTATATTTTGAATGCAATATCTAACAAAAGCGCTAACTGATTTCTCTGGCAAGTCTATAAAGTGCATAAATAGGAAGCAGTACACCTTAAATTATATCGTAGAAAACTTTTAGTAATGCACTTATTATGACGCGCAGTGTATCTTGTGTATATGGTTTTCGCCTGAACATGTTGATTGATAAACAGAATAAGATAATAATATTTATTTATTAACTTAGTGTTTAATAGTACTTTTTTGTGAGAAGGAAATTTTAGGTTAGAAAGTTATTTATTAATAACTTGTATGTTTTTTGATGATTATTTGTTTGGAATAACATCCTCCCGAAACAACGATGGTCTGCAAAATCGGAAAAATGGATTGTCATTTCTTTGAAATGTATTTTTTAACGTGAGTGTCGAAGATCGTATCGCTTTTTTTTGTCATTCAAAATATTTCCATTTTTAAAAAATGGAAATTTCTATAGATTCAGATAAATGGTAAACTTGGCAACAATGCAAAACTCACAATAAAATCAGCAATAGTCTATTACCCAAGTGCACAAAATATCAGCAATATACATGATATAAGAATTCATTGTTACAGTATTTTTGTTATTATGTCAATTTGTCAATACCTAAGCCAATTTTTAAAACATTCTGTATGTTATAAAATTAAAATCACAATCACTTTTAATTGCAGTATTTATTTTCAGCAGACTTCGTTATTTGAACGAAAAAGGGAAAAAAGGGAAAGTCTATTATAAATCGCTTGCAGGATATAATCAAGAAAATTGAAAAAATACATTTAAAAAACTTTCAAAAACGATATAACTAATTAAAATGTTGTATATTATCAGTCAATCGCAATTATAAAGCGTAAAGAAAACATAGCAAACAATTAGTTCAAAAGTCAGTGACATAAAACCTCATGTCCAACCGTTCAGGTAGGCTCGATCCACTGTGCGGCGGTTCGAATGGTCTCGTTGCGTTCCTTAGGCATAATAAAATACGCTATACTAAACTAGGCTGGGCAGTTCAAACTGCCCTGATTACCTTAAAGCTTGACGAAAGTACCCGAAGATTTCACAGCTAAGAAATCATGGTTCTTGTGGTTAGACCGTGTCAAATTGGAATTACTATCCGACGTTTCGCCTTCGATTGCATCTGAACACTGAATGTCTTCCGTCAGACCGTAATTCGTATCTGTATTGAAAATTTTTGTATGTTTAAATATTTCGATGGATTCTCTAACTTTTCGTTTATAAAAACCTGGAATTGATGCTAGAACCTTGGTTTCCTTTACATTTATGAAATGGCCAGTGTTATGCTGGTGTTTCAGCTACAGCAGATTGAACAATTTGTTTCTTTTTAATACATCGTTCATGTTCCTTAAGTCTAGTTGATATTGAGCGTCCTGTTTCTCCCACATACTCTTCTCGACAGGAGCAAGGAATTTTATATACTCCTTCTATTTGGAAAGGTACAAGAACATTCGGGGATCGCAAGCATTGTCCAATCTTCTTATGTGTCCAACATACGTACATGTTGGACCGCCAAAGTAATCGTCCTATTTTGTCTGTAGTGCCATGTATGTAGGGAAGAACAACACTACCTAATGGTGGATTTTATCATTCTCCTTTGGCGGAGTTGGTTTACTATGTCTTTTAATGGAACACGTAATATCTTCAGTGCAATAGCCATTCCCTTTGAGAGCTTCGGTCAGTTTCGATGTTAAAGTTAATCTTGATCAGAAATCGAAATAGCTCTGAATACTAGTGAGTTAATAACCGATTTCTTTTGTGCTGGATGATGATTTTGCGTTTAAGTATCTATTTGTATGCGTCGGTTTTCTATACACAGAATGTCCTAATGTATCATTTTCCTTCCTTTGAACATATATATCTAGAAAGGGAATTGTTCCATTAGATTCAATTTCCATCGTGAATTTGACATTATGATGTTGCTGATTAAGGTGGTCCAGAAATATAAGGAGATTATCCTGTCCATGAGGCCAAACAACAAAAGTATCATCTACATATCTAAACCAGTGCTTCGGTTTTAGTAGAGCGGATGTTAGAGCGATATCCTCAAATGCTTCCATAAAGATATTTGCTACCACAGGTGATAGAGGAGATCCCATAGCTGCCCCTGAAGTTTGTTCATAAAAAGTTCCTTGAACAATGAAATAAGTAGATGTAAGACAAGCTTCCACTGGGTCTATTAAGTTCTTATCAAGATTGTTGTTATCCAGTATGCCTGATATAATGGAAATTGAGTCGTTGACAGCAACATTTGTGTAAAGTGATTCTACATCGAAACTGACCAAAATATCTTCGGGATCCAACTGGATTGTCTTGAGTTTTTCCACGAAATGTGCAGAGTTTTTAATAAAAGAATCTGTTTTTCCAGTAAATGGATTAAGAAAATTTGAAAGATATTTACCTAGTTTGTATGTGGGCGAGTCTATTGCACTGACGATCGGTCGAAGTGGTACGTTGTCCTTGTGTATCTTCGGAAGACCGTAGAACCTGGGAGTCTTGGAGCTGCTTGGTTTTGATGATTTTTTCTCCGCTGGTGGTAGACTGGATGTGTTGATCAAATTGGTAATGCGTCTTTCTATTCTACTTGTGGGGTCTGCCTGCATAACGTTATAGGCGTTGTTGTCCAAAAGTTGAGTAACCTTTTCCACATATTCTGTTCTGTCCATGACGACTGTGGCGTTGCTTTTATCTGCTGGAAGTACCAGAATGTTTGCGTCTTCGTTTAAGGTCTTCATTGCTGTTTTTTCGGCTGCGGAGAGGTTCGACTTCTGTGTTTTTGAGTTTTTGATAATCTTCGCTGTCTCATATCTGACTTCATCGGCTTGTTCCACTGGTAATCTTCTGATTGCTGTTTCAACAGAAGGTACTATGTCTTCTACAGGAATGTTCTGCTTCGGATAACGGCTTCGATGACAGGTTGATAACTGTGTTCTGCGGAAGTTTCACTGGATTTTTTTCTGTTCAGGAGGGCTTCAAACTTCTTTTGTTTCTTAAGTGTAACTTCTTGATGGATTTTTTCTGCCTGTGCGTTGGTAATGCTGTACAAAGTTGTAAATGTAGTTCTTTCTAGTCTAGAAGCTAATTTCAGATGAATTTCTAATAGTTTCCGGGCATTTGTATCTAAATCTCGACGTGTTGCCTTAATCCTTTCTCTAACAAATGCGTTGCTAGCACGCTTATAATTATTCTTAGCAGTTCTAGAAGTAATGTGATATCTCACCTGTAGCGATTTCGGTACTACATCTTCATCTCGGCATCTAAGGAGAAAGGCCAACTGGCAGAGTAACTTCTTCTTGCTGTGCCGGAGATCGCCAAAAGTTTTGGCATCCTTCTTGGTTTCCTCCCCATAGAGGTTAGCTCGAAGAGATTCAGGCGAGCTTTTATCAAATTCACGATGGAAATTGAATCTAATGGAACAATTCTCTTTCTAGATGTATGTGTTCAAAGGAAGGAAAATGATACATTAGGACATTCTGTGTATAGAAAACCGACGCACACAAATAAATACTTAAACGCAAATTCTCATCACCATCCAGCACAAAAGAAATCGGTTATTAACTCAGTAGTATTCAGAGCTATTTCGATTTCTGATCAAGATTCTTTAACGTCGGTAACATCGAAACTGATCGAAGCTCTCAGAGGGAATGGCTATTGCACTGAAGCTATTACGCGTTCAAAATATTAAAAGACATAGTAGATAAAGAGCCACCATTAGGTAGTGTTGTTTTTCCTTACATACATGGCACTACGGACAAAATAGGACGCTTACTTCGGCGGTCCAACATACGTACAATCTACAATACACATAAGAAGATTGGACAATGCTTGCGATCCCCGAAAGATCTTGTACCTTTCCAAACAGAAGCAGTATATAAAATTCATTGCTCCTGTGGGGAAGTGTATGTGGGAGCAACAGGACGCTCAATATCAACTAGACTTAAGGAACATGAACGATGTATTAAAAAGAAACAAATTGTTCAATCTGCTGTAGCTGAACACCAGTATAACACTGGCCATTTCAAAAACGTAAAGGAAACCAAGGTTCTAGCATCGGTTCCAGGTTTTTATAAGCGAAAAGTTAGAGAATCCACTGAAATATTTAAACATACAAAAAATTTCAATAGAGATACGGGTTACGGTCTACATCACACGCGGAAACCGATCCTAACACAGGGTCACGGTTCGGCGAGCACAACTCGGGTATAAAAGCCCGCCTGAATCTCTTCGAGCTCATTCAGTGTTCAGATCTCGTGGAGTAAAGATCCTTGAAGATGCCTCGTGCAATCGAAGGCGAAACGTTGGATAGTAATTCCAATTTGACACGGTCTAACCTCAAGAACCATGATTTCTTAATTGAGCAAAGCCGTGAAAGCTTCCGTTCTATTTCACAGCTACCGAGCGGCAGCCGAACGTGATCGCAAATGGAATATGAAATCGCGATTTGGGTCATCTGCTGGTCTCTTCTCACTTCTCATAATTCGATCGATCGGTCGCGTTATCACGTCGGTATGCGGAAGTTCAATTGTTCAGAGGTCGCGCGGTCCATATTCTAACTCGATATTGTTTCGGACGTTTTTAATCGATGAAAATTCATTTATATACTGTTTTTTGTAATATTTGTTTTTTTATTTTTATGATTTAAGTGTGAGTTGGAAATATACAGGAAATAAAATGTTGGTAGTGACTAGTGCAAAAAAATAAACAACTAAAAAAGCTTACGAACTTAATTTTGCAAAAATAAACAATTTCAAAGTGATCAAAATACAAGAGTTCTAACCACACTACACCACAACTTGTTACGTTCTGGACGCGCGTTTCGCTAACCAAGTTAGCATCATCAGCAGATGATATAGGTAAATGTGGTCACACTTGGTTGCACCCGACTGCACCGTTGTCAAGTAAACAATAGAGGGGACTATAGGGAATAGGCCCTCTTAATAGCAGCAGATATTTGGTTTCTAAAATCATGCAAGTCTTTTTCAGTTTTCCCTAAATTCATTTCAGTCAAGATCCCTAAACAATCACCCGTTACTGGGAAGGTTGAATCTTTTGCCAAACAAAAGTGGCTAGATTTAGAAATTAAAAATCTGTATAGCAAACGAAGTATGCTTGAAATTGAAGCATACGGATTATTTAAAAAACTCACTTATAAGCTTAGTAATTTAGAATTTGAACAGTGGTTAGATTTCCAAAGAAAAATGTTCGTAGTTATCGATGCCAAAATTTTTTGAAGAAAATGTGTTCACTTAAAAACAAACTGAGAAAGTTGAAACCACAAAAACAAATTTCTTCGGAAGTCGAGAACATTGTAGAAAATCTTTCTTCTCAGTCTTTTGATAATAGAGAAATAGCCCTTTTGAATAAAGGTTTGAATTTTGCAGAGCCTCCAGTAAAAAATAGTTTACCAACTATTATAGGGAATATCGAAAGTTCCATTCAATACGTGCCAGAGTCAACTAAGGGATTCATTAGAGAGGCTTGCAGAAATCAAATCTCAAAAAACGTTGTTAACAAGTCAAAATATGTTTCTCGTAAAAACACTGAAGTTATCCAGGGACTGAAGAAAAAGGAATGTTTTTATTTAAAAGCTGACAAAGGAAATAAGGTTGTTATACTAGACAAAACAGATTATTTTGAAAGAGTAGACAATTTGATTCAAACTGGTCCTTATGATTTAATTGAGAAAAACCCGTTATCAAAAATGATAACAGAAGTAAAAAGTACTTTAAAACAGTGTAAAAACCTTGTGTCCGATAAACTAAAATTCAAACTAACACATAGTAACCCACAGTTATCTAAACTGTATTGCCTTCCCAAAATTCATAAACCTGGGAAGTCCATGAGACCTATTGTTTCAGCTGTTGGATCACCAACGTACAATATTTCAAAATGGTTAGTAGAAGAATTCGGCAAATTAAATATCTCGTATGATAACTTTGAGGTTACTAACTCGTTAGAATTCTTAGATAAAATTAAGAATGTTCACTTAAAAGAAGGTGAAATTTTAATATCTTTTGATGTAAGCTCATTGTTTCCTAGTGTACCCATACCACTAGCTTTAGAGTACCTAAAGGAACTACTTGAAATCAATAATTTGAAGAAAGAAATTATTGATGAGTATTTACTTCTCACAAAATTATGTATGAATCAAAATTTTTTTCAGTACAACAATAAATATTATAAACAACTAGAGGGAACTGCGATGGGCAATTGCTTATCTCCGTTCCTTGTAAATTTGTTTATGGGCAGATTAGAAACCCAATTCAAAAAAGAACTCAAGTATTTCCCAAGGGTGTGGTATAGATACGTAGACGATATATTTGCTATTTTTGATACTAAAACAGAAAATTTGGACACTTTCTTAGAAACATTAAACAATAAATATCCTTCCATTAATTTTATGATCGATAAGGAGAATAATGGGCAATTACCTTTTCTCGACACGTTAGTTATTAGAAATAACGATAAATTAGAATTTGATATTTATAGGAAATTTACTAATACTGATAGATATATAACATCTGGCTCATTTCATTGCCGTCAACACAAAATGGCAGCATTCCATTTCTTAACTCACAGGTTAGTCAATTTTCCACTAAGTAAAGAAAGTTTTAACAATGAAATGAATCGGATTAAATATATAGCTAAAAGTAATGGATATAATGATAATTTTGTACATAAACTAGTAAATAGACATAAGCATAAGAAAATGTTAAAAGATGCCACTACTCTTCAAATACCTGAGGCTTCCAATAAATTCATAGTAATCCCATATGATCCCAGATATACGAGAGATCTAGAAAAAGTATTTAAAAACGTAGGTTTTAGAGTAGCCTACAAAACGGAGAATAGTTTAAAAAATCTCCTAGGAAACCCCAAAGACAAAGTCGACTTGAGGGAGCGGAGAGGCATCTATGAAATTAGCTGTAATGATTGTGATCTAAAATATGTTGGGCAAACTAAACGCTCCATAAACATTCGTTTTAAAGAACACATGGCACATTTAAGATACGGAAGAACAGAAAAGTCAAGCGTTGCCCAACATGCTTTGGAAAACAATCACCGAATAGGAATAAATAATCTTAAGTTGATTAAAAATGTATCTAATAATAGATTATTGGATGCATTTGAGAGTATAGAAATAGTTAAATGTGGTAAGAAAGCACTAAATAAAGACAGAGGGCCTATTCCCTATAGTCCCCTCTATTGTTTACTTGACAACGGTGCAGTCGGGCGCAACCAAGTGTGACCACATTTACCTATAAATAGTCTCGGTTAGGATAAGTTACTCTAGTTTATATCATCTGCTGATGATGCTAACTTGGTTAGCGAAACGCGCGTCCAGAACGTAACAAGTTGTGGTGTAGTGTGGTTACAACTCTTGTATTTTGATCTATCTTCCACCACAGGTTCCAGTGTTAGGACTCAATTTCAAAGTGGTCTATGTTTGAGTTGTGAATGTAGATGAAATAAAATATCGGTAGTGCAAAACATTAAACAACTAAAGAGTGCTAACGAACTTAATTTGGGAAAATAACCGAATTCAAGGTAAGTGGTCACAATTTGCCAGAACTTAGTATACAACAATCTAGTAAAAACAAAAAAAAATAAAGAGGTTCATGGAAACTTTAGCAAAAGTATATACGATTTAGCTAACTGGATATCTGGTCGTGAAGTGTCTAACTCATTTTTCTATCATGTTTGTTTGATGCTTTCTAAGGACTCGTCGGACTCATTATGGTGCAAAACCGGTGTTAAAGATTTAAAACACTTAAAAGAAAAAATTTAAAGAAACATGCGTTTTCTGCAGATCACATGAAATGTTCGGTGAACTATGCTACGGTCGGAAGTGTTGATAGTCGCCCTCAGCTAGGCACAGCTTATAGAAAATCCCTTAGAGATTTTAATGAAAATGTATCCAAAAATCGTTATATTTTAAACAAAATTATAGATTTTGTGAGGCATTCGAGCTGATGAAACGGCTTTGTCTGAAAATCCAGAGGTTTTTCGAGGGCTTATAAATTTTGTTGAGGAGTTGGGCCAAGACAGACCATCCGCTTTAACAATGTTAAGTATCGAGAAATCGTTTATGAAAAGAATGTGCGTGCAATTTTAATGAACAAGTCATTCAGCATTTTTACAATTTTAAAGAACGAAGAGTAGACTTGAACTTCAAGAGAATTTAAAGCTCAATTTAAAGATAAGATATATATTTATTTTTATTTTAAGTATGCCTATTTTTAAATTTGTTATTGACCTCCCAATATATTCACCACGAGTCGCCACTGATTTTAACCACAGTGTATCTTAGATACTAAATTTCCTTATGCGGGAACCATATTTTTTTATTCTAGAATGTTGCCTCAGATGGACCTTTAGTTGCGCGTCACGCTTTGCTAAAAACCGGTATACCAATAGACAAACCGGCATATTCAGTAAACAGACTGTGTGGTTCAGGATTTCAATCAATCGTTAATGGAGTTCAGGTAAGTAATTTTCACAAATTTCGAAGAATTTCACATTTATTTCTGTTTGGTATTTTTTTATGATTAAAAGCCAACCTTCGTTTTTGAAATTGAGGCGATATTATTGGAGTGCGAATTGTAATAAAGGTAAAAACCCAGCCATGAATTTTGGCTGTAGATTAAAGTAACGCCTGCAGCGGCCTGCACTAATAAAAACTTCCTATATGAACAAAATAAATGTACAGGGTGTCCGGATTTGGTTGCAAAAGCAGGGTATCTCGCTTATTTTTAAAGATAGAACCTTGCGGTTTTCACGAACCTGAGCTAATTTTTTGTGAAACTCATGAAGCCGTAAACAAAATTTTCATAGCCTTCTTCGTTTATGAGATACAGGGCGAAATAGAAAATTTTGCATTTTGGGACCCCTCTCGTATCTCGGTTATCCTTTAACTTAACACAAAGGGAAAAATTGCTGCTTATGCAGTTTTTTACACTGGATCCAGTGGCGTAGTCATATTTTTCATTTGAGTTGTTATTTTTTAGATATGACCCAAAGTTGTGTTTTTTTTAATGGGACACCCTGTATATTTGTCCAGAAATTGATTTGTACTTTTAAAAGCTTCTCAAAAATATATAATAGTATGGGTCTATTTTAATAAACAACAACAAAAATCCTAATTTTTATAATTATCATCCCAAATTTTGCAGTAGGCCATGAAAAACGATGCCGTTTTCTTTTGTTTTCTTGGAAGCAAATGACATTTCCCAATTTTGTACAATATATAAAATATAGCGCTAGTTTTTTGTATTTATTTATTGTGTAAAAATATATTTGTATTATTATGGAAGAAACCAAACTTTCGAACATTATGAAAAGTACGATATGTTAGCTTGTATTATATTAAGTAATGAAAATGTTGAAAAGGCTTCTGAGATGTATTTTAACAGGTAAATAGTTAATTTTTAGGTATGTTGAAATACTATTGCTTAATTTTTATTTTGATATCCAGAAACGAGGACAATATATCCACTTTTTATCGGATAAAAAAAATTTATTTTCCACGGATCATTTATCAAACCTCGTACGAAAACATATGATAAAGAAAATCGGGAGGCTGAGGAAATTACGGTTTTGGCTAACGCAGAAGCTTACTCTACAAACTCTTGTAGGGTCAGTGAAAAGAGCATAGGGATTCCAAAAACTAGAGTTCAAGAAATTCTAAAAAAGCATAAATACCACCCATACAAATTTAGGCTCGTGCAGCACTTACAGCCCGTTTCGAGAAAGATATATGCAATAAGCAATATGGTTAGAGATTTTGAAAGGAAAGTTATATGGTCAGACGAAGCACATTTCAGCAATTCTGGTATACTCAATAGGCACAATAGTAGATTCTGGTCCCAGGAAAATCGACAAAATATTTCTATAAGACAGCAGGGCAGGTTTGGTCTAAATGTGTCCTGCTTCATATTCAAATATATAAAATTTTATATAATTGAGGGAAATATGACAGCCAGTCGACATATAGAAATTTTAGAGGCAGCTATACCTGAATTACTTGACGATGTTCCTCTAGCGCAAATTAACGAAATTTATTTTCAACAGGTGCTCCTGCACACAATTCTGGAATGACGAGATTATTTCTGGACAATAATTTTACCAATCAATATACCAAATTACTGAAATGTGCCCCGTCTGGTCCAGATAACCTGTCCTTTTAAATTTCTTTCTATGGGGATATCTGCAAAATAGAATTTACAAAGACCACTATGATAATGTCCAAGATTTAGGAAATGCAATAAGAGAAAATTTTCGCTATTTAAAAATCATCCCGTTATTTTGCTTTTTCCCTAAAACGAATTTCTTGAACTTTAGTTTTTGGAAATCAGTTTGAACAGTTCTTTTGATTTCTGGCTCTACATAGACAGTTGATTTTTGCTGAAGGCTTGCATTAAAAATAATTTATTAATTTTGTTCTTGTATTATATGTTTCTAGAGGTTTGATAAATTTTTTGATCCGTGATTATCAATACATTTTTAATAAATAAAATTTACATATATATTTTGATTTATTCCTTTCTGTAGATATTGTTAAATAAAAAAAGGCAATTGTTTTGCACATACCTAAAATTAACCTTTTAAGATTTTTGTTGTACTTAATATAAAACACTATTATATATTTTTGCTAACATATCGTACAAATCAATTTCTGGACAAATATACAGGGTGTCCCTTTTAAAAAAACACAACTTTGGGTCATATCTAAAAAATAACAACTCAAATGAAAAATATGACTACGCCACTGGATCCAGCGTAAAAAACTACATAAGCAGCAATTTTTCCCTTTGCGTTAAGTTAAAGGATAACCGAGATACGAGGGGGGTCCCAAAATGCAAAATTCTATTTCACCCTGTATCTCATAAACGAAGAAGGCTATGAAAATTTTGTTTACGGCTTCATGAGTTTCACAAAAAATTAGCTCGGGTTCGTGAAAACCGCAAGGTTCTATCTTTAAATATAAGCGAGATACCTTTCTTTTGCAACCAAATCCGGACACCCTGTACTTATATTGTAGATTAACAATGTTTATTTATGTTCAGGACTTGGAGACCGGATTTTCCCAAATAGTTTTAACAGGTGGGGTAGAGAATATGTCAGCGTCCCCTCACGTGGCAAGAGGTTTAAGATTTGGTGTGGCCTTGGGGCAAAGTCCTGTTCTTGAAGACTCTCTATGGGCTGGCCTTACAGATTCTTATTGCGGCTTACCTATGGGGCTTACTGCCGAAAAATTAGGGGCTCAATATAAACTTACAAGAGAAGAAGTCGATCAGTTTGCACTAAGGTCACAATTGTTATGGAAAGCAGGTAATCCTTATGCAAAAAATTATTTTGATATTTATAACGTCCTATTTTACTTTCGTATAGTAGTAGTAGTTATACAGTGTGCATCATTATATTGCCAATTTTCATAGAAATATATCCGTAAAAACAATTATAAGGATTAAAAACCTATTTGAAGAAACTAAATCATTACATAACAAGAAAAGAAACTCAGGACGAAAAGTATGTCGAGACAGAACTATTTTAAATTATTTTATAAGAAATCCCACCAAGTCAATTTTGGATGCAGTTTGGGACATTCGGTATGGCCGTGTACCTCTACGTCTAAGGGTTAGCCAGGGAACCGTTCACAAAACTTTATAAATTTATAAACTCAGGCCTTTTCACATATTCCAGTGCAGCTGTTAGCACAGAAAAAAAGTCGCTTTCAATTTGTGTCCCAAATTATAATCCGGCGACAAAACGGCCCTGATTTGTTTAAAAAAATTCACATTTACCTCCTCAGGAATATTTAATCCACACAATACGCCTCACTGGGCTGTAGAAAATCCAAGAATATTTCAAACCATTAAATTTCAAGGGAGAAGTTCCATTCCTGTTTGGTGTGGTGTTAAAAATAATAAAATTTTGGGTCCAATACTTTATAATGAATCACTAAGTGGTCCTCGATATCATAATTTTCTTCAAAACCAAATTGAAAACCTTTTGGACGAATTGCCCTTGGAGGAATATCGGAATTTAATTTGGCAACAAGATGAAGCTCCTCCACGTGCCATTAATGTTGGCAACATTGATGAAAAAATGTTCGAGTTGAAAAAGCTCCGATGAAAGAGCTGCGTGCGCGCATAGTGGGCTTTACAGATGCTTATGATGAGGACAACTTGCTTGCTGTTATAAAAAAATTGAACTCTGATATATTTTTTAATAATTCACCTTGTCGTATTGTAAAAATTAGTAAAACGAAAAAAAATTCAAATATTTTTCAGGCCATACTACAGTTGGATCGCCTCACATATGATCGAATTATGAGGGTCGGCAATGTATTTGTAGGTTATGATGCGTGTACTGTTTATGATGGAGTCCAAGTTTCGAGGTGCTATAACTGCAATGAATTTAATCATTCTTCAAAAAATTGCTCAAAGAACGTTTCTTGTCCGAGATGCAGCGAAGAGCACTCTTTAAATGAATGTACGTCAGATATCTTAAAATGCTCTAACTGTTGTAAATTGAATCGGGAAAATAGCACACTGTAAAATTCAACCACGCTGCTTGGGATGTTAGTAAATGCTTAGCATACCAGGCCGCGTGCTCTAAACTAAGAACGAATATCCTAAGCCAATAGCAATTATCGACTATTCCCACCTATAGTTCCTTATCACAGTTGCACGTGTCTGACTGTTCTAATACTAATGCGAATGATGCCAGAATGAATATTTCAGTCTACTATCAGAACGTAAGAGGTCTTCATAGTAAAACGCACGAATTTTTGCAGGGCGTCATGAGTTGTGATTTTGATTTGATTGCGATAACTGAAACTTGGCTCGACTCTTCAGTATGCAGTAGTGAACTGTTTTCAAATAATTTTCAAGTCTTTCGTGCGGATAGAAATTTTGCGGCTTTGAATAAATTCGAAGGAGGAGGCGTTTTGTTGGCGGTGAATCGTAATTTTAATTGCACTATTTTAGACTTTCAAAACTATAATTTTAATTTTTCTCCTAATATAGATTTTTTAGGTATCAAAATGGCTTTTGCCCGTTGTACGGTTTTTGTATTCATCCTATATATTCCGCCTCCGGTTTTACAAAACGATCTTGAAAATTTGTTTGATTTTTTTGTCACTTTGGACTATATCTACGGTAAAAATATATACATTATAGGAGATTTTAACTTACCAGATTATGAGGGTTTTTTAAGCGGAACCTCTCAACGAAATAGTAACTGCATAAATTTGTTCAAAAATTTTATGGAATTCTTTAATCTCGAGCAGTATAACTTTATTGAAAATAACAATCAAAGGATTCTGGATCTTATTCTGACGAATAGCAACTCTAATTGTAACGTAGAGCGATCACTTGATATTCTTATCAAAGAAGATATTCACCATCCTGCTTTAATGATTTCCTTTAAAAGACCAAAGTCAAATAATTTTAAAAACTCTATAAACTTAAATATGAATAATCTATACAATTTTCGTAAAGCTGATTTCAACTTGCTTTATAACTCATTTCTTCAGCAGGACTGGTCCTTGCTGGAAAACCAGACAACGGTGGAAAATGCCTGTAATAATTTTTATAACTTAATATACTCCATATTTGACCTAGCAGTTCCCCGTTATCGCCATTCGTCAAATAGAAGATATCAGCCTTGGTTCACTTCAGAAATTAATAAAAATATAAAAACTAAAGATAAATTGCATAAAAAGTACAAAAAATATGGCAGCATACAGGATTTCGAAAGATTTCAAACTTTGAGATCAAAAATCAAAACTGATATAAGTATAGCATATAAAAAATATATTCAAAAAATGGAGACGGAAATCAAAAAAGATCCCAAATGCTTTTGGAATTTTGTCAAAGGCCGGAGAGAGATAACAGGCATTCCAAACAGTATGCACTTTGATGGTCAGAATCTAGATAATCCACCCGATATTTTGAATTCATTTGCTTCATTCTTTAAGCAATCTTATTCAGTTTCTAACAATATCCAAAGTTCAAATAATTCATTCTCGTGTAGTGATCAAAATATAAACATATCTACAGTTAGTGAACGGGATATTATTTGTGCTATTAGAAAACTTAAACCTAAATACACTGCTGGACCAGACCTTATTCCAGCATTTTTGATACGTGACTGTCGATTTGTGTTAATAAAACCTCTTCAAATCCTATTTAACATGTGCATTGAACAACAGACATTACCAAATATATGGAAAAAGTCGAAAGTATGTCCAGTCTTTAAAAAGGGTGATAAATCAGACATTCAAAATTATAGACCTGTTTCCATCATATGCAACTTCTCAAAAGTCTTTGAGTTCATATTGCAAGACATCATTTTTCCGTTGGTGCAAAATAAAATTGTTCCTGAACAGCATGGTTTCTTTAAAAATCGTTCCACAACTGCCAACCTGGCCCTTATAACACAATACATTGCGGACTCGATTGATGAGGGTCTGCAATCTGATGTAATATATTTAGACTTCTCCAAAGCATTTGACAAGTTAAATCATGATTTGTTAATTAATAAACTTTCAAATATCGGAATTCCCTATTACGGCTCTTTACATGTTACCTTTCAAATCGCACACAATATGTGGCTATAAATGATTTTCAATCGGAGAACTATATAGCATGTTCGGGGGTACCGCAGGGTTCCATTTCCTTGCTGTTTAACATTTTTATTAACGACGTTGGTGATTCTCTGAATATTGGTTATTTACTCTACGCTGATGACATCAAACCGTTCGCTAACATTAAGTCTATGGAGGACTGCTTAAAAATCCAACAAAATTTACAGCATATTATTGACTGGTGCCAGGGAAATTGTCTACAGCTAAATATTGGACAATGCAAGGTTATGTCGTTTACTACAAAGTCAGAACCGATTATTTTAAACTATAACTGCAATGGTGAAATTGTAGGCCGATCCAAGGAGTTCTGTGATCTGGGAGTTACATTCGATCAAAAATTATCATTTACCTCACATTACAGCGCTATTAGGTCAGATTCTTCTAGAATGTTAGGGTTTATAGTTCGTACTACTAAAGAGTTTAGCCAAGTGGAAGCCATAAAGCTGCTGTAAACTTGAATAGTTATGGTCCGATCCATAACTATGACATGTGTCTGGCATTGAAAGGTATACGGAAAATTTGTAAAATATCTAAGCTTTAAACAAGACGGTCGCTATCCCGCTCAAGGATGTCCATAAGAAGAGCTTTTAGATAAATTTTCACTGACGAACTTAAAAACCAGACGAGATAACCTGCAAATGATATTTTTGTATAAGCTATTAAATAATAAGATAAACTGCCTCTGTTTACTTTCTAAAATAAATTTCCACTTGCCTCGTTTAAGTTCACGCACAAGCAGTGCTTTTTACTTGCCGACTCCTCGTACAAACATCTTAAAATTTTCGCCTATTTATACAATGTGCGATAACTTTAACAAAAAAACTAATTTGGATCTTTTTTCTGATAGTTTAGAATCACATAAGAAAAATTTACGACGCTAAACCCTTTTGCTAATTTACATCTTATTCAAATATCAGAATTTGGAAAATAATTACTGTTATTATTAGTTATAAGCTTCTTTTTATGTGTAAAATATAATTTTTTAGTAGGCTTGAATATGTAGTTTTTCACTGCCTTGTAATTGGGATCTTCCTGTAAGACAGTTCACTGTAAACAGCCAATAGCCCTGATCTTTTACTTTTGGATACCTTTCTTTAGGGGCATCTCAAGAACGTGACATACCAAAGTAGAAACGAAAATATTGATGAAATTATGGAAAAAAATGTAGACGAAATGAATAGACTTAATCAAGAAAATGAAATTATAACTGGAAGTTTGAAAGGCTGCAAAGAGGAGACCAATGTTGCTTCGAGCATAATTGGGTACACATTGAGCATTTAATTTATTAATTTTTATGTTCTGTTACTTTATTGTTAATATTAACAATTGTTTTTTGTTATGTAAGGTTTTAGTTTCTTGAAATAGGTTTTTATTCCTTATAATTATTTTTGCAGATATATTTCCATGAAAATTGGCAGAATATTATGTTCTTCTTGTTCCTCATTACACCATAAGGAACTACTTTGTTAGTTAATTTTAATTACAAATTTATGTGGGTTCGTTTTACTGTAACGAAATGAGCAGACCCCTAATTTGTTGCTAGTATCGGATTCAGTTTTCGAAGACCGTCTCATAGAACCCCGACAGGACCTAGATTGCCATTTAAAAAAAAGTTGAAATGCCTACAAATTAAAGGATTGCGGGGAAGGGGCTGAAAATATTACAAAAAGATGAACAACCATTTAAACTACTTGTTTTTGTGAAAGATGGCTCTTACAGAAGATATGAATTTTGTGCGTTTCTTTTGAGCAACCTTGTATATTAATGCATTTCATATATCATAAGAAAAAATTAATTTAATTTTAGCTCAAGATGCTGGCAGATTTAATGAAGAATTAGTAAGTGTTCCGGTCAAGATAAAAAAGGATATTGTAGATGTTAAAGTCGACGAACACCCCAGACCTCAGTCTACCATAGAAGGTTTGAAAAAATTGCCAACTGTGTTTAAAAAAGATGGAATAGTTACTGCTGGTTCTTCGTCGGTAAGTCGGTAAGGTTTTGTTAACAATAATATTGCACTTAATATTAAAGCCTAATTATTTTTTTTACATAACTAACCTACAAAGACTTTTTTTTGCTAAATATGAAGACTTGAATTGTTTCTTCTGCAAAGCGCTCATTTTGGTACAGACAAAGTTGGGTGAAGTGCTGTCGACAGATGTGCTTCCAGGAGAGACTTTTTGCCAGGATGGACTTTACAAGAGTTCTAATGGACTAGGAATTGAAAGATAGGAAAGAAAGTCACATCAAAAAGTTAATTTTTTATACAGGATGCATATAAAATACAAAAATGTGGCCGTGGATAGTTATATTCTTCTTTCTCTTTTTAAAATCCAAAACAGGACCAGTTCTTTGGTACTGTTTTATTAGTTTGCAGATTGCCATCCAAGTTATTGGTACTTCTTCAAATGTTTCGCTAAATTGCTCCATGTCTTAGCGGTATGATACTTGACCGTCCCCGTGACACTTTATTATAAAAATACTCGGCTCAGTAGATATCATTTTGATAAGAACTATTTTACATTAAATGATAACTAATAATTTAATTCAAGAGTTTCAAGTGGAACTATAAGAATATGGGGCGCATTCACCAGATCGTCCAGACATATTATTGAAGAAAAACATATTGTTTTATAGAACAAATTCGCAATAAAACGATAGAAAAAATAGTGTTGAAAGGTCTTGATATTTTTTAAAAAAACTATGTAATTTTTTGCAGTACATGATGAAAAATATCGCTTAGTGTTTTAAATATATAGCTGTGATAAAACTGATATTCTTAATTTAAAATCTTGTATTTTTGCTTGGGGTTTAATTCAAAACATTATTTGTACTTTTGGGAGAATATTATAAACGAGGTATGCTTTTTACGCAAACATTTTTGTATTTTATATACCCCCTGTATAAAAAAATATATTTTTGATATGGCGAACCTATTAATTTTTACTCTTAACGCAAAATATAAAAAAAAATAAATTTTTGATACCGCGAATCTTATTTATTTTTCAAACAAAAACTTTTATCAATGCAAAATGAGACATTTTTACTCTTACGCAAAATAAGATTTTGGTTTTTTTTATGCCCCCTGTATAAAAATTTTAAATTTATTTTTTAAGCAAAAACTTTTGTCAAGATGGCTTTTTCTCGTATCTTTCAGTTCTTAGTCCATTAGACTTCTTAAAAAGTCCATCTGCGGACATATATATATATATATATATATATATATATATATATATATATATATATATATATATATATATATATATATATATATATATATATATATATATATATATATATATATATATATATATATATATATATTTTGCTTTGTGTTCTTTGACCTTTTTTTTCAATATATATTTATCCTAATTTTTCAGGTTTGAGGTCAATACATTAACAACAAAATTAGTACATATTTTTAAACATATATTTCGTTTCTAAGGTGACGTTTCGACCATAGTTTTGGTCTTTTTCAAATCTAAAATTTGTTTAGCACTATTTTTTTGTTTATATAGTATTAAAAATTTAGGACTTACCATAGAACGTAAAATAGTTGACTAAAAAGTATACATAATCCACATATCCCGACATATACTACACATATTTAATTTACATTTTAAAAATATTCACTGGACGTTTATTACAGACAAATAACCTGAGCAACACTGTTATAGTAAAGATATATACACATTATTTAGGTTGTTTATGTCTTTTTTGTCATTTATGGTGTTTTTGTTTTTTTGAATTTCAGCCATCTCAAAAAATTCTTTTTTTTCAACTGAGGTTCGTTTTACAAACACTTTCAAATTTTCGTAGTTGAAAGTATGTTTTTTGCGATCTCATGGTGTGTTAATGCGGTGCTGTTCTTTTTATCATATTTGTGACTTTTCAGTCTATTTTCTAAGTATTGGCTTATTTGTCCAATATAAACACCGTTACAATTATTGCAAGGGATCTGAAAATATATTGCTTTTTTTATTAATTGGCGTTTTGTTTTAAGTTGCTTTTCTTTGATAATAAGTTATAGGCTTTGTGACTTGTCGTGATGTTATATTTTTTAAAAAGGTTTTGAAATTCTGGGATAAACCATTTATGAAAGGCAGAGAAATGTATTTTGTTTTAGGTAGATTTGATGTAATAATGGCATTTTCAGAATTATAATATTTATGTATTCTGCTTTTGAATAATTTATTTACTAATTTTTTAGGGTACTGATTTAGATTTAATGCTGCTTAAGCCTTTTTAATTGGTTTTGAATTCAAAGAGGAGACCAATGCTTAATTGCCTGATCTGCCAAACCAATAATTTAAGATTTTTTTTATTATGTTTTGTTACTTTAGCTGTTAATATTAACAATTGTTTTTTGTTATGTAATGTTTTATTTCTTGATATAGGTTTTTAATCCTTAAAATTATTTTTACGGATATATTTCAATTGAAAATTGGCAGAATTTTATGTTCTTAAATTGCTTGTTCCTAATTTCACCATAGGGAACTACTTTGTTAGTTAATTTTAATTACAAATTTAAAAAAATGGGTATTTTACTGTAACAAATTAATTTGTTGCAGTATCGGATTCATTTGGACCGATGCTTGATATAACCCCATAGGACCTTCTATTGTCATTTAAAAAAAAGTTGATTTTCTTCTTAAATTTCTTAAAGCAGTAGAATTAACACTAAAACCATAAAACTTGTTATTGTGAAAGATCAATTATTAAACAAATTATGAATTTTGTGCGTTTCTTTTGAGCAACCTATATATTATTGCCTTTCATATATCATAGGAAACAATTAATTTAATTTTAGCTCAAGAATGTGGAATTTAATAAGAATTTTTTTATCGTTATGTCGGATATTGTATTACTCGACAATCCCAGACCTCAGTCTACCAGAAATTTTTTAAAAAATTTAATGTGTTTAAAAAAGATGGAATTTACTTGAAAGCGAAGAGAACAACAAAATCAATTTTTTAACAATAACATTACATCATATATTAAATAAAATTTTTTAAAACGGAACTACACAAAGACAAACTTTTTTGCTCTATGAAGACTTGAATTTTTCTTCTGCAAAGCGCTCATTGTTCAAAAAAAAAGTTGTAATTATTGGTTTGGCAGATCAGGCATGTGCTTCCAGGAGAGACTCTTTCAGAGAACGAGCAATTAAAAAGGCTAAAGCAGCATTAAAGATAGGAAATCAGTACCCTAAAAAAGTTAATTTTTTAAATTATGCAAATAAAATACATAAATATTATAAGTCTGAAAATGCCATTATTACATCAAACTCTTTTTAAAACAAAATACATTTCTTTGCCTTTTTAAATGGTTTATCCCAGCAATTTCAAAACCTTTACTTAAAAAATATCATCAAAAGTTTCACAAAGCCTATAACTTATTATCAAAGAACTTCAGCAACTTAAAATCGAAAACGCCAATTAATAAAAAATATAGTCTATCAGATCCCATTTTGAATAATTGTAACTATTTTATATTAAAAACAAGCCAATACTTTAATTCAAAAGTTTCAAATATATAAAAAGAACAGCACGGCATTAACACACCATGAGATAAAAAAACATACTTTCATACTAAACAAGTGAAATAAAACGACCTCAGTTGAAAAAAAGAGAATTTTTTGAATGGCTGAAATTCAAAAAAACAAAAACGCCATAAGTACAAAAAAGACATAAACAACCTAAATAAATTTATATATAGCTTTACTATAACTGTATTCTTAATTTAAAATCTTGTATTTTGTCTGTAATAAACGTCCACAATATTTTTAAAATGTAAATTAAATATGTGTAGTATATGTCAGATATTTATGTATATTTTTAGTCAAAAAAAAAATTGATATGGTGAAGTCCTAAATTTTTAATACTTAAAAAAAAAAAAAAATTAATTTTTGAACAAATTTTAGGTTTCAAAAAAAACTTTTATCAAAAAAATTTTAAATTTATTTTTTAGAAAAATTATATATTTAAAAATATGTTTCTCTAATTTATGTATTAGACTTCAAAAAGTCCAAGCGGGCAAAATATATATATATATATATATATATATATATATATATATATATATATATATATATATATATATATATATATATATATATATATATATATATATATATATATATATATATATATATATATATATATATATATATATATATATATATATATATATATATATATATATATATATATATATATATATATATAGGACTGCCCAAAAGTCCGGAATTAAATTAATATAGCCTTATCCAATAAATTTCTGAAAAAACGCTCAGACCCCTTAAATTATTTTTTAATTGCTCACATTTTGACGTAACTCATTTGTTTTTGTATTGACATTTGTCAAAGGTATGACGTCATCGACTTTTTTTTTAAATGGCAACATACCTCTTGTGATATATCATTGAAAAGCTCTTCTCTCATACAGCATGCTCCTAAATTCTGGCGCGATTCTGTCAAGCTATTTCAAATTGGCTACCGTTCAAAATAAAAAAAATTATTTCACTAATGAATTTTATTTTCATTTAAATCTAGATATCTGTTTAGTGCATTCAAAAACTCTACAATAGTTTGTTTTGTCAAAAATAAAAGAATTGAAATGAATAAAACAACAAGGCAAAACAAAACAAGATAAAAAGATTGTTTAATGTCGCAAATTCTGAAAATGTCCTCCACCCGCTACTTGGCATGCTTCCAGGCGATGATAAAATCCGTCCACGTAATTCCAAATGGCTTCAGTTGGTATGTTAACCTGTTTTGATAAACCTTCTCTTTTAGATGTCCCCAAGAAAAGTAGTCTAAAGGCGTTAAAACTGGGGACCTCGGTGGCCATTCAATTATACCTCGTCGTCCGATCCAGCGACCTGTAAATACTTCATATAAATATCCTCTCACATCGACACCAAAATGTGGTGGAGCACCGTCTTGTTGAAACCAAATTGTTTCATTAGGTGTATCTGGATCTACTTTGTTAGGAAAAATAACAGCTAGAGCAGGCGTCAACTCAAACGTTAAGAAGTCCAGGTATCGTTCAGCAGTAAGGTTTTCTTCAAAAAAGAATGGCCCTATAACTCGGTTATTAATTATACCTGCCCATACATTTGCTTTCTGGGGACGCAGCGTATGAGCTTCACATATCCAGTGTGGATTTTCCTGATTCCAGAAACGATAATTGTGTCTGTTAATTACTCCGTTTAAAAAGAAGGTACATTCATCCGAACATAATATGTTATGGGGAAACCTATTATTCTCGTCACACCGTCTCATCATTTCCTCGCAAAATTGTAAACGCCTGTCATAGTCATCTTCTAAAAGCTCTTGGACAAGATATGCTTTATAAGGATAGTATTTTTCTGCTTTCAAAAACCTACCAAGTACCTCTAGACGTAAAACGATTTTGAGCCAATGAAACTGTTGGAACGTGTGGATTTTCCTGCAGAGATAATGCAATGTTCAATTTTTCATTGTCGCCTAAAACACGTGGCTGTCCATTTCTGGGCAAGTCCTTTACTGTACCACGTTCCTCACATTTGTCGAATATCTTACTGACAGTACCCTGTGAGATTTGATTTTCCGGATATTTAGCATTAAGCGAAGCGCATTTAATAAAAAAAGGTCGATGACGTCATACCTTTAACAAATTTCAATACAAATACAAATGAATTACGTCAAAATGTGAGCAATTAAAAAACTAATTTAACGTGTCCTAGCGTTTTTTCAACAAGTCATTGGTTGTAGTAATTTAATTCCGGACTTATATATATATATATATATATATATATATATATATATATATATATATATATATATATATGTATAAAATCAACAGAAGAAAAAACTGATATTAGGTACATAATTTTATTTTATCAGATGTTCAGATGAATAACATATCTGGGGTGATTTCACGAACTGCACGCGTAATCCTTTCCCTCATGTCTTCGGCTGTAGTTGGAGCAGTCACCACTTTTTAGGGGTGGGGGTAACTTTTAAATGTTAAATGGGGAGGTGCAGTTTTCTTTCCAGATTCGTAATCTCCAGAAAAAAATACGTTATAATCAATGAATAATTTAATGTCAAAAATTAAAAAGAAATTCAACAGAAGAAAAAACTGATATCAGAAGCATTGCTCTTGTTTTTTCTACATCCTCTGAGAATTACCATGTCAACTGGGTAAAAAAATACGGTATTTTGGTTAGATTATGTAGTTAATTATTTTTTTCCTGATTTTTTTGGGAGCTCTGCGGTACTGCAGCGATAATTCACCAGCCGCCACTATTGCAGTTATCATGACAACTTGACTTGACATGTTTACGATATTGCCAGTAATTTTCTTAAATTATCTTCGAGTTTAAAGTCTTTAGTTTAAGCGTCTTGTTAAAATAAAGTGTTCATTGTGTTCGTTTATTGTTTTTTTTTTAAGTTCTGTTATTTCTGTTTATTTCTGTATTTAATAATTTTAGTTGAGATTTTAACTACCTATCCTTAAAATGAATGAATTCGACTGCCAAGTTGACATGTTATTAATTCTCGGAGAATGTAGAAAAAACTATCGTAATGCTTCTGAACTTTGGGCGGTAAAATTTCCCCACTTACCACCAAAATTTCACAAGACGTTCAAGTGATTAGAGACTAGGAGTCGCCAGACCGGCCAACTCTCATCCAGAAAACGCAGCAGGAGAAATAATGTATGGACAGGACCTCGAGAGACGGGTGCAATTTTGTCGGTGGTTTCGACTATGGATCAATGAAAACAACTCACTGGAAAACATAATATTTTCTGACGAAGCAACATTGACTAACCATGGTCAAGTCAATCGTCACAATATGCATTATTGAGCTGAAGAAAATCCACACTGAATGCTAACAGTCGCTAATCAACAACCTTGGTCAATAAATACTTGGTGTGGGATATTTGGCGATGTTGTTATTGGACCTCATTTTTTCGATGGTAATCTTAATGGACAGCGATACTGCGATTTCCTTCGAAATGACTCGCAAAGATTGATGCCAAATATCCCAGAGCAACAACGTGAAGCAATTTGGCTCCAACAAGACGGCGCACCACCATATTACTGTCGAAGAGCACGTGCTATATTGAATGACATTTACAACAGATGGATTGGACGTGGGGGACCAGTAAATTGGCCTGCAAGATCGTCAGACTTAACCCCCCTTGATTTTATTCTTGTGGGGTTTTGTCAAAGAAAACGTCATAGTGACTGCTCCAACTACGGCCGAAGACATGAGAGAAAGGATTACGCGTGCAGTTCGTGAAATCACCCCAGATAAGTTATTCCGAAAGCGGAATTCTTTTCGAAAGAGTTGATAAATGTTTAGAACAAAATGGCCGTCATTTTGAACATCTGATAAAATAAAATCATGTACCTTATATAAGTTTTTTCTTCTGTTGATTTTCTTTTTAATTTTGTTGAATTTAGCGTAGTGGCATTGACACTGACATTAAATTATTTACTGATTATAACGTATTTTTTTCTGGAGATTACGAATCTGGAAAAATAACTGCACCTTTCCATTTAACATTTAAAAGTTATCCCCCACCCCTAAACAGTGGAAAGGGTTAAAACCTTACTTACTCCGTCAAAAAATGTCCCACAACGATCCATTGCATCCTTAGAAATGCCAGCCGTTTTCTCAATATCGCTTTGTAACAGACGCCACTAAAATCAAGATTGGATATCGTGTGTCGTTGCCGTTTGAATTTCTAACGCGGGGAAGAGCTCTAATCTAATTTGAGGTTATTATTTAAAGTGTTCGTGTATCCATGGTTATTAGAACAAACTACACTCACAGTCGAATAAAACGTGCCCACCTGAGATTGAGTTTTCTATAGAGTTTCTAGAAAGTAGAGACGTTGTATGAACGGAAGCTTCGTTCGTACAACGGTAGAAACTTTCATAAATATAAACAGAATCACTAATATATCAAAAAGCCACACGTAATATTATGACCTTTGTGAAGAATTATACAGGTAATACATTTATTTGTGACATACAAAAGACTCATCTAGAACAGAAGTCATACATATGCAGAGCTGCTGGACCTTAAGATAAGACCAAAGGCAATAAAACTTATCAAAAAGAAAGAAGACAGTGACAGTGAAAATTGGGGCCATTACCACATATGTTGCAGACTTAAGAAGAAACAACATAGCCAATGGAATAACGAATCTATATTAATATCTATTCCAATGTGTATAATAAGGAAATTATTTTTAATGATTTATCATTTCATATATAATAATTATACTTGTGATATCAAATTCTTGGTCATTTTCTTTTTGAGAATTTTCTGAGGACATTATCTTGTAAATAAATTACTGTCTTCCCATAAAATGTGTTTACATCAAATTATTTCCATACATTACATTTTTTATTTAAAGTTGTTTTCTTTTTATTAATTTTAAGTTACCATGTTGGCTTTTTCTCAGTGATGAGTAAATATACAGCATATCCCAAAAAGTTTTACCCATATAAGATTTTTTTTATTGATAGAGAAAATGTTATTTCTGATAAAAGTTGGTACATAAAGAAGAAATAAGTTTGATAATATTAAATCTGTCAGATATACAAATTTTTTAAAACTGGAATTTCTGTGATGGAAATTTCTTAAAAAGCCAAATATATTTCTTTCAATTTATTTATAGTTAAGGAGATATTAAGGCTCAATTTCCATTTTTGGGCCTGTCACTAACTGTAAATGATATAAAAAAACTGTACTTAGCTTTTTATTATGAAACTTTTATACCCTATAATTCTGGTAACATAACAATTTCAAAATTTTTTTTTTATTTTTTAAATGTCTTGTATATCTATCTGACTTATATTCTTATTTGATACTTTTTATAGTATCTACAGATTACAAAAATAAAAGCCAGTAAAAAAAAGACATTTTGATCATTTGAAATTGTTTAATGTAATTCAGATAATATCCATAGTTTCGATTACAACTCGTAAGAAGAAACTTACGATTGCATATTTTTTTTGAAATACAAAAAGAGTTGAAATTTATTATGAGATTTAATACTACAATTTGAAATTAAACATAAATCTTAAGACAGAACAGAAGATAATCACAAAACCAATTTACAACATAAACAATCATACATATTTAAATAACATTTGTTAACTAAATAATTTAAACATTTCAAATTATTTATATCATTGTTTTCTTTGTGAAGGAAAGAAATCTTGTTTCTCCATTTTTCTTTTGCCCATCTTTGGTTTACTTTAATTACTTGCTCGATCGTTGGACCAAATTGCTTCATACACACTAAAATTATAATAATTAAATAGTATTAAGACACTACTTTGTTTAATTATGCAACATACTTATCATAAGTATCATCATCCAAAGATCTTAAAAAGTTTGATTGCATCTCAATTTCGATCTCCCTCTGTTTTCTTATTGTCTACTGGTACCCCAACGTAACACTTATTTTTTTCCTTCATAAATTTCTCAATTTCATCATTATGGTGATTCTTAATAGTCAATGGCCTTTGTTCGGCAAGCATTTCAGCAACATCACCTAAAACAGAATCGCTTCCCTACCCTTGCTGATAGAAACATACTAAATGTATGTGTTTACACAAGGTGGTTTTTATAGTATATTGTGAACAGTCGCACATATAGCGGTGAATGCAAATCTTGCATACTCTTCAGTATAAAGTTTTGCATTCTAACTCACATAATTCATTATAAGAAACAATGTAATACTCATCACCTGTTGAAGACATCACCTGATATTCCCCAAATCCATTGTTTCTGTCATTTTGTGTGCTTTTACAATGATTTTATCATGTTAAATGTTTAAATGCTAACCATTTCTCATATTCTTCTTTGCTAAAAAAAATAAACATTAATACTTCAACTTTTATCTTGTGACTTTGTTCCAGATGAATTTGAAATATGTTGTACGTCCCACAGGCAAATTCATTGTCTGTAAATAAAGGGTACATAACGTGTGCCTTTCTGCTACATTGGACATCCTATTTCTGGTTATGAATGTTTTTATTGTGTTTGTTTTTTGCTGAAACACTGGAAAATTAAAAGTCACATATTAGGCACGTTTTATTTGAGCGTGTAGATTGCATTTCCATGATGAGAATAGTCCCACCAGAGACTATTGGCACAAAACTAAGGGCTGTGTTAAAAAAAAACACTTCAATAACAAACTGAAATCCTAAACTTTCTAATCTCGGACACAGTTTTTATAAAAACTCTGACTTTGAATAACAAAGAAAGGCAAAAAATTCGCAGTAAAAAAGCGCCAAATTGAAATAATCGCTTCTTGACAGCTTTCATATTAAAATCGCCCGCGCTGACATTTCAAACCGCCAATGACACCCGATGTCAAACGAAGAAAGCCGAGGATCGGGTTGATTTTAGTGGCGTCTCTTTCTAACACTTTCAAAGGACCACCCGGTATATATATATATATATATATATATATATATATATATATATATATATATATATATATATATATATATATGTTTAGAAAACGTTAAAACAAGTGAAATTTATTATATATTTCTTCCATTTTTACATAGGGCATTTGTGACGGCGCTGGTGCAGTTGTATTGGCTAGTGAACAAGCGATCTCCAAAAACAATCTTCAGCCGTTAGCCCGAATCGTTGCCTATTCGATAGTTGGAGTTGAACCATCAATCATGGGAATCGGCCCGGCACCCGCCATTAGGGCTATTTTAAAAGCAACCGGAAAAACTTTGAACGACATAGACTTAGTTGAGGTAAGTACTCGCTTCCTGAGCAACAAATATAGTTTAGTTGTAGTTTTGTATTTCAAACCATGTATACAATCAACTTACTATGATTTTCATAGTAAGTTGTATGTTTTTTTTTTCAAAAAACCTTGGAATCCTTGATTAATAATTTCATGCATACAGGGTGAGCCAAAAATAAGTTACGTTAAAGTTAAAGAGAATTTAAAAAATCAAAAATATACAGGGCAAAAATTTGATTGACCCTGTATATTCAAAGTTATTTTTTCTAGGAAGTTTCCTGAAATCCATAAAACATTTGTATGTATCATTTTTTTCTATCTACAAAAATAAACCCTGAAAATGGGAGACGAAATATAAATCATGATTCTGTACAGGGTATTCCAGCGAGAACTGAACAGGGACCTATTTTCGACCTTCCTTGTATTTTGAAAAAATTCAAAATAGCCAATCGATGTATTTTTTCTTGTAGAATCCAAAAATGTCATCGAAAAAATATTTGAACCAGAAACAAAAGAGTTACGCTATGCATCAGGTGTTTTTTAAATGGAATGTATCGTTTTTTATACGATTTTTGGAAAGAGTGATTTTTTTTATGTCCATTCTGATTAAAAGATTTGATTTTGCGATAGCTGTTTATATTACATTTTAATGTTTTACAAACTAAAATTTTAGCTTCACCTGTTTAAAATATACGATAGGTTGGTATAGGTGATCAAGGTAAAATGACGTTTGAATGCTTTGTCAATAAAAATTGACATTATTTTAATTATTGTCGAAGTCTTCACCTAAAAAATATATATTTGACTCTGATCGAAATGAAATACTCTTTGGACGAGAGGCTACAGATTGTTATGCTATTTTACAAGTGCCAAGAAAATGCAAGAAAAGCAAGAAGAAGATTTATTGCAAATTTTCATAGAAATATATCCATCAATACAATTCTAAGGATAAAAAACCTATTTGAGGAAAATAAAACTTTACATGATAGAAAAAGAAATTCAATAAAAAATAATTATTAAATAATAAAATAAAACTACTAATAACATAAGTTTTCAATGTTTTTCTCGAAACAACATCGATAACCCCTTTGTAGCCTTTCTAAACTTGCTGTTACAATATGATTTTCCTGGTTAAGGCGGTTTATTTCATCGACAATTTTTCCCATGATCTCTTGAATATTTTCGTTTCGTTGTCTGTATACGACGTTCTTCAAATGGCCCCAAAGAAATGTATCCAAAACTGAGAGGTCGGGGCTATTGGGCGGCCAAGCATATGTTCCATTTCACCCTATCCATTCGTTATGGCGCCGATTTAAAAATTGAACCATATCATGCACGGCATGAGGAGGCGCCCCATCATGTTGCCAAATTAAATTCTGATATTCTGCCAATGGTAAGTCTTCCAAAAAAATTTCAATTTCGTTTTCTAAAAACTCATAATATCTGTGCGCATTTAAAGTCCCGTTAAAAAATATTGGTCCCAAAATTTTATTGTTTTTTATCCCACACCAAACATGAATAGAATTCCTCCCTTGAAATTTAATAGTCTGGAACTTTTTTGGATTTTCAACGGCCGAGTGTTGACTATTATGTCTGTTGAATACTCCCGATGTTGTGAAAGTAGCTTCGTCGGTCCACACAATATTTTTGAATAAATCAGGGTCTTCGTTTTCTTGCCGAATTACCATTTGAGAAACAAATTGGAAGCGAAGTTCTTTTTGTGCCGGTGTTAGGTGCTGAAGTGGAAGGATACGAAAAGGCCTAAATTTATGAATTTTTAGAGTCCTGTGAACAGTCCCTCGGGTAACTCTTCTGCGCCTTACACCGCCACCGTACTGAACTTCCCGAACTGCATCCGAAATAGATTTGGTTGGATTAACTTGAAAATAATTTATAATGGCCTGGTCTCGATTTCTTCTTCTTTGTATATTTCTTTTTCTATCATGTAAAGTTTCATTTTCCTCAAATAGGTTTTTTATCCTTAGAATTGTATTGATGGATATATTTCTATGAAAATTTGCAATAAATCTTCTTCTTGCTTCTCTTGCATTTTCTTGGCACTTGTAAAATAGCATAACAATCTGTAGTCTCTCGTCCAAAGAGTATTTCATTTCGATCAGAGTCAAATATATATTTTTTAGGTGAAGACTTCGACAATAATTAAAATAATGTCAATTTTTATTGACAAAGCATTCAAACGTCATTTTACCTTGTTCACCTATACCAACCTATCGTATATTTTAAACAGGTGAAGCTAAAATTTTAGTTTGTAAAACATTAAAATGTAATATAAACAGCTATCGCAAAATCAAATCTTTTAATCAGAACGGACATAAAAAAAATCACTCTTTCCAAAAATCGTATAAAAAACGATACATTCCATTTAAAAAACACCTGATGCATAGCGTAACTCTTTTGTTTCTGGTTCAAATATTTTTTCGATTATATTTTTGGATTCTACAAAAAAAATACATCGATTGGCTATTTTGAATTTTTCCAAAATACAAGGAAGGTCGAAAATAGGTCCCTGTTCAGTCCTCGCTGGAACACCCTGTACAGGACATGATATGAATTTAAAAATAAAAAATAGGTGTTTTAATTTAAATAATTAAATTAGATGTCATAACTTATTTTTAAATCACCCTGTATATATGAAATTAGCATAAAAAATGACAACTAAAAATTAAGAATCAACGTGTTAATAAGTCTTGATTATTTTATGACGCATAGTGGGAAACCATTTCGGAAGCGCGTGGTGTTAAGCTGAGTTTTGAGAAATAGGTGAACCGTGGTATAGTTATAGTAAACTAATTAGATGTGTGCAGATAACTTACATAACTGGCTTACTTTACTAAATTAAAACTTGCCCTTTTTAGATAAATGAGGCATTTGGAGCTCAAACATTATCATGCGCCAAGGAATTAGACTTGGATATAAACAAACTTAATGTAGATGGTGGTGCCATAGCATTAGGTCACCCTTTGGCGGCATCTGGAAGCAGAATTACCGCTCATCTTGTACATGAACTCAGGTAATGTCATATACTTAATTTCTCTGCAAAAATATACCTTGTAAAGTAATTATTTATTTCTCCATCTTTTTTATTACTATTATTTACGCATCTTTTTTTGAACCGGAGTGTCTCCTGAAAACATTCAAATTCTTCTATTTTTGTCAATAATATTTTTTGCTACTATACGGTAGTCGCCTTACAGATATAAAGCAGCCCCCAAAAAGCGAAAATATTTTTTATTGTAAAGCAGGTAGTTAAGAAAAAAAAAACAGTGAAACGTCAAATTTCTTTTATCATTTCCTTCATTATACAGGGTTTCCTTTCGGAATACAAGAATTACCAAACGGACTAAAACGAGTAATAGATTTGAATTTAATGGGTCGATCTATTTAAGTAAAGAAGATTTAATAATGGGTAACCCGTTAAGTCCTATTTTAGCTGAAATATTTTATAATAACTTAAAACAAAAAACACATAATCATCCTGTGCGAGACAAGTTTATTTATGGGTACAGATACGTTGACGATATTTTGGCTTGTTTCACAGGCACAGAGAGAGAACTCAACCTCTTTCTAAATTCTATTAATAAACTACATAAAAATATAAGATTTACTTTAGAATTATTTATTTATTTATTTATTGAACACCCAACAGTTACAACCAATAACAGGGTATAATATTAAATTTAAATAATAATTTTAAAAATAAATCTTAAGCGGTACACTTTGAAAGAATGACAATATAGTATAAATTGATACGAAGCCACATACACAACCTAAATTTTGATACTACTTACTTTCTGAATCCTATAGAACAAATAAGTACAGTTATAATAGTTCCATACAATAAAATGTAACAAGTACTTTAAATTTAGGGGGCCTCAATATAGTATAGTCACCAATGCCATGTATTTTGTTGAAGCAGTAACATATTTTAAAAATTGGAGATGTATATTTAATGTTGGTGCTTGCCGTGGGAAGGTAGAACAAATCAATGCTTCTACTAGTGATTCTAGGAACATAAAATGGCAGTTTACTCAAAAGCTCACTACAACACATATAAAATCTTCTGGATTTTAATGTCATTACATGTAATCTAGAACAAAAGTATTGGTTATCAATTCCCCGTGTGGAATACACACCATCCATTTTTAAACACAAAAACTTTAAAAACCTACGCTAGATTCTCTCAATATCGCATATATATCTGTCATAATAAGGTTCCCATATTATGCTAGCATACTCCAGTTTGTTTCGAACTATGGCAAAGTATAGTGACTTTAAGCATGAAATATTCATGAAGTCTTTACAATTTCTCATCAAAAATTCCAACATGCGGGATGCCTCAGATGTCACTTTGGTGATGTGTTCTGTAAATGTAAGTTTAGAGTCGATCGTAAGACCTAAATCTTTTACTGAATTGCGCCTGTATATTAGAGAACCATTGATGTTGTTATGAGTTTGATATATTGATATGATTTCTTTTTCGGGGTACAGTTAAAATCTTACATTTAGATATATTCAGGCCCAGGTCGTTTTTCTCATACCATCTCTGCAACTTGTCAATGTTACTCTGCAAACGAAGTGAATCCTCACAGCTCTTTATTGAGGAATACAATTTTAAATCGTCCGCAAACAGTAAACTATGAAGATCCAATACATCGCACACATTAATGAAAAGGAGAAAAAGGTAAGGTCCAAGGTTAGTACCCTGGAGTACCCCAGAAGTCACCCTAAATCCTCTAGATCTATGGCCACAAAATTCAACATACTGATATCGATCAGGTAAATATGAACTGAAAAAAGAAATGATAGTTTCAGAGAAACCAAACCATGACATTTTATGGAGAATTACAGAATGATTGATCTTGTCAAATGCCTTTCAAAAATCGGTAAAGACAACGTCTACTTGAGATTTAGGACAGCTCAGCTTTTTTGACAAATATTCTACAAAGCAACCCAAATTAGTAATTGTTGACCGTCCCCTCATAAATCCATGCTGATTGCTTGATATTAAATGCCTTGTAAGCGGATACAGGTAACTATGGAGTAACATCTCTAGCAGTTTTGAGAAGCCACAGACAAGAGCCACAGGTCTATAATTACATCAGATGGATCACCTGATTTAAATATGGGACAAGTTTTAGAGATCTTCCAGCGATCTGGAAATTCCCAAAAGTATCTATTGGTATATTATACACACTAGAGAGGAATTTATCAATAGCAGACGCAATCTTTTTTGGAGTATCAAATGTTTCTCCATTAAGGTTCACAACATTTGGCATACCTGATGTTTTCTTAGAATTAGAACAAAACAAGTCTATACATTTTTTAGATTTAAAAATCTGCAACATTAATAATAAACAGGATTTTGAAATCCATCATAAATCATCCTATAAAGATATAACAATACATAATTCATCAAACCACCCATTCACACATAAGATGGCAGCTTTTCATAGTTTTGTACATCGTTTAATTAATGTACCTCTGTCCAGAGCAAATTTTTAACAAAGAACTTAATATTATAAAACGGATTGCAGTTAATAATGGTTATGACGCAACCATAATAAACAAAATCGTAAATAAAAAACAATATAAAAAAGCACTTAATTTCGTTCATTCCATTTCAATACAAAAGACAATATTAAGTTTAACACATTAACATATACCGGAAAAATTAGCACTAAAATAAAGAAATATGTTAAAAAAACAAATCATAAAGTAGCTTTTTGTACCAATAATATTTTAGGTAGATATATTAAAATGTGGTTATTACGAAAAAATATATATTGGTCAAACGGGTAGATCTTTTTGTAAACGTAGCAAAGAATACAAAACATCATATATTAAAAAAATTGATTGTAATTATGCAAAACATTTACTAGAAACAAAAAGAGGAAAATCCATAATATTTTATTGAACCATCAAATGGACCAAAACGGTTTCTCAATGTTCTTCTTCTTCTTCATTCCTGTTTAGCCTGTTACATAACAGGACTTATTGGCTTTGCTACGAGGCAGTCGCCAGATTGCCCTCCGTCCGGGGCTCAGAGTCGTTAAATCGGCGACCCTCGAAGTCGACCCTGCACCTTGGTCCAGTTTGGAGGCGTTATCGGTAGGATATCCGGATGGCGAGCTCTAGGCTCCCGAATACCCCGAATCTTTCAAATACTTTAATAATTCCTCTTTAAATTTTTGAAATGCATCTAGGCTTCCACTAGGTGCCCCTTGAGAGTACTACTGATATCACGAGATGACCCTTTCTTTCAAGCTATCCCCTATCCCACTCCCGCCACGTAGCGGCCGTTACGCTAATATTCTATGTAGAACTGCGGCAGACGAACGGGATAGAATGCAGGAACAACTATACACGTTCACAGCGTATGCTCCCTTTCTAGCGGGGTCGTAAGTTTCCACCTGAGCGGTTGAGTCTCCCGTTTCCCCCCGAAATAAAGCAGCAAAACCGAACACGTGGCACCACTTATGTTAACAACACAGAGGTCTGCATTCGACGAGACGAACCGGAAGACTGTGGTTTCTCAATGTTAAATCTTTAGGGCTAATATCTGCTAGGGTTAGGTAAACCCTTTTATTATTGTTAAAAAAATCTAGTTTTAGTATCAGTCTTAAGTTGGTTTTTGAAAAAGACACAGTGTGTCGAAACAGCTGTCAAACGGAAATAAATTAGTGGAAATTACTAAACATATACAGGGTGAGTCGGGAGGATCGCCCCAAACTCCAGGAGTGTGTTCTATGAAAGATACTGATTTAAAAAAACTCATATGTTCTTATTCGATTCTCATTTGTTTTCAACTTACAGCATAAATTAGAATATAAACAAGATCTAACAAATTAACGTTTCAATCATTAGATTTCATCATATTAAATGTTCAAAAATGCCGTCATTGAGCTCTAAACATTTTCGGCTTCGTCTACGTAGGGCACCTGTTGCTCTTCTAATTGCCTTATGCCTTTCTTTAATTTCATCTGCAATATTTCTGATACGCTGAATAAGTGCTTCTCGAGTGTCCACTCTCACTTTGTACACTTCATTTTTTAACCAGCCCCATAAACAGAAATTGAGTGGAGTGAGGTCAGGAGATCTTGGAGGCCAAATAATAGGACCACCGCGACCAATCCAACGCCTTGGAAACCTCCCGTCTAAGTGTTGCCTGACTTGATGTGCGAAATGTGCTGGAGCTCCATCATGCTGGAAGTACATTTGCCTTCTGATGTTTAGGGGAACATCCTCCAGTAGTCCTTGTAATTCATTTTCGAGAAATTCACAATAGTAGTCCCCTGTGAGGCGATTTTCCAAAATAAAAGGGCCAATGACATAACTATCTATCATACCACACCATACGTTTACCGAGAACCTATGTTGAAAGTTGCTCTCGACTGTTGCATGCGGATTTTCCTCTGACCAGACATGGCAATTGCGACTATTATTAATACCGTCACGAGTAAATGTTGCTTCGTCCGTGAAAAGTATGCGCGATATAAGGTGACGATTATTGTCTATCCACCAACAAAACTCCATACGTTTGGCAAAATCTTCTGGCTGTAGGTGTTGGATTTTTTGTAAGTGGTAAGGATACAAACCTTGCTCGTGGAGCGTATTTATCACTCTTTTTTGTGGAATGTCCAACTGAGCAGCCATTCTGCGTGAACTGATGGTTGCATCTTCTTCTACTAGGTCCAGAATATTTTCTACTTCTAAAGTTTGTTGAGTAGCTCTTTCAGAAGTTGTGTTGGCACTGGGAAGTGTTCCGCTTTCGCATAGTTTGTTGAAAACTCTCATAAATACTTTCTTATCAGGATGACGTTGAAATGGGAATCGTTGAAGGTATTCTTCAGCAGCAGCTGTAGCATTCCCATTGCAAAAACCATAAACAAATATCATATTGGCATACTCTAAGTATGAGTAAAAATTCGGCATTTTGGAATATGTTCAACAGCTCGAATTCAAAAATGACACTGACAGGTACGAATTCAAAAATGACACTGACAGGTATAGTACCAGTAAATGGAACATTAACTTATTTTGATTTCTAAGCACCCTATAATTATTATGTTGTATGTATGGAATTATGCTTGAAATCTTATTTTTGTTGTAAGTTGAAAACAAATGAAAATCGAATAAGAACATGAGTTTTTTTAAATCAGTATCTTTCATAGAACACACTCCTGGAGTTTGGGGCGATCTTCCCGACTCACCCTGTATATAGTTTGTTTATTTATTATACTAGTGATAATGAATTTCCATCAAGTAACGGCTAACTCGATAAATTAAAACGTTGTATTTTCTTACTTGCATACAAAGACAATTTTTTCTATTAAGGTCATTTTAAAAAGGCTCCCTAAAAACAAAATTGAGATTTTAGGTTTTTCTTTTAAGAGGTGGAGAACGCCAAATTTGTTTTATATTTCGTATTTTTTGTTATTCTAGTGATAACACAACTTTTTAAAAGTGAAAATAATCTTTTATTGCGAAACTATTAGTATTTTTTGAAAATAATAAAATACAAATATTTTATCATATATTTTTTGCATATTAATTTGGAATTTCGATATTAGGTGCAGTCTTTAGTGGTCTAAAAAAATATAAATATAACATCTAAGGGTTTTCGATAATCGATAGAATATTTGATCAAAAAACAAGAGTTTTAACCACACTACACCACAACTTGTTACTTTCTGGACCAGCGTTTGGCTAACTAAGTTAGCATCATCAACAGATGATAGAAACTAAAGTAACTTATCCTAACCGAGACTATTTATAGGTAAATGTGGTCATACTTGGTTGCACACGACTGCACCGTTGTCAAGTAAGCAATAGAGGGGTCTATAGGGAATAGGCCATCTGTCTTTATTTAGTGCTTTCTTACCACGTTTAACTATTTTTATACTCTCAAATGCATCCAATAATCTATTATTAGATACATTTTTAATTAACTTAAAATTATTTATTCCTATTTGGTGATTGTTTTCCAAAGCATGTTGGGCAACCCTTGACGTTTCTGTTCTTCCGTATCTTAAATGTGCCATGCAGTCTTCCGGTTCGTCTCGTCGAATGCAGACCTGTGTGTTGTTAACATGTTCGGTTTTGCTGCTTTATTTCGGGGGGAAACGGGAGACTCAACCGCTCAGTGTGGAAACTAACGACCCCGCTAGAAAGGGAGCATACGCTGTGAACGTGTGAGGCCTAGTTGTTCCTGCATTCTATCCCGTTCGTCTGCCGCAGTTCTACATAGAATATTAGCGTAACGGCCGCTACGTGGCGGGAGTGGGAGGGGTAAGGGGATAGCTTGAAAGAAAAGGTTATCTCGTGAGACCAGTAGTACTCTCAAGGGGCATCTAGTGGAAGCCAAGATGCATTAGAAACTTTTTAAATAAAGTCAAATTTAAAGATTTTGAAATACACGGGGTGATCGGGAGCTCAGAGCTCGCCATCCGGACATCCCACCGATAACGTCCCCAAACCGGAATAAAGTGTATCTCGCTCCGAGGGTCGCCGGATAAAGCGAGTAAGCTCCGGACGGGGAGCAATCTGGCAAGTTGCGAAGTGCAGTGCCAAAAACATATATTGGAATTGGAAATGTGCCATGTGTTTTAAGACGAATGTATATGGAGCCTTTAGTTTGCCCAACATATTTTAGATCGCAGTCATTACAGCTAATTTCATAGATTCCACTCCTCTGCTTCAAGTCGACTTTGTCTTTAGGGTTTCCAAGGAGGTTTTTCAAAATGTTCTCCGTTTTGTAGGCTACGCTAAAACGTTTTTAAATACTGTATTTAGATCTCTCTTATATATGGGACTACTGCGAACTTATTGGGAGCCTCAGGTGCTTGAAGAGTAGTAGCATGTATCTTTTAACATTTTCTTATGTTTGTGTCTATTTACTAATTTATGTTGTCATTATATCCATTACTTTTAGCTATATTTTGAATCCGATTCAATTCAAAACGTTCTTTGCTTAATGGAAAATTGACTGACCTGGGAGTTAAGCCTGGGGTCACTCGGCTCAGGCAAGTAGAATTTTTAAACTCCAGAGAAGAGCCATACGAGTGGTGGATAGGCTGCATTATAGAGCAGAAGTCAGACAAACCTTTATTAAACTAAGTATACTTACCTTTCCATCTATGTATATCTTGAGTTGCTTGTTGTATGTTAGGAGAAATTTAAATAACTATAGTCTCTATTGTGAAAATCATACCCATGACACTAGGTTTAAGGATAACATAAGTATAGATTTCTTGAGATTGAGGAAGTCCTGCATTGCTAGTACTGAATATGGGCCAAAATTCTTTAACAAACTCCCTGAGCATATTAGATATTTGGATGAGAAACAGTTTGTGAGCTTGGTTAAAAAGTATCTATTAAAACAAGCCTTCTACAGTATTGAAGAGTTCTTGAATAATAATATCACTATGTAAGGTTCCTTTCTTTTAAGTAGTTCTAAAATGTCGACTATCACTGTAATGTTTGTAAATGTTAATTTTTATTCTATATTTTGTATTTTATTCTAAAATGTGTATTTTATTCAATATTTTGTACCCATTCAATATTTTGTATTTTACTATGACGTGTGTAAAAACTATGTTTATGAGCATGAATAAATCAGTATTTCAGTATAAGAAATGAAATGCTGTCAAATGAGTCGGATTTTATATACTTATCAGTATGAGTAAATTTGCTATAAATATCAAATTTTAATTTATCGTTATTTCTAATAACTAACGTGTCGAGAAAGTGTTACATGGGACAGAATATTTGATGTTTCCCATAAAAATTTGTCAGTTTGTGATCGATGCTAATTTTTAGCCCAACTGTTAAACAGTATTTTAAATGGCATCTATTTAAAATTTTGCATACTACACAGTATGTTAGATATAGGTACATGTTTTTAGATTAAGAACTGACTGACATATATTTTGTTTATGGTGGGCCCCAGAAAATATTTTAAGCTAAGCTAGGTTGATTTTAGTACGTTTTATTAAACACACTCTTAATGTGTAATACGTAAATCGGAAGATATATTAAAAACACATACAACTTTTATAAATCAAGAAAATTTTGATAAAACCAAACAGGTAAACAAGCAGAAGAGTATAAAATATATTGTTTTGCATTTGAATTTGTAGATGAGCCGGCTCTATCTGGCCTATTGAAAAACATAGGTCCTGTTTAGTTTGCTGATATTTATTTTCTATAGTCAATAAAAACCAAATGCATATGTATTTATTTAATAAGATACATTATATAGAAAAATGATCTTTTATCTTTTATTAAATAGAAGATAATTATTGTTTTGTTTTAGGAGAAGGAAGGCCAAATTAGGAATTGGCTCCGCTTGCATTGGAGGTGGTCAAGGAATTGCTATTCTAATTGAAGCTTTATAAACAGAAAAACAGAAGAGAAAATATATATAATGGGTTTTAAAGCTTTGTTATATTTATAGTAAACTTTAAAAACTCGAGAAAGACTGCCTTGCACATTAAACTGTACAGGATGTCCCATTTTCGATGATAACACTGAGTATCTCTTTCATGAGTGAAACTGTTTCATGAAATGAAAGATGGTATAAATAAAATTTTCATAGCCCGCTTCGTTTCAGAGATACAGGGAGGAATTGAAAATATTGCATTTTGGAACCCCCCCTCGTATTTCGGTTATCCGTTAACGTATCGCAAAGCTAAAAACGGGCTCTTATAGTTTTCTACGTCCAGTGGCTGTGACCTGTCGATTTTTAACGATCTTATGTTTTTTAATGGGACACCCTGAACATTAATATTTACTAATATAATAAGTTAGCCTAAGTACTACAATATATGCAAAATATACTTACTTTTATACAAAATGGTTAGAAATAAGACATCCGAGATAACATATGAAATGTGGATGTAATATTGATAGCATTTTGATAATTAAAAATATATAATTAAACGAATTTGTATTCGAAAAAAGTTTATTTTTTATTTTCAATTCAGATTGATTTCGCCAGAATTATCTTAGAATGGGGTTCCTTTGTGTACGTCAAAAAAAATTCATACCGAGTCATAAACTAAATATTATTAAAGCACTAGCACTGTCAAGAATATTAATTTGCTGAAATTCTACTTGATTCAAATATGAAAAAATATAAAAATGAATTAATTGCGATTTCTAATACATAGCAACCCTAATGTATAAAATTGGTACTTTATTTCTATAAAAGATCGCATTACATGACATTAGAAATACGAGAACATATAAAATGCAATGAGTAGCAACACTAGGGCACTTGCCCTTCAGATACAAATTAATTAACTACATTAACGGCTCGTGTCGCAATTTAATTAGAACGCGCGCAACAATATAAGGTTTAGTGTTGCCAGGAGCGGCTGCTTGTTACTGTCGGCGCATTTCTCTTTTTGGGCCGAAATTTTTTGTCTTTTTTTACCCTCTAAGTACCCCAGTTTGATAACGGTAAGGCGGGAAAAACACTTTTATGGCATCGATCGTAGAGGATAAATGGGCGGTTCTTTCGAAAAAGTAAAATTAAAAAACATAAACAAATAATACAACGGAATATTAAACAGTAAAAAAACTAAAATCTACCTATTAACGGTGGTTAAATTAATGGGTAAATAAACCACAACAATTGTTTAAATAACTGGGTTTTATTGCTGTAACAATAATTCTTACTTAACCTTGCATATTTTACTTCTTGAAGACACATGGAAATATCTATCACGCCATTCCAACGTTGCCAAATATATATAACACTACCAACTGAAATCAAAATAAAATCGGATTAACAAATAAATATATTTAAATTAACGTTTAAAAACATTATTTTTTAAAACGTTATTTGAACTAATTCTTGACCTTCCTTCGGATAATAGTTGTCTAGATTTGGAGAATACCCGCTCACAAAACAAATTGCTAGCCAGAATATCAATTCTATTACAGTATAAAGACGGAAAGTGAAGAATAATGATTTGGCCAGTGGCGGCTCGTGGGTAAAAAAATAGGGGAAGTGTCAGAGAAAAGTAGGACAGACAAGCCCATTTTAGGGGCATCGCATCCAAAACATTTTTTGCAAATATCCACTGCTACACAGCCGCTTAAACTCAGAAAACCAAGAATTTTTTAAATGAATATTGTAGGATTTACCACAATTATTAATGTCTTTTTTGGCACTAATTGTCAGCACAGTTGTTTGTCGACCCGTAATTAAAAGGTCCTTTTTGTCATCATCTTTCCAACGGGAAAGAGGACTTTCTAACAAACTGCAAACAATGTCACTAACGGGTCCAAACGAATTCATTTTCAACTACACACACGCGTCACTCCTTCAAAGAATAAAATAAAAGGCCGTCGATAAATTACTGAATAAAGCGCGATCTACTTTACGTAAAATACGAACGGAAGTGTTAAACTGCGGCTCTTCCCTAAAGGCGCGGTCTTCGTACGTGCGGTACTCTCGTTGTACAACGGAATATTAAACAGTAAAAAAACTAAAATCTACCTATTAACGGTGGTTAAATTAATGGGTAAATAAACCACAACAATTGTTTAAATAACTGAGTTTTATTGCTGTAACATTAATTCTTACTTAACCTTGCATATTCTACTTCTTGAAGACACATTGCTAATTAATCGCTAGATTGTTGGCGCGGATACTAGTCCATTTGCCAGATTGCTCTTCGTCCGGGACTCAGAGCCGTTAAATCGGCTACCCTCGAAGTCGACCCTGCACCTTAATCCAGTTTGGAGACGTTACCGGTAGGATATCCGGATGGCGAGCTCGAAGCTCCCGAATACACCAAAGCTCTTTTATATTTCCTCTTTAAATTTTCAAATGCATCTTGGCTTTCACTTGATGCCCGGTGAGAGTACTACTGATATCACGAGATGACCCTTTCTTTCAAGCTATCCCCTTACCCCTCCCACTCCTGCCACGTAGCGGCCGTTACGCTAATATTCTAAACAATTCTGAAACAACTAGGCCTCACACGTTCACAGCGTCTGCTCCCTTTCTAGCGGGGTCTTGAAGACACATGGAAATATCTATGACGCCATTCCAACGTTGCCAAATATATATATAACACTACCAGCTGAAATCAAAATAAAATCGGATTAACAAATAAATATATTTAAATTAACGTTTAAAAACATTATTTTTTAAAACCTTATTTGAACTAATTCTTGACCTTCCTTCCGATAATAGTTGTCCAGATTTGGAGAATACCCGCTCACAAAGTAAAGATGTACAGGCCCAAGCAGCACATATAATCATATACAAATTGCTAGCCAGAATAACAGTTCTATTACAGTATAAAGACGGAAAGTGAGGAATAATGATTTGGCCAGTGGCGGCTCGTGGGTAAAAAAATAGGGGAAGTGTCAGAGAAAAGTAGGACAGACAAGCCCATTTTAGGGGCACAGCATCCAAAACATTTTTTGCAAATATCCACTGCTACACAGAATGAATATTCTAGGATTTACCACAATTTTTAATGTCTTTTTTGGCACTAATTGTCAGCACAGTTGTTTGTCGACCCGTAATTAAAAGGTCCTTTTTGTCATCATCTTTCCAACGGGAAAGAGGACTTTCTAACAAACTGCAAACAATGTCACTAACGGGTCCAAACGAATTCATTTTCAACTACACACACGCGTCACTCCTTCAAAGAATAAAATAAAAGGCCGTCGATAAATTACTGAATAAAGCGCGATCTACTTTACGTAAAATACGAACGGAAGTGTTAAACTGCGGCTCTTCCCTAAAGGCGCGGTCTTCGTACGTGCGGTAGTCTCGTTGCCATAGCAACGCGTTATTTACAGGCACTGTTTTCGTTTCTCGCTGGAAAATTTTTACGGAGCCCGCACGTGACTCTTCCGTTGGTGGATCGGCACAAACGAGTTTGCTGCCGGTGCGGTGGGTTGGCTTAATACGCGCAAATATATCATTTCGTTTTGTGTTTGCCTCTAGGTTTCTGACGAGCGGCCAGCGGCGATACTACGAATGCATCAAATTTAACATTGCAATTATTGATAATTTTTAATGAAATGGATTCGATTTAATATTGAAAATTAATATATATTATTAATTTTTAAAGGGTGTTAAAAAATAAAGTCAAAGTCAAACATGCTTTATTATCAAAAGATGTATATCTCATTGACAAAGCAAAAAAACTGTATAGAAAAATTAAATTAAAACACACACACAAAAAAAAATAATAAAAAAATGATAACTCTATATACACATAAAACAAGATGCTAATTATTATATTATAAAAATTAATATATACATACATACATACACACCAATTACTGTTATACAATAAAAAAGCAACACATTCATACCACAAAAGGGAGCTGCAGTCTTACTCACAAATAAAGACAAACAAATTAAAACCGATTCTCAAAATATTCTTTGACACTATAATATGACCGTTGAGATAGAAATTCTTTTGTTTAATTTTTGAATTTTGTAAAGCCTTATATATTTTTGATATTAAAAGGCAGATGATTGAACAACTTTTTCCTATTGTATATAAAACTATTTTTTATTTTAGTAGTTATTGGGATTGGCAAAGGAATATTTTGAGCCTGTCTAGTGCAATATGCTCCCTCAGTAGCTAAATACTTATACTTCTTAAAAACTAGATGAACACACTCAGCAATATACAAACTTGGAAGGGTCATTATTCTCGTATTTATAAAATAAGGCTTACAAGAGTCTCCTCTTCGTATGCCATACATAAATCGTAAAGCTCTTTTTTGCGACATAAACAAAGAGTTAAACAAGTATGCACTGCAACCACTCCAGAAGCAAATTCCATACCTCAAATGAGATTCAACAAGAGCATAGTATGCCATTCTTATAGCATAAGTTTCTAGTTCATTAGCTATCGTTCTTAATGCATAACAGCTGGAAGATAGTTTTTTTAAAAGTGCTTCAACATGAATATTAAAATTAAGTGACTTATTAAGCCCCAAGAACTTTACATTATCTGTGTTGTTGATAGGTATTGAGTCTAAATCTTTTCAATAGTACATCTAAAGGTTATAACGTTTGTTTTGGCCACATTGAACGTCAACAAATTACTGTCAAACCACATTTTGACCCTTAAGTCTTCAGATATCACTCCATCTAGCCCATCTGAGCCAGACGTGTGCCACAAAATGGAAGTGTCATCCGCAAAAAGAGTGAACTCGCCTTCAATATAAAGTGCAGCCAAATCGTTAATATAAATTAAAAATAAAAGTGGTCCCAGGACAGATCCTTGTGGAACACCACAGTTCACTGTGACATTATCAGACAATGATCCATTTATATAAACGCTCTGCGACCTCTGTGAGTGGTAGGACTTAAACCTGAAACCATAAACTTCCAGTTTCTTTAACAGTATTTCGTGACTGACACAATCAAATGCTTTAGTCAAGTCACAAAACACCGCGGCAGCAAGATCTCCCTCATTTAGACTAAACATATAAGCGGTCCAGAAAGGTAAAAATGGCATCATTTGTTCCCTTCTCGCTCTGAAATCCAAACTGGCTTATACTTAGAACATTAAATTTAGTTAAAAAAGACAAGTCTGTTCTTCACTAATTTTTCAATTATTTTAGACAAGGTCGGCAAGAGGGATATAGGTCTGAAATTAGATGAAGACAGATCTTTGCCACCTTTATGCAAGGGTATAATTATAGCTTTTTTTAGAAGTTCTGGAAATTGACCCTTAACAAAAGAATGGTTAATTGCGTCAGCTAATGACAATAATGCAGAGTGATTCAACTCAGAAAATACCCTGACTGACATGTCATCGCACCCTGAGCATTCTTGTTTTTGATGTTGTGAATCACAGACCTTACCTCGAAGACATCAGTGGGGTACAAAAAGAATGTTTCGGGACATATTTTTTGGTTAAATATTGTAATGGGTCATTCTTTGTCTTTATCTTAACCGAAAGATTATGACCCACAGAACAGTAGAATTTGTTAAACTCATCAGGTGGTCGTGTTGCAAAGGTCTGTTTACTGACACCATTCTGCCTCAAATCATTAATAACAGACCAAGTTTCTTTAGAAATATTTGACGACTTTTTTACTCTGTCACTGTAGTAGATTTTTTTAGCAAACTTCACCACCCTTCTGTAAATTGCTCTATATTTAGAATAATAAGACATGCAGAACAAATTGTCGAAAAATAATTTTCTGATATAGTGAAGGGCTCACATGTTCTTACCAGATATTCTTATTGCTTTAGTAAGCCAGTGTTTCTTCCGTTTATTCTTTAACTTTACAATAGAAACAGCTGTTTCAAAACCCATTTTTAAAGTAGAATGAAATATTTTAAGTGGGTTTTTCTGGTGTTTACTTACATTCTAGTCAATTTTTTTACAAATATCACGAAAACTATTATAGCTTCTTTTAGAAAAAATACGGTCCTTCTTAACAGTATGGTTTGCTTCTTTTGACTTAAATTTAAACTTAGCTAATATAGACTCGTGATCAGAGAGAGATGAGTTTTTAACTGAACAAACATTTTTTATGTTTGAACAAACATAGTTAATAGTTGTGGCAGAATACTTTGTAATTCTAGTAGGCTGTGTGACATGCATTTGTAGATTGAAACAAGACAACTAATTTTTTATTGAAATACAATTTCATCTCCATAATCAATATTAAAATCCCCTAAAAGAACTATGGAGCAATGAAAAGGAAACTGGCATAATAAAACTTCCAGGTTATTAATGAAATCAACCCGATTCTCTGATGGTGCGAGATAGGGACAGATTATGTATAAATTAAGTTGCAAGCAGTGTGCAATAGAAAACTCAAACTCCTTTTCTATAATAAAATTATCAAATTTATCAACATTTGTGAAGTTAAAGTTATTTAATTTTTCACTAATCAAGATCATTGTACCTCCATGAACATACCTAATTGGATCGACAGAATTTGGACAAAATTTTATAATTTTCAGTCTTTACTACTTCCTCACTCTTCCACCAGTGCTCTGTTAGACAAAGCAAGTCTGGAAAATTTAAACCCTCCAAGAGAAGAGAATGTAACGTAAAGATTGTATGTTAAGAGATAGATAGAATAATTTGCCAGGTTTTTTTTGGGGAAGAGGCACTTCCCCTACTTCTTCCGAATAGCCGCAACTGGATTTGGCCATAATGGAGTAAAAATGTCCAATTGGCAATTCTACGACCCTCTTTTTTGATTTTATTATTGGGTTTATTAGCTACTTTTTGACTTTAAAATCGAGCAAATATCGAGCAAATATTTATCAAATCGTAATAATTTTCAAATGTAGCGACATTTACTAAAATTTTCCTAATTCTGTCTTTAGTAATAATTTATATTTCGTTTTTCTAAATAAATCTTGTTTGGTTTAAGTATAGTTTTATGGGTTATAAACGTAAATTTGAAAAAATGGCATTTTTTGGCAATATAGCAAAAATCAAGGAAGTAAAACTACCCAATTTTAGTTTAATTTTAAAATGTCATAAACTGGCACTCTTATAACTATTATTAGACTCAAATACTTACTAAAATATGTTTGGTTAGCATTTGGAAAAAAATGTCTACTTATTGGCCAAATTCTGACCTTCGATTCCTATTGATAAAAAATGGCATTTTAAATATCTATTTTTAGAGCCAAAAAATCAAATGTGAAGCGAGCTTTCATTGGTAGAAAACAAACCAGGAATCAATTGCCAAAATTTGACAAATCTCTGGTTTTCATGTGCCTTTTATGGCCCACTGTTAGCCAAAAAAGGTTATCAGCTAATTTTTGGTACTTGGGCGGGTGGCCCGTTTATTATAGGTCGATAGCTTATCTGGCTATGTAAGAAATAGCAAAAAAATATTAAAAACAAAAGTTTTTTTAAATAATAAAGGCTCTCAATATGAAAAATTCATGGTTAAATTTAGACCTGTAAACGTCATTTTTGACACAAAATTGAAAATATCAAAAACGGAAGTTGACACTTGACCACGAAAATCCAAAGACCCTGTATATATAAAAATATTATATTTTAAAAGTTTAAATGAATCCAAAAAACTTCTATATTTAATATTTTTTGCTATCTTTTATAAGTTCTGAGATAAGGTATTGTCCCACAATACACCAGCCACCCTGTACATACCTCGTAAAATTCACCACAAAGACAAACTCTTTTCCACGAACTTACAGAACTACGTTTACTTATTGATGAAAATGAAAAGCGATGTGTTTACTGAATACTAGAGTACTGTCGAATGACATATAAGCAAAGCCTTCCAATAATCACTGTTTCTCCATATCAACCAAAAATCAAAGCACTGTTGTTAAATATATAAACATTTAAACATCAGAAACAATAGTAACAATATCTGAGTTGAGATTTAAGAAATAAGCACTCTACAATTTTACAGAGCGTTCTTTTAATGGAATAAGACATAAAAATAACCAAGAACGATATTAAAATTTTATTCAACGCTTCAAGTGCCACGGCCGGAGCAGTCGCATTGTATCGCAGTTCCTGAAAAATCGCAGACCAGCCCACCTATGCAAAAAAATTCAATACAGGTGCAATCAAAGCCGAAACATCGAATAGTAATCCCAGTTTGACATGGTCTAATCCCAAAAACCATAATCCAAGCCGTGAAGGCTTACGTTCTATGTTAACCCTCTATTTCATATTGTTCCCAATTGGGAACACAAAATTTAAATATCCTTTGCAATTTCACATAAACACTTTCGCACTTTGTATGCATGTAGTTCCCATTTGGGAAGTAGATGCATGCGACCTTTTATAATGTTCAGCTATCAAACAACAGATGGCGGCAACTGTATAGGTTTGAAATAAAATATCATTGTGCATTTGTAAGCCTTCAGCTGGTGCAATTCAGACGTGTTTTCAATATTAAAAAAAAAATAAACTAAGGTAAGTTTTACATTGTAAAAATGTTATTATGATTATATAATAATGTGTTGGTTGGGTATAATGATTTGGTAGCATAATTTTTGCATATAATTGCATTATTTTTGGGAAAATAAACGTGTTCCCGATTGGGAACATTATGCATGTCAACTATATCGTATATATAGATTTCCTATAGGTTATGTTGCAAATTCTTATAGCCAATATATGTGTTCCAGTTCAGAACAGTAAGCATGCCATAGGCGTAGTCAGGAGAGTACATGGGGGGGCTGTAACTTGAGTTTGGTATATTACGTCTTGTTGGCGACTACAATAAATCCAGATATGTACATATAATTTCGAGCTGATTTTATCATGTCACCCCCCCTGGAAAAATTCTGGCTACGCCATTGAGCATACTACAGATTACAGATATTTGCATCAGTCTTTACGTTTTTTAGGCGGTCGTTATGGATATTGAAAAATTTACTGCAGTGAGGCCCAAAGTCCTTTATGGAAAACAGTCTACGCATGTTCGAGATATTCCCTCTGATAGTGAAGATTCTATTTTGGAGGATGAAACTGATGACCTTGATATTTTAGATGGACAAACTAAGCTGGATGAAGGTTCGCTTTTAGATAGTAGTGATGATGAAATGCCGTTAGTTGACCTACTTCCTAATGCTCCATCAACTAGCAAACCGTCTGGTGTAAAATGGAAGAACTGCAGTACGAACACCAATACAGAAAGTACCCAATTTCAAGGCAATAATCTACTTCCGCCGGATATTTTACAGTTGACAACTCCTTATAAACTTTTTAAATTTTTTTTTAATGATGCCTTTTTAGATACTGTTGTTTATCAAACAGTTTTATACAGTACTCAAACACGCCCTAACAAACCACTGCAGTTTTCGAAAGAAGAATTAGAGAGATTTATGGGTATCCTCATGTGGATGTCAATTATAAAACAACCAAATACAAGAAGATACTGGTCCCCTAATACGCGAATTGACCAAGTTGCTGATATTATGACAGTAAACCGATTTGAATAAAACGATTTCTTCATTTTTGTGACAATCAAGCCCTTACTAAAAATACTGACAAAATTATGCCTGTGATAAATCAGATAAAATCATCTTGCCGACAAATACCCTTGGAAGAAAACTTGTCGTGTGACGAGCAAATTGTTCCATTCAAAGGGCGTATTTCATTGAAAACCTATAATCCCAAAAAACCGCATAAGTGTGGGTATAAGATCTGGGTTTTGTCGGACATAAGTGGTTTTACCTACAATTTGGAATTGTTTTCAAATAAAACCGATATAGAAAGACTTCCTACTGAGCCAGATTTTGGGGCAGCCAGCAATGTTATTGTTCGTCTCTGTAGAGTTGTACCAGAAAACCAGAACTATAAAGTTTTTTTTGACAACTATTTTGCAGGAATAAATCTCGTTGTCTACCTCAAAAATAGAGGAATCCACAGCGTTGGAACCGTTCGAGCTAATCGCCTACCAGGATGTGAGTTTCTTACTGAAAAAGAAATGCAGAAAATGGGAAGAGGTTCAGTTGTAGAAAAAATTGCAAAAGTTGATAATCACACGGTAAAAATTTTTCAGTGGTATGACAACAAGATTGTTTCACTGATTAGTTCCTTTTGTGGTACCAATCCCATAAACATGGTCTCAAGATTTTCACGACAAGAAAAAAATAAAATTGAAATAACCTGTCCAAATGTTGTACAAGTTTACAATAAACATATGGGGGGAGTAGACTTACAGGATTCTCTTTTAGGTCTGTACAGGTGTCATAAGAAGCAAAAAATGGTATCATCGTGTTTTTTACCATACTCTTGATGTGGCTGTCGTAAACGCATGGCTTCTGCATAGAAGAATACAAAAGCAAATAGGTAAGGAAGGGCAAAATATAGCCTTACTAGACTTCAAAACAGAAGTTGCCCTTGCATTGTGCAATGTGGGAAAAAACTCAAAGAAACGTGGAAGGCCATCTTCAGCTCAAAGTGTGGACACCCCTAAGAGTAGAAGGTGCCATGAACATCGACCAAATTGTGAGCTAATCAAATCAAATCAAATCAAAATGTACTTTATTGTCAAGAATATAAATGATTCTATTGACAAAGCATGTTAATTCTAGCAAATAAAATCTAAAATAACAATAAAGAAAGAGAGAAAAAAAAACAAATAAAATAACACCAACCCAGCATGAGTTAGAACCCATGTTGAAATAAACAAATCATTGCATTCATGGGTGTCAAAAAATTATAAAAATACAAAAAATTTAAAAAAACAGTCAAGATAAACACACAATAAATAAAAACATAAAAAGACACATTAAAACATCTACATAGGTTCAATATATGAAAGTTAATAAGTTATATAATTAAAATTAGACATTTAAATAATGTAGGAAAATCAGCAGTCAAACCAACCCAAACAAAAAAAAAAAAAACAATTGACATCTTTTAAATTAGCCTATCTGCATAAAACTCACCCAGGTTATAATAGACTTTTTTTAGAAGTACGTTCTTTAAGGTTCTTCTGAAAATCCTAAGTGAGCCGGCATTTCTAATGTGAATTGGCAGATGGTTGAATATTTTTTTACCTTCGTAGATAAAAGACCTTTTTGTAAATTCCCTAGTTGGTATAGGAAGGGGAAGATGAGAGGCTTGTCTAGTATCGGGTCTAGATGACGGGATTTGAACGTTATTTATGTTTTTAAATACCAGGGTAGAAATTTCAAGTATGAATAGAGAGGTGAGTGTGAGAATTCTCAGCGATTGAAAATGAGGTCTGTACGACTCCCTTTGGATGGCCTTAGCGATGAAACGAACGGCCTTCTTCTGCAGTAAAAAAACGATATTTAAAAGAAACTGGCTACTGGCGCCCCAAAACGGAATGCCGTACCTAAGATGTGATTCGAATAATGCAAAGTAGACTGATCGCGCCAGCGCCGGACCGAGCTCACTCCTAGCAATCTTAATTGCAAAACAAGCAGACGATAGTCTCCCACTCAACCTTAGTATGTGGTCTTCAAAGCGAAGATCACCGTCTATAAAAACTCCCAAAAATTTATTCACGTTTTCCTCCTTAAGAGGGTCTCCATCCAGATTTAAGCCCTGCATGTCACACCGAAATCCCACCACGTTTGTTTTTGTAACATTAAAGGAAAGTCGGTTTGAGTCGCACCATTGTTTAATATTGTTAATGTCAGATAAAATATTATTTCTTAGTTTCATATAGTCCCTGTGATGCCATACAATGGACGTATCGTCCGCAAAAAAGCGTAAAATCGCCGGAAATCTGAACACGCACAAGATCGTTAATATACAATAAGAATAGGACAGGTCCAAGGACTGATCCCTGAGGAACGCCACAGTTGATGTGGCAGGGTGATGATTGCACACCAGAAACAACAACAGACTGACTGCGATCGGAAAGGTAAGACTGGAACCAGGCAAGAGCATTACCTCTAAATCCGTAAAGCTCAAGCTTTGACAGCAGTATTCTATGATCCACGCAGTCAAAGGCTTTTGATAGATCACAGAAAACCGCCGCCGCAAACTCTCCCCGATTCAGACATAGGTACACTGTCTCCAGGAAATCAAAGATGGCATCATGAGTTCCCTTAGAGCTCTGAAATCCATATTGCTTTGGAGTAATTAAGTTGAAGGATTCCAAGTAATTCCATACTCTCTTTTTAACAACTTTTTCAAAGACTTTGGAAAGAGAGGAGAGTAAGCTAATGGGGCGAAAGTTTGACGGTTCAGTTAGTTCACCCCCCTTATGCAGTGGAATGACCATAGCGGATTTCATAAAGGATGGGAACACTCCTCGGGCCCATGAATTGTTCATAGCTGCCGCTAGAGTCTCCAACGCGCAATCTGGTAAACCCAGAAGCACCCCGGCAGATATTTCATCTTCTCCAGATGACTTTTTGTTTTTGATATCACGCAAGGCAGCTTTGACCTCGTCCACGTCAGTCTCAAAAAAGGAGAATGACCCAGGCATAGAAAAACCGTCAAAGTAAGACAGTGGATCCACAGACGAGGGCAAGTTCTGAGTAAGTTTACCTGCAATACTGCAGTAATAATTATTAAACACATTAGGTTCAATGTCAAATTCACGATCTCTACTACTAGATTTGTTGCGCAGATCATTAATGATAGCCCAACTATCCCTCTGCCGATTTTTAGCAGCCTGAAGTCTGTCGTTGTAGTGCAGTTCCTTGGCCATTCTGACGACCTTGCGGTAAATTTTACTATATAAATTGCAATATGATACAAATTTTGCGCCCTTGAAAAATTTTTTCAGGTAATTGAGTGACCGTAAATTTTTAGACGATACCCGTAAGCCTTTTGTAAGCCAGGATTTATGTGTGTTATTTTTATATTTTAGCAAACGCTTAGGAAAAGCTCGATTAAAGATGTCCAACAAAGTAACATAAAAGGCAGCAAATGGATCAGGAGAACGGGCCATACCAAGCCAATTCACATTAAGAGCCAATTTATGAAAATTTTCAAAACCGGCTTTGTTAAAAACTCGACCGTGTCTATTGTTTGATTTAACCCTGGGTCTACCAACACTTAAACTGCAACTAACAGCCTCGTGATCAGAAAGACCTGCATTTACTACACAACATGATAATACATCTAAATTAGAACACAAGTAATCAATGGTGGTCGCCGAGGTTTTGGTCAAGCGAGTTGGAGTGTTAATATGCATTACTAAACCATGTGATGACAGTAAGTTAGAAAGTAGAATAGTGTTTACTGAATTTTTGTCCTGAAAGTTAATGTTGAAATCCCCGGATACAACCAGCTTATAGCCAGATGGGATTTGAGACAAAATAATATCAAGTTTTGACAAGAACTCAACAATTTGATTAGAAGGGGGACGATAAATACAGAGAATATAAAGTTTGAGTTGCTTAGAAAAACAAGCAGAAAATTCAAAATAATTTTCTTCCAAGAGATTGTTATATTTGTCAACACAAGCTAAACTGTCAATAACATAAGATGTTTTTTTTACACAAAATCAGGGTACCACCATGTAATGAAGTATCCCTACAGTAAATAGATACTGGGATATAGTTCGGTACACAGAAACATTCATTGGGCTTCAACCAATGCTCTGTGATAAGAACCAAATCCGGAAAATTATTAAACTCCAGAAATGCAAACAAGTCATCACATTTGTTTCTTAAAGATTGGACATTGAGTAAAATCATAGAAAAGTCAGAATTATCATTAAATACTTTACTAACATTAGTTACTCTACCATTTACCATACCCTCCCTGACTTGAGAGGGTCCAGTGTTAAAAAAAAATTTTCCTTAACCACATTGGTATCCTCGACACCGTTTTGATTTAGACTAGAGCTTAAAGTCACTAGCTTCAAATTACTATCACTATTTAAATTTTTATTATGGAAGACAGTCAAATATTTTTTTATAACAAAAGAAAGTTTGCTTAGGCCAGAATTATTTAGATAATGTGAGTTTCTGAAAAAATGTTTTGGAAAAATATTTTTAGATAGATTCACTAAATATACATTATCACTAAATTTTCTTAAATTAGAAACATAACTATCAAGGTTATTGTTTAATTTTAATGCTTCATCAAATATATTAGACATAGCATACTTAAAAGGGAATGAACAAAAAACCAAATTTGTGTAAAAGCACTTGTTTGCTAATAGAGTTAAATCATTTAAAGATACTTGAAATTTGCTAGGCTGAATCAAAACTATTACAAAATCATTTTGTGTAAAGTCTTTAATGTAGCAATCACACCCTAGAGCAATACTCCTCAATGAGGCATTAGGTTTTGTCACCAACTGCAATTTGCACTCACCCAATTGTTGTTTTAACGGCTTATATAAGAACTTTCCGTATCCGTCGGTGAGAACCAATACTTTCTTCCCAGGCAGGACAGCTTCAGTTGCCCGCTGTTTAGAGAATGTGCCACTCTCAGTTTGAGTGCATTTATCTGCTACTATATTTATGAGCTACAATACGACGCTGGTGAACACTGGCCTGGATGGACTGTAAACCGCGAGCGATGTAAAAAAGTGGGTTGTAAGGGTAAAAGCAGAGTTTTCTGTCAAAGATGTAAAGTATACCTGTGTTTTTACGCTAAGAAAAATTGTTTTGTAGAATTTCATACCAATTAAGTTTGTATTAAAATGTAGCCTATACCCATAATGTGCCCAATTGGGAACATAATTTTTTTCTTATTTTTAATAAACATTTACAGTTCAAATGATTTTTTATGTATTACCTTATCACTCAAATGCAATATTTTAACAGAAAAAATTAAAAAATTAATTAAATCATGTAATAGAGGGTTAACACATTAAGAGCTGGTATTTTCAACTCCGTATAATTTTATTCATGGGGTATTTTCCATGGTTACAAATGCCCCAATAATCCTAACGTTTCTTTATTCGAAGAATAAAGTTATTTGGGGATGAAAATGCTGGCCCTAAGGTGCTCAGCTGTGTGCCTTTTTTGCCAGATTTGTGTAAATTTACATCTACCTTTTACAAAAGAAAAGTTTTAAAAATGCATGAGCAATATTATTATTATACCTTCGTTGAAACTAAGGAAAAAGAAAACAAATATGATTTAAGAGATGTGCAGCTTAACTTTGATCATCCGGATGACTCTGCATGCAGTGATATTGTTTATAGAAGGGTTTACAGTGCAAGCAGTGTAGTTGCCTTCAATGCTTCACTTAGTAGTGAACAGTGGAGGGATGTTTATACTGCTGACTCTGCTGTAAAAAAACTAGATTGTTTCTTGACTACCTTCACCTATTATTATAATTTACACTTCTTCCCCAAGCAGGTTAAAAATCAAAACCCTGATTCGTCTGCCTGGGTCACTCCGGATATTAAAAGATCCAAAGACTTAAAGTTATTTTTCTATGAATATTATAAACAATATCCTACCGAAATTAATAAAAATGTATATACAGAATATAGTAAAATATATCGTAAGCAACTTCTGAAAGCTAAAGAAACATTTTACAGTAGTAAAATACATCAATCTGAAAATAAAAGTAAGTGCATATGGGGTATAATTAACTATGAGACTGGTCATACAGAATCAAAAATATTACCTGACAATGTAAGCCCTGATCAGTTTAACTCTTTTTTTGTTAACAATGCTGAAAACATTCTTCAATCCTTAACAGTGACTCCTGCTGATCCCATTGTGGTATTGAACAGTAAAAATCATAAGCAACAACACTCTGTTTTTATAAGGCCAGTAACCCCAGATGATATTAAGATCATAATACAAAAATTAAAGAACAAAAAAACCGAGGATATCTACTCAGTTAACTCCCTTGTTGTTAGGGCATGCAGTCGGTATATCACTGAACCCCTTGCTGACACAATAAATGCCTGCTTGCTTGAAGGGCGTTTCCCAGATGCATTGAAGGTGGCTAGGGTCGTTCCTATATACAAAAAAGTGGATTACAATGATATGAGTAACTATAGGCAAATATCAATTCTACCCATTTTCTCTAAAATTTTCGAAGTCATTATGTGTGAGAGTGTATTTTCTTTCTTTGATCAACATAGCATTTTTTCAGATGGTCAATATGGTTTCCGTGGGGGCCTGTCTACATCTGATGCAATGTGTAGGCTGTCAGAGTATGTGTGGGAATCTTTTGAAGCGGGTCTTGATAGTGAATGCTTGTTGACAGACCTCACCTCTGCCTTCGACTGTGTCGACCACAGCATTCTGCTCAGTAAAATGGAGCACTATGGTGTTAGAGGGATAACTCTGGACCTATTTAAGTCTTACCTTAGTAATCGACACCAGCAAGTTTTCATCAACGGTAAGCTGAGCTCACCCTTACAAATAAAGAGAGGTGTACCTCAGGGGTCTATACTAGGACCCCTACTTTTTCTTATCTTCATTAATGACCTCCCAGGTTCAATAACATACAGTCAGTGTTTGACCTTGCTCTACGCAGATGATGCCAGTTTTATTATAAGATGTAATAGAGATCATATTCTGTCTGATGTATCTCGGAGGATGTTTGATGAGGCTAGATTGTGGTTTGCTACAAATAAGCTCCTATTAAATGAGTCTAAAACATTAGACATGAAGTTCAGATTAACCGGTGGTAGAGCTGATGTGTCTCTGAAGTTTTTGGGTTTGCAGCTGGATCCTGCTTTATCTTGGAATGAACATATTAATACTCTCTGTAATAGACTCTCTTCTTGCCTATATGCACTGCGTAGGGTACGTTTTACAGCTGGTCATCATGCTGCTTTGATAGCTTACCATGGCTTATTCCACGCAAGAATGAGCTATGGAATACTGGCTTGGGGTGATGCAGCGCACACTAACCTGCTGAGAGTATTTATGAAGCAAAAACAAGCCATCAGAATAATTTTTAACATGAAATCCACAGAGAGTTGTAAACCTCTTTTTCTTCGACACTCTATACTGACTCTCTTTGGTCAGATAGTTCTTGAGAATATATGTTACCTAAAAAAGTACATTCATCAACACACCACTCATTCAGACATTCATGACCATGATACCCGACACAAGGGAAATATTTTAAAACCACAGAACAGGCTTCATAGGAATAACACTGTTGGCATAGATCTATACAATCTATTGCCTCTTGCTTTCAGGCAACTGAATTCATTACGGTTCAGAACTCAATTAAAAAAATATTTAACAGCCATTGCTCCTTATTCAGTGACTGATTTTCAAAGTGCCATAAGAGAGAATAAGGAGATCAACTTACTATTAGTGTAGATTTAATGGTATTTTAATTCAATGTTTTGTAGTTGATACTTGTATGTTTTAAGTCTAATATGTATTATTATGTTAAGTATTTCTTTTATGTAACGTATTTTATTTTATTGAATTCCTTTTTGACCTATCTATGAAAATGTATTTTTTCCTCAGACTAATAAACTTAAATAAATAAATAAATATCTAACAGCAATATATTTTATTAAACAAAAATAAATTAATAAAACTAAGATAAGTACTTTCCTCTGTTAGTCTAAAAAAGACGTGACATACTTTTAATGTCAACTAATAAATTACGGTGCCTGATGTTAAAAAGATAAAACGAGTATTATCTACAGAAACACTCAAAAACAATATACAACCATTTCTGTAACATAAAATATGAGAATGTGTACGTGCCGTATTTCGAAAATATGAACTTATATTTTAAAACAATTTATACATTTTCCTATTCTAAAAAATTACTTCTAGAGGGCCTAACATTTAATACTTTTACCTCTGATTCAAAAACTTCGTTCTCGATATACACCAGAATTTTAAAATAAGTCTCTGACAGATTTTTTGATAACTTGACTTTAAATTGCGCTGTCTCTCCAGGAGATATCGTACCATCCGTAGGAGATACGTACAGACCTTTTGGATTAGAAGTTACTTCATAATGTAATGTTTGGGTCGATTCTGAAATAAGAAACAAGCGATCTTCCCATTTTGAAGGTGGTATAAGCACAATCGAAGGTGGTTCCAGGCGACATGACTTATGGGACAAAACAGATTCATCCATGACTACTGTGGCTTGGTACAAAGACTGGTAACTTACAGAATCTTCGAGACATTCCGCCACTAATGATTGATTTGGGTCCTGTTCAATATTTATACCCATTTCTTCATTATTTAGGGTTTCTAGAATATCCGGAATAGCACTTGGGTTCTCCTTAAATCGTGTTATATCGCTTGGAAATACTTCGCCACTAATTTTTTCAGACAGAATTTTTGTTAGAGGATCAACAGTTAGACCCTTTTCGAGACATTTTCGATAGAGTCTTCTCAACCTGGCTCGGTTCACTTCAGGACCAGAAATAATTTCCAATTTTCCGATATCGATAACTGGAAGAACATTATGTTTGTGCTTAAGAATTCGACAATCCTTTGCATTTGGTATGTACGTAACTTTGACATCTTTTTTCTCATTTGGAAGTAGTACGAATAAATTTGGTTCGATTTTTAGATTGGTAAAGGTAACTATATGTTTGGTAACTACTTTAACATAAGTGAAAGCTGGGAGATTACCAAGATTTTTAATTGTGAATGACTGCTCCATTTGTGTCCGATTGTCCATTCTTCCTAATGATAACCAATATTTACCTGGAATAAAATATAAAAATTTTATATTTGTATTTAGGTTGTTAAATAAATTAAGTATGCAGACAAACTCTGGAAAGAATTAATACTGAATTAAAAGACAGAAGGAATATAAAAATGGCCCATACATGGTAACCCAGGTAAGTACATCAGTGGCGCGCGCTGCCTTTTTGAAACAGGGTAGGCAATAATAAATTATGTTCTTAAAATTACCTACCCCCTAAAAGTGCTTCTGTCTTGCATCAGTATGGCCATAAACAGTTTCAACTTAATTTATAGTGACTTAAAATTAATCTCAAAAAAAATACATTAGGTTAAATAATTAATTTCTATTTAAAAAATGTAACACTGTCAGTTTGTCCATTCTGCATTTAGTAACAAATAAACAATAAATGTTTGCAGATATATGAATACACTTGATAGGATAAAACATAGTCTTATAATAAAATTCCTCTATGAGAATAATGTAAGTAATAACTTAATTAATTTAATTAGAACTTATTTGACTAATAGACAACAATATGTCGAAGCCAAGGATGCCAGGGTCTTATGTTTATACTAGTGGATCTGATTTTAAAAACCGATTTTGATAAAATCTAATATTAAATTTTTGGGTGTAGCTATAGACACTAAGTTAGCCTTTAAGAATCATATTTTGAAAGTATGCAATAGTCTGGCATCGGGATGTTATGGGGTGCTGAAGGAGGTCTGCTCCGAGGTGGAGGAACCACTCCAGCATTTAATAAACTGTTCCTTCGATACGGGAACCTTTCCATCTGCGCTTAAACTTGCGACTGTAATACCCGTATTCAAGAAAGGAAACCATATGGACATTTCAAACTATAGACCAATATCACTTCTTAGCGTGTTCTCAAAAATATTCGAGCATATCTTGAATAACAGATTGGTCAGCTTCCTGGATCGATTCGGGGTAATACAGGATAATCAGCATGGGTTTCGGAAAAACAAGTCAACCGAAACAGCGTCGTTTAAACTCATCGACTTCATGCATCGGGAACTGGAACACATTGTTGTTGGCATGTTCTTCGACTTGTCCAGGGCCTTTGACACCCTAAATTTGAAATTTGTGGAGGAAAAACTATATACGGTCGGTATAAGAGGCAACACCCTGTCACTACTTATGTCATTCCTATCCGAAAGAAGACTACTTGTTAAAGTTGAGGATTGCACCTCACCAGAATACAACATTGATGTCGGCGCAGCACAAGGATCAGTGCTTGCCCCTCTCATATTCCTGTTGTTCATCAATGATCTCTCTCTGCCATATATAACAGTAAAATTTGCGGATGACACAACAGTCGCTATATCCACAGCAGACAAGTCAATAGCTTTCGATAAAATCCGCGAGGTCTGTGACAAAATGAACCATTGGTGCTTCTCAAACCAACTAATCCTTAACCAAACAAAAACAGTACATGTTCACTTCTACAAAACACAACCGAAAATTCAGCTCGACCAAGCGGAATCTTCCACAAAGTTCTTGGGAACGCCGCTGGACTCAACACTATCCTGGGAACCCCAAATAGACCACGTTTGCACAAAACTCAGTCAAGCCTATTTTGCAATTCTAAAACTAAAACAAAGTATACCCCCTAGTACCCTTATAACAACCTATTATGCCCTAGCTTATACACATCTTAGCTATAATGTCATACTCTGGGGACAGGCAGTTAATGTAAACAGGGTCTTTATGGCCCAGAAGCGCTTGTTGAGACTAATATTTGGTCTAAAGCCAATGGAAACATGCAAGTATACTTTTAAACAATATAAGATCCTAACAACGATGTTCGAAAAATCCCCATATTATGCATGTGTCAGAATATTTAACAGATTACCAGAAGGAATAAAACGAGAAAAATCAGCTGATTGATGGCACATTCTACACCCTGAGAGACTTCCTAAATCCAAATTCGTAAAAAACTTCGCCTTGTTTTTCCTATAATTAACGTAGCGATTCCATTATTTATTTATATACCCTTAATGGACTTATTTATTGTATTGTATTGTGTTTTATTATGTATGTATATACAATTTTAAATCTAGTATTCCTATATAAGTTTAATATAGGTCTACTTTTATTTTCATGTCGAATCTTAAATCATATGTATATGGTCAATAAGATAATAAATTGAATTTGAATTTGAATATGCCTTGAGAGTTATATTGAACGAGTTGGATGAACGCATTGCGAAATCAGTATATTCGGCCTTAATAGAAACCCGTTTGCGTTATGGGGTCTGCTTCTGGGGTAATTCGAGTCAATATCTGATAAACTGAGTTTTTGTTCTGCAAAAGAGGGCAGTGAGGTATATGTGCGGGGTAAGTGGTAGAGATTCTTGTAGACCACTAATTATTAATCGCAAAATCCTAACTCTAACTTGTACAGACAGTTTGTATGAAAATCGAGAGTATCATAATCATTATAATACAAGACAAACTGGAGATCTGCCACTGCCCATACCTCACACTTCACGAGTTAAAAGCTCAATATTCTATACAGGTAGGAAGATATTCAATCACCTACCAGAGTGTGAGAACTTGGAATATTGTGTTAGTCATGAAATTCTGATAAACAAACTAAATTTTTATGGAATTCGTGGTACTTCTTTAAATTGGTTGAAATCTTATCTTGGGAAAAGGCAACAACTTGTAAGGGCTAATGGTTCCGATTCTGATTGTAAGTTGATTACAAGTGGAGTCCCTCAAGGTTCAGTCTTGGGACCTATTCTTTTTTTGTTATACATTAATGATATCACGAACGTTAAAATTAATGGAAGAATTTCCCTTTTTGCTGACGACACAAGCATAACATGGAGTTATTTGATACAACGTCTTTACACTCTAGTATCTCCAAAGACTTGGTTATAATTAAGGCTTGGTCCGATTCCAATATGCTTTGTTTTAATGTCGATAAAACGGTGGCGTTATCTTATAAGGGAACTTTACAACCACTTAAGGTACATAACAGCAATATTGAATACGTAGAGTCGGTTAAATTCCTGGGTTTAAATATAAATAACAACCTAAAATGGTCTAATCATATTGACACCTTAACTAAAAAACTTTCTACCGCCTGCTTCGCCATTCGATCAGTTTCAAAAGAACTAGACTTTCCTTCTGCCAGACTTACTTATTTCTCTTTATTTGAATCCCACCTCCGCTATGGCCTTCCCTTTTGGGGCTGCTGTACCACCGAGCAATTTCGTAGTATTTTTATGCTTCAAAAGAGAGCCATTCGTTATTTGTTTGGTCTAAATAAGAGAGCTCACTGCCAATACTATTTCAAAAAACATGAAATATTAACACTTCCTGCATTATTTATTTTGAAAACGGTATGTTTGCTGAGAAAACATATAAACACCCTCCCAGAAAGGCCACAACATGTATACATACCAGAAACTCTAGGCATGATATATATCTTCCCATTCCTTCCTCAGAATTAATAAAAAAATCAATTATTTACAACGCCATAAAACTTTACAACAATCTGCCAGTACATTTAAAATCTATCCCCAAGCTTGCAAAATTTCGAAAAAACACCAAAGCATACCTCATTGAGAGACCATTTTACAGCGTTAATGATTTTTACAGCGAGTAAGTTTCTTTAAATTGTCACTAAATTCGCTTGTTTACTTAAATCTTTTGTGAGTCATGTCCTAACTCGTAGCATAGAATTTTGAAAATCATCATAGAGAGAAAAGAACTGTCGAACATTCACTTAAAACTTAATTGTTTTTGTTAGGTATTGGATTAAAAACAAAATTTAATTCTTTTTTGTATACTACATTCTACACTAGTTCATTATACCTTCTGTTTAACATCACAATTATTTGTATAACTATAATAACATAGAGTTTTAAGGTCGCATAGTTGCACTGTTGATTTCAATGTCATCGAAATTATTCACCTCGTACATGTGTGTTTGTTTACTTTTATAAGGTTATTAGGATTCATTAACTGTTTTGCGGCAATGTTATGTTATATTCTAACGTGTGTTTTACGATTTGGTAAATTGATAATTTACATTTTTAAAAAGCATTGACCTATCGAAATTCTTTTCGATTAATGTTTTGATATGTCTTATTTTAGGTATAATTTGCTTTGTCCATAAAATTTTTCTGCGGCAATAAAGCATACTTTTGTTTGTTTGTTTGTATTATTAAAACATTTAAATCTTCTCTTAAAAAATTAAGCTGTTCAATATCATTAGGGAAACAATTTGGCACATTAAAAACAAAATGCTGCAATAACTGACACAGTAGATGGTATATGCCTACCTGTATTATCCCTAATAACATTTTGGAATTCAGAATTACAATATCCTCCATATCCCCACAGTCGAACACATTGTTTCTTGGTTTGTGTGAGATGAGCATCTAATGGAGCAAACATCAACTCGTCTACAGCGGGGCCAATTTTTGTAGGAATAAATGATATTATTATTGGCCTAGATTCGTGACCATGCAAAACGAATTTGCACGCGCTAAGGTAATCTGAATCGGATCTGTCATCCTTTCTGATCTTAAATTCATATGAAGATAGTGAACATTGGAGCCTTAAGGTTTTGGGAGTTTTATTTCTTAACATAAATCGTTTTGTGACACACCTAAAAAGCAAAATACACAAGATTATTATAACTAAAAAAGTGTTCTTACAAATTTTTACCTGTCAACTTTGACACATCCCCAAACAAGTTCCCCCACTGTACTTTCTATTGGAAGTTTACCATTGGGAAGACTTGTTAGAGAACTTGAACTTCTAGAAGGCGGAGTCAAAGATTTTTGGTCTTGAACTCCTGGGTCAATGCGAGATGTATGAGCTACATTAGACTCTGTTGCATTTTGATTTCTAGTGAAAGGCCTAATATTTTCCTTATCCTGGTTTACAGCATCTAAAAAATGATTAACCTTTTTAAACTGATAAAGGAGCATGCCAATACCTACTAAACAACGAGGTCTACCAGCTGAAATTAAAATAGGCCAGATGTCACCACAACTAGACCGACAGTCGCCTGCCGTAAGAAATGCATTAAAGCATAGACTAATGCAGTTTTGCTTATGTCGTATCATGATAACTGTCCATTAGACGTACTGGCCGACAACCGGCACTTGCTAATCGAAAACAAAACAGTGCCATTTTTATGATGTTCGTGAAATAGGGTAAATAGAGTAGTTTTGTCTCCATTTTTGGTGAAAATTTAATTATATTTATTAGTTTTTGTACATTTAAATTATTTGTCAATTTCAAAACATTTCATTCAACACACACAACCTGTAATGCGGAAATACCAATAATATTTTATTTAAAATGTACATTATTTTATTTTTATGTATTTGGAACGACTAACTACTATTAAATTCGAGTAGTTCGGACTCATCTGAGATCCTATGCGTTGTATCGCCAAAATGAAAAAAAAATAAGAATCTTGATGAACTACATCTTTTGCAAGTCATAGAGCAAAGTAAAGAAAAGTTTAATTTACATAGAGGGGCTACATGTTTTCAAAGTTTTGAAGAGTTTTTAAAAGTATTTCTAAATTTTAATTTAAACAAAGAGTGGGTACTGATAGGAACAGTCAAAACAGTACTAAGAGCCGTGGAGGTGAGGTTCTTCTAGCAGTACATAATTGCGTTAAATCTCATCGCCTGGCAATTGGTGAAACATCAGTCGAAGAAACGTTGGTGTCAGTGACATTGGGCGATTTGGTGTATTGTATTGGTTGTGTCTACATTCCACCTGCTATGGATGTATTGCACTATGGAAACCACTTGAAATCCATTGCTAGTGCCTGTGAAATGTTCGATAATGTGCCTGTTCTGGGCGATTATAATCTTTCTCAAATAATGTGGCCCACTAGTGAAGATTTTTCTGGTTTGTTACCTGGTAATGTTACAGCAACAAGAGAAATCTTATGTGATAATACTGCTTCTCTTGGCCTATCTCAATACAATGGGGTAACTAATGATCACAATTCAATCCTAGATTTATGTTTTGCCAACTTTGATCCTGATTCAATTGTAAAATCTGATGGTTTGGTACGTTGTGATCCTTATCACCCAGCTTTGGAGTTATACATACCAGTGAATAAAACTAACTATCTAGAACCTCTGAATTATTTTTCCTATAACTTTAAAAACGCTAATTTCGATTTAATTAATGAATATTTTCTTTCGGTAGATTGGCAATCAATTGTCAGAGGATCTAGATGTTACTGTCAATAAATTTTATTCTGTACTTTTCGACTGCTTTAATATGTTTGTACCCATAAAGGCACATCATTCTAGTAAGAAATTTCCTATTTGGTTTTCTTTTGAATTGAAAAAACTAAAATTGCTCACAAACAATACAAACAGTCGAACAGTGAAGTTGATTACAATGTATTTAATACACTTCGAAGAGAATGAAAAACCTAACGAAGGAGTGCTACAATTTGTTCATAAGTAATACTGAAAGTGCCACAAGCAGTAATGTAAAAATTTTCTGGAATTTCGTTCATTCCCCCTAGTCAGGGCACTATTCCTAAGGAAATGTTTCTAGCCACTGAAAAATCATCTAATGGTATTGACATAGCTAATCTATTTGGTAAATATTTTTCCTCTGTTTATAACCCCCAGAGAAATTCTAACGTCAGTACATTTTTTGATCGATTTAAAAACGTTTCTAACATTGCTATAGACCCAACTGATATTGAGAAAGCTTTAACACAAGTGGACATCAACAAGTCTGCAGGTCCTGATGGTGTTCCTAACAGAGTACTAAAATTTTGTTCTAACACCTTATATTTCCCCCTATTTTACATTTTCAACAAATCCCTAACTTCCGGAGTTTTTCCAGAGACATGGAAGCTTTCTTATGTTTGTCCGATCCACAAATCTGGCAGCAAAAATGATGTAACAAGATACAGACCAATCAGCATTCTGTCGGCAATCCCTAAATTGTTTGAACAGTGCGTTGAAAAAATTATGTCGAATATATTTCATCCGATTGTGATCAATCAACAGCATGGGTTTACAGCCGGTGGGTCTGTTGACACAAATCTGTTTCTCTTTACAAATTTTATAAATTCATCATTTGAAAGCAGTGCAGAAACCCAAGCAATATATACTGACTTCAGTAAAGCCTTCGATAAGGTAAGCCATAACATCCTTCTTTGCTCTCTAGTTATGGTGTTTCTGGATCTGTACTTTCATGGGTGAAATCTTACCTTACTAACAGAATGCAGCAAGTCAATATTGATGGCTATCTATCTTCATGTTTCCATGCATCTTCCAGGGTACCTCAAGGCTCTCACTTGGGTCCCCTTCTTTTTAGGTTATTTATCAACGATTTAGGATCCTTGCTCTCCTCAAGTTTTTTGTTTTTTGCTGATGACATGAAATTGTATCGTCGGGTGACGTCCACTTACGACATGATTATTCTACAAAATGATCTTAATATTGTATATGATTGGTGTCAGCTTCATGATATGTCCCTCAACATTAACAAGTGTTGTTATATAAGATTCAGTAGACTCATCGATAAAGATCCTTTTTAGTATTACTTAAATAATGTCCCTTGATCTGAAGTTTCTGTTATAAAAGACCTTGGCGTATATTTAGATACTCGGTTAGCGTTTACTGAACTTCTCGTCAGCTTTGTTATCCCACACGTTTTCTGAGTGCGAAGTAGCTTCCAGAACCAAAAAATTGGATTCAAACAAGAGCGCGGGTCCTGGTGGGTTATCAGCCTCTCTTTTATTGGGTTGTTGTGACACACTATCGGCTCCCTTGAGCGCAATTTTCCAAAGATCTTTTGATATGGGAGTATTTCCCTCAGTCTGGAAGTTCTCCAACCTTGTGCCTATTCACAAAAAGGGTGATAAATCTGAAATCACTAACTATAGAGGAATTTCAATGATCTCCGCCATTCCAAAACTCTTCGAGGCTATTTTGACTGATGAAATATTTTACACCTACAAAAATTACATTTCCCCGAGCCAACAGCTTTCATCAGGGTCGCTCTACAGCGACCAATCTTGCCATATACCAGGATTATCTGGTCTCCTCTATCGAAGCGCGTCATCAAGTGGACTGCATCTATACAGATTTATCAAAAGCATTTGATAGTGTACATCACAAACTATTAATGAAGAAGCTTTCTGATATTTGTATCTCGGGCAATTACTTAAAATAGATTGCCTCTTATCTTAGCCATCGTAATCAACGGGTTGTGGTGCAAGACTCAGTGTCTCGTGATATTTTAGTCACCTCAGGAGTGCTACAAGGGTCCCACATTGGAGCAATATTATTCCTTCTCTTCATAAATGATGCCTCTTCCTGTTTTAGCAATAGTAACTGCCTTTTGTTTGCTGACGACTTGAAATTCTATAGCTCTAATACGATCCTTAATTCCCCGCTACAATCGGATTTGGACCGCTTCGTCCAGTGGTGCAAGGTAAACTGCCTTTCCCTTAATGTTGCCAAGGGTACGTCCATTCGCTTTACAAAATCACCTAACCCCATTCCAAATACTTACAAAATTGGTGACACAACTCTTGGAATTTCCTCTTGGATGAACGATTTGGGCGTCATATTCGACAGCAGTCTATCTTTTAACCAACACATAGACTCAATTGTACGTAAAGCTTTTAGAATGCTGGGATTTATTAAAAGACATTCTCGGCATTTCAGCGATACTAAAGTCATCGTAACCCTATACAACTGCTTTGTTAGAAGCTTACTGGAATATTGTTCAGTAATTTGGCAGCCCCATTATGAATGCCACATAGATAGGATCGAAAGAGTACAATGTAAATTTGTAAAATACTTATTATTTAAATTTCATTTTTCTTATCAAAATGTCTCCTATGAAACAAGACTACTACTGTACGGTATGCAAAGTTTAGCCCAGAGATGCAAACATGCCCTACTCATATTTGTGTTCAAGTTGCTTAATGGTATGATCCACTGTGAGCACCTATTGGGTCAGGTGAACTTCTTGGTTCCAGCCCAACGTACTCGTCACACTTCCCTTTTCCTTGTAAGGAGGCACAGGACTAACTATGGTCAAAACTCATTTATTGATCGCCTTTGCCTAAATTATAATAAATTTTTCTCCGACTGCGATATATTTAGCATTAGCCTTCAGGCCCTCAATTCCTTAGATTTGGCGCTATTTAATTGTTTAAAGGTTCGTGCTTCATTCCTCTCTCGCTTTACTCTATATTTTTTTTATATGCATTTTTAAATTATATTGTTTATAGCAGGATACCATTGTATTTGTATTGTATTTTTAAGTTTTGTATTTTATATCTTGTACCATTTAGAGATTTATCTCTGTAGTGTATGTATGACCAAGTAAATAAATAAATAAAAATTCTGTATACATCACTAGTCAGATCTGTTCTTGAGTCTTCATGCATAGTTTGGTCCCCTTACTATCAGACCCACATCAATAGGCTCGAGAATGTGCAGCATAAGTTTATAAAATTTGCAAGGTACAAGCTTTTCCAGAGTGGTGTGTATCTCAGTGATGACCAAAATATGACTTACTTAGACTTAACTACTCTAGTTCGTAGAAGGGAATACTTTGATGTCTTCAGAGTTTTTATTTACACATTCAAAATTACCGGACACGAAGTAAGTCTCTTCTGCACATTCCATATTGCCGAACTTGGTACTTATTATTTAGTCCAGTTAATAGAATATCTGCTAATGTCAATAAATTCTATGAAGGTCTTGACTTCTTTAATTTATCGCAAGATAGATTCAAGTCTCAAGTTAAACGAATTATCTTAGGTTAGGTTAGGTCTGTCATCTGTGTATAAACTTCAAATGTATTTTTATATGTAAATAAATAAATAAATAAAATAATTAAATAAACCTAAAAGGTTCTGACGAACTCATTCAAAATCTAAAATTTCTCTCAGAACAGTTAACATTGTTAAGTACTGCAAAAAAAAGGTATCGATATTCACGAAGCACCATTGTCTTACGTTCAATTTTGTTTAAAATAAGCCCTCATTGCTATAAATATTTGAGAAGTCATGCTCCTATTATCTTACCTCATCCTAACACAGTAAAATCTATTTGTAATAGATATGCTTGTAACATTTTTCAATATTTAAAAGATAAAGAAGTTACATTACTTTCTGATGAAATTCACATCGAACCCTATTTGGATTACAAGGCAGGCAATACCGTAGGAACATCAGTAATTAATAAAGATACCTTAGCATCATCTGCACTAGCATTTATGATCACTAGTCCTTGCTGAAGCCTTACAGAACTCATTCATATATCTCCTGTAGCTAAACTTAATTCAGAAATATTATATACTTTTATCAAGACGATTATTGAAAATTTAGAAGAAACTGGATACATAGTATTTTGTACAGTTAGTGACAATAATGCAGTAAACAGTAAAGCAATGAGTAATTTTTCACTCCTTAATCAACTCAGTATAGTATTCCCACATCCTATTGACCCAGTAAGACCCTTATTTTACCTTTTTGACACTGTTCATTTACTGAAATGAATCTTTAACAAATGGCTTAATTCAAAACCTTTCCAAACATTTTCTTATCCCAATTCTGAGACAGGCCAAAAAAAATGTGCTTCCTTTTCTGTGATCAAAAACCTATATGAACTAGTACTAGACAAACTATTGAAGCAAGATTATTCACTTAGTTTAAAGGCTCTATTTCCATCACCTCTTGAAAGACAAATCTTAAAATCTTTAATCCCTTTATTACAGAGGCTCTAAAAGGTTTTGTTAAAAATTTGTCACATACCGCAGACTTTATTAGTATTATATTGACATGGTAGAAAATTATAAACGTAAAAACTCCCCTTAAGGGAAAACATTTGTTAGATAAATATCAGTAACCTTTTACCAAACAAATACCAACAGCCCCCAATGATGATCCTAAATTTTGTTTTTTGCTAAAAATACAAAATTGGCTAGATACTTGGAGTCCAACTAATTCTACAAATACACTGACTTGACAATCCCACACTGTATTAAACCATATCATTCATGGGGTTCTTGAATTTTAATAATTTATTATCTAAAATCATAGTTACACAGTCTGATACCGAAGCTATACAATCAGAACTCCCAGTAATAACCTATTTAATCGGATATTGCTCCTATATTGTTTTTAAAAAAATTATTTGTACTTTTTGCAAAGAAAACTTAACTCTCAATGAACTTTGTGTTGTAAAGGATTCTTATAATTTAATTAATTCCTTAAGTTGAGGTGCTCTTTTATATCCTCGAGAACAGGTAGTAAATGTAGTTTCAACCGCATATATTATATTTAAAAAGCTACATTTTTGGATATTTACAACAAAAAATCTTTTCTTTGTGAGTTTTAACTCCTTTTGAAAGTCGTAAAAGCCACCTAAAAATTAACGTTTCAAAAATCTTTTTTAGTAACAGATTTTGACAAATAACTCGGCTTTGACAATTTACTAATAAATAGGACAATAAGTAAGCAAAAAATCATACCGACATCTGTTTGAAATTTTGAGGTAAATCTATAGCGAAACCGAATAAATTTAACAGATTCAAAAACTCATAAAATAAAGCCTATAAATTTGATGTTTATTTGCTGAAATTAAAAATAAAAGCTCATTTAAATACATCCCATTAAATAATCCGTACCTTCTAATGAAGGTATTGAAAGAGCATAGGCCTAAATGGTATGACATCGCGCGTAAGCGCGTAGGCCTCTTTGTTTAGTAGGTATTGAACATGCTGATTGTTGTGTCAACTTCTTATTCACTAAGTATAGCATAATTTTTCTATTAAGAATATTGGATATACAGTTTTGTAAATTTAAGTTGAAGATTAAGTAGTTTTTCAGGATGAAACTTTATATATTTTAAGAGTGTAGTATAAATAATATTTGTAACTAGCAGGTATAACAACTGTAAAATTAAATACCTCTAATAGCTTCATTGTCAGAAAAAGAAGTTGTGTATGACACATCTCGACTGACTGGTAAACTGTATACTTCACTAGATTCTCTCTGATTATATGATTTTTGTGATGACGATTTTCTATTTTGTTTAAGTAAGTAATCTATCACTTTTGTCGGGGTATCATCAGTTTCAGCTATTAACTGCTGTATAGCACTAATACTTAAAGTTTGTCTAGTGCCAGATGCAGTTGAAGCAACAGTTGAATCGATGAGAGCTACTGGTTCTGCCTTATTAGGACTTTTGGCACGGAAATCTGAGAAAGAATCCGATCCCTGTTGAAAAAACCCTCCGATAGACATAGATGGCAGTTCTTTATTGTCCTGGAACGATGTTAAATTATCAGCAACTGGAATTTCATGTTTTTGTTTCCAAGAAAGCTCGGCAGCCATGAGTTTTGAAGCAGCTTCTTCGGCAGGTATAAATGATCTACTATTTAATTCGCTCATCGTTTTATTAGCTAAAAGAGTTAAACAATATTTAAAAATCAAATTAAATTTTCACGAACCTATATTTGAATAGATATTAAGTATATTAAAAGGGAAATCTCAAAGTCAAACACAATTTTTTTTTAATGTCACATATATTTTTACAAACTTTTTAAATTGCAGATTGGTTCTCTAGAAATGTTTTCCCGTATTGAGAATATAAGAAAATTAAAAATTTTCTTTGTTAATACAGCTGATTTTGTTTCTGTCCTTTGGGTTGCTTTTATATTATATTTATTCAACTTGGTGTTGCTTTTTTTTCTCTACCCATAGAGACATAAACTGTACTGTAATACCTTTGTTAGTGGTCACTAGATGGCGTTGTTTCGTGTTTGTTCAAAAAAATGCTGATTTTCTCAAAAAAATTAAATGATACACTATGACTTTTATATCACAATTTATTTGGTAGTTATGAAGAGCATTTAATAGTGAAATAAAAAATCCAGGTCTGCATTTAAATTAAGAAAGTTGATGAGAGTCTCTCGAATCCGAAACGTCGGATCGGAAAATTAACCTTGCCGTTCTGTAGAGGAGAAAAAGTGACAATGACAAAGTGGAAATTATTTTCATCTCTCATTTCAAATAATCCTAAAATTTTAGGAAAACTAAAGTTTTTATTGGAGGCTTGTTTTTTTCCAGTTTTCTGGTTTCCCTAAAATTTTAGGATCAACTGAAATGAAAGATTTGTACTAAACTTCCGAACTTAAAAAATAATTTACAACAATTTCTCTTAGCTAGTTTACCTATAAATATTTTTTTCTTTAAGTTCTGTCATTTACGTTTCTCGAGCTACAGCCCATGTCCTCTATTATTGGACCACCCTGTACATGTATAGGTAGTTTTTAGATTAAAGTATTATCCTTTTTATTTTAATTTATATTTTCTTCTAAAGCAGCTTTGTGAATGAGATTTTTCTTATGATAATAAAGCATATATTGCACAGAACTGAATTGAACAGCATATCAATCAACCTTGGGGTGCCCCAGGCACATTGATTTTTTGCATTTTACCACAGTTAAGACAGATAAAAAGTGACATTTTTAATTAATACAACATACAAACTTCCAATCAAAAACCAACAAATCAACATTCATAATAAATACAATCAAATTTTTTATATAGATTACTACAAAAATTTCGATTTCTCAGGTAATACAGGTAATTTAAATTGCAAATATTCAGGAACATTTAAGAAATTGTATATCATTTCCAAGATTTTTCTTTTTACAATTCCATAAGTTCCAGGTTTTCCAGGATTTACATGCTATGTTTTCTGAATTCTACAGTATGGAAAATTCGTTGTGCGCATGTACTGATATAGACAGTTTAATGCAGGAACTTGATATTGAACATTCTCCCCGTGAGTGGTGCTTATTCATCTAAATATAGCATAAAAGCTGTGTTATTGCATAAGGGAAATTTAAAACCCTCTATACCAGTTGCCCATTCAGTTGCAATGAACGAAAATTATGAAAAATAAACTATAGTAGGTATAAATGGCAGATATGTGGGGACTTAAAAGTTATAACGATTTTAGTGGAACTTCAGGGGGATTTGCAAAATATTGCTGTTTTCTTTGTTTATGGCACAGTCGTTCAATAAATCAACATTATGTAACAAAAATTTGGCCAGAAAGAAGCAAATTTTAACTGGGAGCTCAAAATGTTAAATTTATACCTCTTATAGATCCTAAAAGTGTCCTTTTGCCTCCTCTTCACATGAAACTTGGGCTGATGAAAAACTTTGTGAAGGCATTGAATAAAGATGGTGATGTATTTAAATACCTAAGACAAATTTTTCCCCAGTTAGATGAAGTTGAATTAAAAGAAGGCATTGTTATTAGGCCACAAATCAGAAAATTGCTGGACGATGTCAATTTTATGGAAAAGCTTACCAGGCAGGAACTCAGAGCATGGAATTCATTTGTTGCTGTAGTAAGAGGATTTTTAGACAACAATATGGTTGAAAATTATGAACAGTTAGTTAATGAACTCTTAGATGCCTATAAAGCCCTTGGTGCCAGAATGTCATTAAAAATTCACTTCCTCCATTCCTATCTGTCATTTTTTCCTAAAAATTTGGTAGCTGTTAGTGACGAGCAGGGTGAAAGGTTTCACCAGGAGATCAGAACAATGTAAATTCGGTACCAAGGACGATGGGATCCAGCCATGATGGGTGACTACTGTTGGTTTTTGAAGAGAGAAGATAGAACACCTCATAAACAGAAAAAATAAAGTTTAATTAGTGTTTTAAGTTAATATTTTTCTTGTTTGCTTTTCTCTTAGATTTATGGTATGTTTAATAGGTGAAAACTGTAAACAAAGTCAATAAACAGGGTTAAGAATTTTCTGAAATCATTTTTTCTATAGATATTAAGTATCGTAACATTTGATATGGTTCTACAACTCTAACAAGAAAACCCTATGTGCTACAACTTTCTATTTGTCATTTTCGTAATCAGATAGGTTAGATACGGTTATCAAACCTAAGGAATCATGCTGCTTCTAATAAAATATTCCTTACAAAATTTAATAAGCAAAGGAATTTGCAAGAGAATATGAATTACTTATTAGAATGAGGTATGTCGAGAAATGTACATGAAAAATAAACCAGAGGGGTCGTTTTTCTGTAAACATTTGGGGTTGAATAAGTATCAAGGGTCCTGGAGTGTGTTCACTGATAAGAAAGACTTAATGCAGTTGCTTACTGTAATATACTAAAAAACATTATGTTACCTTCTGTGAGGCCAGTTTTTAGAGACAACTTTGTATTTCAACATGATAATTGCCCTACTCGTAGAGCTAGAGTAGTTCAAAATATATTGTGAAATCATAACATCGAAACTTTTAAAAAAGCCCTGATTTAAGTTAAATTGAAAACGTCTGGGACAAATGACCAAATAAATTTATAAGGAAGGAAATTCTGAACTGCACAGCTACCAAACCAGAAATAAAGATACCCTTGTCTGCCCAACCCACAGATCTGCCTTTTAAGAAAAATCCCCAAGTTGCCCATGCATAAGAATTTTCAACAAGGTGCTAGACCATGTAAAAGAATGCAATTTATATCACCAGTTTAGGAAAAACCTTAGGGAATATGTGACACAGAAAACATTCTACTCTTTGCATTCGCATAAAGTTTATCTACAAAAGAATTACTATAAATGTATTTTCATGCGTATATTTGCAAATAAAACCTGTTACATTTAGAATATCTTGATTTTTTTTCTTGCTTTGAACTTGAAATTATATAAAAATTTAGAATAAAATAAAAATATTTGATGCATTCTATAAATCAAAATCTACATGTGGTGGACAATTTTGAATGTTTAAGCACCCCCCGTACAGTCATTATAACACCAGTCGCAATTTTTTTTTATATTTGATGACTGGTGTTATAACTTCTACTCCTCACTGTAATGACATTTTCTCTTACCTTGTGCAATTTGTTTAAATTCTTCTACCGCATTATGTGTACTAATGTCTGTATCTAAAATATCTCTAAAACGAGAGAAAATAGATTCTCTGGGACTGGGAGGTATAAGTTTGACCAAATCTGTTTCAGATGAAGAATTGCGAGGTGTCGATGTATTTTTTGGAGTTTGAAGCAAATCACTCTCACTGATAGTACTTTCACACTGAAAATTAAAGTTTGTTTCACTGTTAGTAGGTGGAGATTCTGGTCGTAAAAGTTTAGACGGGATAGCTGACACTCTTGATGCTCTATTTAATGTATTATTTGCTAATTGCCTTTGTTCTTTTAAAACTTGATCTACACTCCCAGTCCCTGTGCTAATATTGACTATATTTGATAAATCAACATTATTCAGTGATAATATGCCTAGAGAACTCTCAAGTTGTGTACTTAAATCTACAAAATTTCTTTTGAGCTTTTGACTTTTTGTCCTATCTACTGTTGACGTTGCTATAGAATAAGATCTCATAGCTTTAGGAGTTAACACAACTTCATCAAGATTCTCACTCATTGTCCCTAAAATTAACATGAGTTTAGTTAGTCATACATTTATATCTTTATAAAGGACTTCATAGAATTAGTTAATTAACACATGTTCTACTCACTAACTGTTTAATATGTTTTTTAAAATAAAACTGCAGAATCTAGAAGAGCCTTTCTCAAAGAGACATAATGAATGATAAAAAATATACCTAATGTACCTATTACCAAATACATATTAGTGATTTTTTTGAACACATTAAACTTATGACAAAATAGAAAACAATAATAAACATATTTTATTTAACTCACCAGATCCTCAAATTTTAAACTCTTGGATGAAACGTGAAATGATGAAACTTAAAACATTACTCAGTTTTCAGACATATATAACTTACAACAGCTGCCTTATATATTACTGGAAGCAAGGTATGTGTCTCATACTAATCATTAAGAAAAGAAAAAAAATTAAATAAAAAAAATGTTAAATTTCGACCGTTGGTTTGGTTGCCGCACATCAATATCAATTCAAAAAACCCAAACAAAAACTGGATTTTGACAATATGGCACTTGCCTTGACATATCTTCCGATAGGAACACAATGAAAGTTTCTTAAATTTTTACCGTAAAAACTATCCTTCAAAAACGAAACTTTAAAAGAAAGTACACATTTTTGGTACAGAAATGAGTAATAATAACCGTTTAAAACCTATATTTAATAAAAGAATCTAACAAAACCTCGGAAAATACACAAAGAAAAATAAAGTTTGACGTAAACGGACAAATAACGTAACACTCATTGTGTTCCACGCATTAGAAAAAGTGCAGGAGCGATTAAATATCAAACCAATTCGTAATTAAGGCGCTGTTTGCGACTTGTTAAATATATGTATTATTTTATTACAACTAATGTTTTTTACATCGAACCTAAAAAAAACCTAGCTAGGGCAAACACAAAAATCTAATTTGTTATTTAAAACACTGTTAAATCTTCGAAATGACATACAATTTGATGGGCAAATACAGTCTTTGTTTATAGTTATAAAACAAGGGTGCAGTGAACGTGCCTCGTGTAATCGTAACCAAAATGCCGGAGTTCAGGAGTACGAAAAATTTGTATTCCTAGGTTCAGGAGTCAATTAGTAGTGCTGGCAAGAAGTATCAGGAAATTAAAGAGATAGAGAGAGCGGCCTTGCATGATTTGACTTTTTTGCACTAGACCCTTGTTTCTATCTATAAACAAGGACTAAACTTCTGTTCCGCTTGGAACACAACGAAACTACCTTAGACGTTTAGCGTAAAAACTAACCTACAAAAACAAAGCTTAAAAAGAAAGTACACATTTGTGTCACAAAAATGGATAATAATTTAGACGTAGGAACTAAATATAATCGTTTATAAACTATATTTCACAAAAGGATCTATGAAAACACTGGAAAATACACAAAGAAAAATAAAATTTGACGTAAATGGACCAAAACGAATGTGATTTCCATTGTGTTCCTTGCAGGAGATATTTTTGGTTTTGCATTTGACTGCGCGTAAACTGGGCACTTTTCCTAAATGTTTAAAATATTGTCAAGTAGCCGAGGACAAAACCGTATATCTGCCACCATTTCCGCCAATCACAACATAAATTATTCAATGTGCTTCCTACTGGTTCGTTGTTTATTTTCGCCGAGTGAAAAGGTTTTGTTGAGTATTCAACATGGTTTCGTCGCTCGGAAGTAGCGTATTCTTCTTTGGATACGACGCATTTGTGTTCGAATTCCCATTTAGGCGTATGACTTTTTTTTCAAATAGAACTAATAAGTAATAACAATAAAATCGCAGACGAATTTAAGAATGATTCTATACCAAACAAGTTTAGAAACAAGGGTCACCTACAGCTTAGCTAATTCTAATTACATTCCTATTGTTAAGCAGTAACCGCCGAAGACAACACAAGGTGGCACCTGTGTGGCGTACCTGAAATTTCAGTTTCTGGTACAGTCGTTTTTAGATTATTTTTTGATTGTGTAGTTACCGAGGCCTTTCAACCAGTATGTTTATCTTGAATAACATTTCTGGACGATGTGGTGAATGCGCCGTATACTCTCATAATTCCACTGGAAACTCATAATCGGCATCTAACGGAAAAGGTAGAGCAATTTCTACCGGGACAGCTAGTTTTTATTGTTTTGTTACCAATATGGTTTTTAAGATATCCTTAAAAATCTATGTTTTCAGATTATTATTCTTCTGTTTCTTGCACAAAAATCATAAAATATGCCAATATAAGTTTATTTGGTCATGAAGACAATGTACATGAAATAAAAAAAAATTTACAAATTTCATATCCGCATTAAAAACACCTGTATTAAAATGAAGCGCTGTAAATAAATACAAAAACGTTTATAAAGAATATTTTATTTATTTGCTTTAATATATTTTACGTAAACATAAATACATAGTCTTGGTACTTTACACATATTTCAAAATATTGAGGTATAATATTTATAAACCTATTTAAAATTAATTAAAAAAAGGTCATTCTGGCGAAATTAAGTTAATAATTATACATATACTATCTATAGTACAACTAGAATACTACAGTGGATACAAAAAGTACTTGTAAAGTTTAAGGAACATTTGTATTCAATTTTTTTTTTAACTAAAACAAAGTCATGATCTAGGTTCTCAATGCACACTGAACCCATCGAATCATTATTTACATATATTTTAGTTTAGTGTAACTGACAATAAAAGTACCGAAAACATTTTTATATGCAATAAAAGCTTAATTGTGGACAGAATGACCTGTTATTAAGTGTTTAGAATATCACAATATTTTAAAAGCTATAATATATATATATATATATATATATATATATATATATATATATATATATATATAAACAGTTTAAACCAGAAAAAAAGAAAAATGTATAAAACAATTTAGTCTTCTTGGTTCTGGACTTTGTGGGCATGCAGTCAATGTATTGTATGATCTAGCTTTGGAGAATGCTTATTCTCTTCTTCAGGACCTTTCGGAATTTAAAATAAAGAAATTCATAAGTGAGGAAAATTGCTTATACATTTTTGTATAAATCTTACCAATGAGTTAAAAATAAACAAATCCATTATACAACAAAGCTGCAATATTGTAGAACTTAAAAATGAGTTCTTAGATGGGTGACCACCTGGGAAAACTATTATTTTAAAAACAGTTGAATATAGCTACAAGGGGTGTTAAATCAGATATTCTCGAAATTGTATTGTAGAATCGAAAAATCCCATAAATACATATTTGACGAGATTTTAAAGGCGTCATTAAAAAGAAATAGCCATATTGTCATCTTTTTTCTGCTTTGACACCACCAAAGAACTTCTGTCTTTTGTTTTAACGTGTAGTCCTCGAGATAAATCGCTGTCTGAACTTGAATGCTCCCTGTATAACGATGATAGAAATTTTTATTTCAAGGTAAGATTATTAATTACATGTTAATTTTAGAAGATTTATACTTTTTATATCTTAACTAAATTTTACTGTTTGTGTAAATGATGAGGATAATTTAAAGATGTTCTAAGATACTCTTTGTCAATGAAAAAAAAATGTTTTTAGTAGTCGCTTAGCCCTTAAAGACATGTCAGGTTTTATTTAAAGTTTTTATCTTTTTTTGTTGGTAAGAAGTAACACTTAATTAAAAAAAAAATCAGAAACAGAATATTTGAATTTAAATGGTAGTGACCAGCTTTTGAGACGCCTCTGTACATAATGATTATATTAACATTTTTAGAGGCATTGCCCTTGATCATAAATCAGGTCAGAACCAACTGTTTGAAAAATACACAAGGCGCAAATAAAAGAAAAAAAACCCAGAATATCAAGAATGGAGAAAAAAATTAAAAATCGCTAGAAATTGTATTTAGCTGTAGATTAACACAAAAGCTCCGTTGATATAAAGTTTTGCAACAATGACATGGTATAATGTAACACATTGTATAGGACAGTTGTGACGTAGCTCTGAAGCTTTCTATTTCCAAGAACACTGCTTCAATTCCGAGCAATCAACGTCGAAAACCGCAACTCAATACCTCAACTCTGTCAGGAGTTATTTAACTTTGAATAGGCAGTTTATACTAAATAAAAACACTTCATCACATAAAATGTTAATAGATTGTGCGGAAATATTTTATATTAAACTAGCGGCCCGGTACGTGCTTCGCTACGTATAAAGTGAAATAATAGAAAAGTTTAATTGGAACATAAAATTCATTTATTCAAACAAAAAAATATTATATTACTTGCTAGCTATTTTAAAACTTAATCCAAAACATTTGGATAAACAATATTTTTTGTTTTTCCATTTTGAGCATGAATAAACAAACGGCTGGGGGTACCGACTCTGGAACAGGCAACATAAAGTTGGCCATGTGAAAAACATGATTCCTCCAAATTCACACCACAAACGTCAAGTGTTTGCCCTTGGGCCTTGTTGATGGACATCGCAAATGATAAACGCACAGGATATTGTAATCGTTTGAACTCAAATGGCATATCAGTTGGAATCATAGGGATACGCGGTATCAAACAAACTTCTCCTTTTGATTTACCAGTTAAGATCGTGGCTTCAATCAAATTTGGCAATAACTTTTTCACTGCCATTACACAGTTTTGGTGGATTAATATTTCGCAATAATATAATCAAAGAACCAACTTTCAGATTCAAGCAATGCGGTGGCATACCAGCCGGTTCCAATGAATTTAAAAATTCAATTGGATAATTTACTGCCTCATCTTGATTCATAACAATGTCAATTGATTTATATGTCGTGACTACACTGGCAGTTTCGCTTGAATTTGAAAATTAATGGCATTGATATGAATGTTCTTCGGTGCTAAAATGGCGCGTTCTCTCAACCAATCATGATTTCTGTAATTCTGAAGAATATTCGGAAAAACACATTCAATTAATTCATCTATCGATTGCACAATTGTACAAAAATTGTTCGGTAGAGCGATCAATCCGTTGGTACTGTCGATTTGTATTTTGCCATCACCAATTTCTAACAATTGTTTTGAAAACTCATGGGCAGCTGGATCATTTTGTAGGTGAATACGCATATTAATGTTCAGTGTCAATTTTTGTACATATCTCCAAAGAACTGATGACTTCAAACAGGCATTTATTTCATCAGCAGGAGTTGATCGAGGAATGACAGGCAATGTTTGACGAAAATCCCCTGACAGTAATATCAAAGCACCACCAAAAAGCTCTTGATTACCACGTAAATCTTGCATTGTTCGATTAACTGCTTCTAGTGATTTTTTATTTGCCATTGTACACTCATCCCATAAAATAATTGACGTTAATCGCAGAACTTTTGCCATAGCAGAATTTCTCGAAATATTGCAAGTTGGAGTTTCAATCACCTGTACATTCAATGGCAATTTTAATGCAGAGTGTGCGGTCCGACCTCCTTCTAATAATGTGGCAGCAATTCCCGAAGATGCAAGTGCCAATGCAATTTTCTGTTCCGATCGAATAGTCGCTAAAATCAATGATATAACGAATGTTTTGCCTGTACCACCAGGTGCATCCAAGAAATATAATCCACCTGCATTATTGGAAACGGCTTGCATGATTGTGTCATATACATGTTTTTGCTGAATATTCAATTTGGTTATATTCGATTGTACAAATAAACGCTAATCATTAGAATTGAATTCCTGCTCACGTTGCAATTCACGATCAAACAGATCATGCATCTCACGATTTGGTGCGGTCATACCCAATTGTACTAATGCTTTATTTGCAATCGTTAGACACATATCTTCAATCTTTATCAAAGCTTCGTTGTACATTTCCCAAGTAATCAACAAATCAGGATTTCTTGTATGATGACGCATACGAATTAAAATATCTTCTGCCATATAATGTTTATATTTGTTCCATAATTTAAGTGGATTAGATGGCATACATGTTGATAATATAATGGCAAATAGCATTCGTATTTGTTGTGGATGAGCTGAAGTAGATGAATCATGAAGTGTTGAATCCCAATGTGCATCATCCTCCAACAAATGCAAGAGTTGACATGCTTCACGATATGTTTGACACAAATGACCGTTGACTGTTCTCAATTCTTGAAATGATTTTGGACCATTGACGTTAACTAATAATAATCGCAAATAAAAACACTCAGCATTGTTTGGATGTACTGTATATATTCTCCCAATTGTATCTGTTTGGAAAATGCCTGGATTACTTGGCCGTTTATAACACGTGGTTGTGGCGTGGTGAATTTGGCGGCCTGTTATATTATATTCTCGACCGGAAAATTAGTATTATAATAAAAATATGAAGAACCGCTTGACCGATTTTGTGCAAACTTCACATAAACCATCTACTAAATAGTCCGAACAAAGCCTAAACATTTGGTTTGGATAGGTGAGTCCGTTCTTGAGTTATAAAATTACAACGAAAAGTGGCATTGATTTATATATATTAGATATAGGGTGGTGCAACCAAGATGGGGTGGACGATTGTGGGCAAACGGAGAGGAATTTGAAAAAACATTTTTGGGATATGATTGATAGTCAAGAACGCTGAGTTTTAAAATTATACCCATTATACAGGGTGCTCTGAAAAGTTCGTGGTGAACCAAACTTGTGTTTTTTTAAATGGGACACCCGGTATATTATTATTTTAGTTGATTCTCCTATTCGTTACGATCATTTTGATATGAGGTTTGTTGGGTCTAAAATGTATACCAAGGGAATGGGACAAGGTTAAAGTGGAAAAAAGGGTTATACTCCGGCCATTTTTTGAAAACAATTGAAGCAGGTATGGAAAAACCAAATATTCTATAAAATGTATTGTATCTAGAATTACAATAATCGCTTGTAAGTCGTTCAAAATTATTCACTGTTATACAGGGTGGTCAAGTTTTGCAAATTTACCTTGGATTGAATTTTTTTAAATGGAACACCCCATACATTTTACTATCACATCGCCAGCTTTCAGAAAATACCCTATTTGATATCTTTCTAACCAACAGTTTTTTAGTAAATTAACCGTGAAACCAAAATTTACTCATTCCAACAGAAACGGTATTATTTACGTTGCTTAAATTGACTACCTATAATATAAGGAGGCCATGATATAATCATAAATGAAAAGAAAGATTGACATTCTCGTCAAAACCGCAAAGTGTCAGAGAATTGGCATCAATTACCATTGTTTTTTGACGATAAGCCGAGAAATTGTTAAGTAACAATGAGTTTGAGTACTCCAGAGTTGATAAGGCTAAGGTTATAGTGGATGCGTATTCTGACGAATTATTGTTATGACGAACACGTCAGAACACGAACGAACAAATCAAAACAAATGGACACAATTATTGTGGTTATATTGCCTGCGGCCTGTTCGTCAGATTACCCACGAATTCGTCAGAATAGTCTGAACGTTCAAACAGTTTTGATTTTTTGATCCGAATCGTTCGTATTTGTTTGCAATGGATGTCGAAAAACTAATCAGTTTGGTTTTTGAAAATAAATGTTTATGGGATATGAAGCAAAAAAACTATCACAATAGAGATATGTCTCGCCAGAAATGGGAAAAAATCGCTAGAGAAATGGATAGTAATGGTAAATACACACCTGGTTAAATTTTATTTATTTCAAATATGGATGTTTTGTTTACATTACATTTCTTTCAATACCTTTTTTATGACGATTTTTAAGCAAAAATATTATATTGAAATTGTACTTCACCATAGGGGCTGCAAAAGTAATTCTTGAAAATATCTCTTATTTGACTGGCTGTTGATCCATAATGGTTGTAGCGTCTTGAAACAGATATTTTGTCATTTTGTATATTTTGTTCGGGCTGTACTGGCACTCCTTCAATGTCAATTATTATATTGTGCAATAAACATGCAGTTTGAACTAAAATATCGACTTTCTCGGGGCTCACTTGCAATTCGGTTTTTAAAAATCTCCACTTAGCAACTAATATACCAAATGCACATTCAATGCACCGTCGAGCCCTCGACAGGCGGTAGTTAAAAATCCGCTCTTCATTTGTAAGATTTTGTCTATGTATATGGCTTAAGTAAATATGGCTTCAGTGGGTACGCCTCATCGCCTACTATTACAAAAGGAGCTTTGATTTCAGTTAAGGGTAAATATTCAGGAGCTGGAATATTGAATTTGTTCGTCTGTAATTCCATTTATTGTCATCCATCTTGACAAAACTGAACTATTAGCATGATAGCATGTACTATAACCACCAACATCTGAAAAACTTTTCTGACGTGTTCGTCATAACGATAATTCGTCAGAATACGCATCCACTATAACCTTAGCCTAAACATGACTTATGTTGGGCGAGTGTCAAAAAAATCCTTTACTAGCAAGCAGGGTTTATGCGGTACGATATCCCGATGCCGAAAAAAAACCAAGACCTGAAGCTTTTGCAAGTTTATTAGAGAGGTTTCAAGAAACAGGCAATGTTGCTTTTAAGAAACGTAAAGTAATTAATAAACCAGTTACCAATGAAGATAATGCTTTGACAGTGTTATTAACAGTGCAAGAAAATCCACACACAAGTACCAGGGAAATTGAGAGAACTACTGATATTGAACGCACTAGTATTAAACGGATTCTGAAACAACATAAATATCATGCCTACCACATTGAATTACACCAAGAACTGTATGATCGCGATTACGTCCAACGACAAGAGTTTTCAATTTGGTGTTTAAATACAATTTGGGATAATCCAGGTTTTGTAGATAGGGTGCTGTTTTCAGATGAAGCAACTTTTAAAAGCAACGGCTTGGTTAACAAACATAATATGCACTATTATTCAACCGAAAATCCACATTAGATTCGTCAGGTGGACCATCAAAATAAATGGTCAATTAATGTTTGGGGAGGTATAATTGGCTCTCATGTTATAGGACCATATTTCTTTGAAGAGCATTTAACGGGAGAAGTCTATTTAAATTTTTTGAGAAATGAGTTGCCCGTATTGCTCGAAGACTTACCTTTAATGTTAAGAATTTCCTTATGGTTCCAACATGATGGAACACCCCCGCATTACCATAGGCATGTAAGACATTTTCTCAATAATTGGAAAGGAGAGCATTGGATTGGGCGAGGTGGACCAGTTAAGTGGCTTGCGAGGTCACCCGATTTAACGCCACTAGATTTCTTTTTATGGGGACATGTTAAAGAAGAAGTTTATAAAGAGGTTCCAACCACAGTGGAAGATATGAAGTTGAGAATAATAAGCAGTTTTCGCAACATTTCAGACCTGACTTTGAGAAAAGTGAAACTTTTATGTATGGATAGACTCGAAATGTGCCTTCAGCAAAACAGTGGTTTAGTTGAACATCTTTTATAAGTTTTAATTACATTGTTTTTGTTGATTTATATTAAATTTATTTTTTTTGTAAAAAAAGATCTGTTATTAATACTGTCAAAGCATTATCTTCATTGGTAACTGATTTATTAATTACTTTACGTTTTTTTGAAATCAACATTTCCTGTTTCTTGAAATCTCTATGATAAACTTGCAAAAGCTTCTATCTTGTTTTTATTTCAGCATCGCATCATCAAAGAACAATATTTATTTATTTACTGATGACAATATTCTGACACTTTGCTGTTTTGACAGGACTGTCAATCTTTTGTTCAATTTATGATGATATCATGGCCTCCTAATATTAAATTGTCAATTTTAACAACGTGAATTCAGAGTAATTCGTGTTAAAATGAAGAAATTTTGATTTCACAGCTAATTTACTGAAAAACTTTTGGTCAGAAAGGTATCAAATATGGTATTTTCTGAATGCTAGTAATGTTGTCTTTAACATGAAAGTAAAATATACAGGGTGTTCCATTTAAAAAAAATCAATCCAAGGTAAATTTGCAAAACTTGACCACCCTGTATAACAGTGAATAATTTTGAACGACTTACAAGCGATTATTGTAGTCCTAGATACAATACATTTTATAGAATATTTGGTTTTTCCATACCTGCTTCAATTGTTTTCAAAAAATGGCCGGAGTATAACCCTTTTTTCCACTTTAACCTCGTCCCATTCCCTTGGTATAAATTTTAGACCCAACTAACCTTATATCAAAATGATCGCAACGAATAGGAGAATCAACTAAAATAATAATATACCGGGTATCCCATTTAAAAAAACACAAGTTTGGTTCACCACGAACTTTTCAGACCACCCTGTATAATGGGTATAATTTTAAAACACAGCGTTCTTGACTATCAATCATATCCCAATTTTTTTTTTCAAATTCCTCTCCGTTTGCCCACAATCGTCCACCCCATCTTGGTTGCACCACCCTGTATACACTTAAAACAGGAATTTCAAAAATGTATCTGAATTTCTGCTTATATTGCCTCAATAGGACGATTTAGGAGAAAAATGAAAGCTTTCCTGATTGAAGGGACATTCTACACACTAAACGATTTCCTAAAACCAAATTCATAATCATAATCATAATTCATAGTCTTATTTACAATAATGTATATTTTTACATCCCTAAGCTTATTATATTATACTGTATTGTGTTTCTATTATATAAACTTTTACATGTTGTCTTTCTGTATAAATTTAATATAGGATTTACTTACCTTTATGTTCATCACGAATCATAAATCATATGTATATGGTCAATAAGATAATAAATTGAATCGAACTGAAATTGAATTTATAAAATGGAGATCACCAGAAAATGAACAAGCATATAAGATTTTTAGATCAGAATGTAAACTTGCTATTAAGAGAGATCACAATGCTTTTTTATATAATAATAAAATTTTTGGAATTTTGTCAGGTCAAGGTGAAATACAAGTGGATTTCCAAAAGAAATGTTTTTAAATGGCACAAAAGCAAATGATGCTCAGATAATTGCAAACCTGTTTGTGTGAACTTGTAAACCTCTATTTTTATCAGTGAATTCTGGTACATTTCCAGAATTGTGGAAACAAGCCAATGTTACTCCCCTTTTTAAATCTGGTAACTGATCTGACATAACTAACCGATAACTTTATTTCAGCGTTTTGTGGAGTTATCTCACCTCAACAAGGTTTTCTTACTGGCCACTCTTGCCAAACAAACTAGATGGTCTATTTTGACTATCAGCTCTGCCATTGACCAGGGTTGTCAATTTTTGCATTTATTTCGATTTTAGAAAAGCCTTTGATCGGGTTAATCAGAACCCTTCTGCCCATTTTCAAATCTGGTGATAAAAGTGATGTGAAGAACCACAGAGGTATTTCTTTACTTTCACATATACCAAAGCTCTTTGAGGCAATTATCACCGATCATATATTTGAATCATTAAAACGCTACATTACGAATATGCAACATGGTTTTTATAGTGGTCGTTCAACAACTACCAATCTTGCAATATTTCAAAACTATTTAGTGACATCAGTTGAGGCTGGCAAGCAGATCGATGTTATTTTCTGTTATGGAAATTACAGCAAATTGGTTTCATCAAGCGAATTTCCACAATCTAAACCTTTTTTACAATCAATCAGACTGGTCTTTTTTATCAGTAGAATCTGATATAAACAAAATGGTTGAACGCTTTTATGAGGTCTTGTTTGAAGGTATCAATAATTGTGTCCCCAAGAAAACGGTAGTCGACTGTAAATATCCGAAATGGTTCGACCTTCCTCTGAGAAAACTTATTGGACAAAAGAATCATCTATATAAAAAATATAAAAGGTCCAATAAAGATGTTGACTATTTTGATTACTGCGACATACGACGTGAGCTTAAGCTTCGGACTGATATGTGCTATCTTGCATATGTCACACAAACTGAATTGCTTATCCCAGAGAATATCAGGCATTTTTGGTCTTTTGTATGTAATTTGAGAAGAGACTCTGGGCTGCCCAGTGTCATAAATTATGACGGAGAGGAAATTAATAACATGGCTAATGCCTTCGCCACTCACTTTGAGTCTTGCTATTCACGACACCGTAGTTTAGATTTTAGCAAGATTGGCCCTTTAAGCTGTTCGGGAAAGTTACTATCAACCTATTGTATTACAGAAGCGGAAATCTGCAATAAAATAAAAACCCTTGATCTTTCTAAAAAGGCTGGTCCAGATGGAGTTCCCACTATTTTATTGAAACGTTGCTGCGAGTCGTTGTCTCGGCCCCTTTGTAAAATTTTTCAGAAATCTTTTAATCTGGGTTCCTTTCCCGAAATTTGGAAGTTTTCCACTCTCATGCCGGTCTTTAAATCTGGGGATAAGAGCAATATTAAAAACTACAGAGGTATTTCCTTGCTTTCGCATATACCAAAGCTGTTTGAGGCAATTATCACGGATCATATCTTTGAGTCTCTGAAGCACTACATCATTAGTATTCAACAACAACAACAACATCGGTTGAGGCTGGTCAACAGACCGATGTTATATATACTGACATATCGAAGACTTTTGACAGGGTTTGCCATCAGCTTCTGTTATTCAAATTGCAGCGAATTGGTTTTTCTGGAACCTATCTGCAATGGATAAAATCGTACTTATTCAATCGTCGTCAGCGAGTTAGCGTATGTGGTTCAATTTCTAGAGAGGTTGTTGTGACATCTGGTGTCCCACAGGGCTCTCATATTGGTCCAATTCTCTTTCTACTATTTATAAATGATATAGTATCATGCTTTAAAGTGTCTAAATGTCTCTTATATGCATACAATTTAAAATTCTTTTCATCAGTTTCCTCTGAATCAAATCCACTGCAATCGGACTTGGAAAAGCTTATCAAATGGTGCAACATTAACCATCTTCTTCCTAATGTTCCTAAATGTAAAGTGCTCCGTTTTCATAAACGCATTAAACCCATACTCTCCTCCTACTTCATAGATAACGTGAGTCTTGAAGTTGTTAGTTCCTTTACAGACCTGGGCGTTATTTTTGATGAGAATTTAACTTTTGGTCTGCACATTGATAGTATTGTACTGAAGGGTTTCAGGCTGTTGGGCTTTATAAAGCGGCAAACAAAACATGTCACAGATACTAAAGCAATTGGATGTCTTTATAACTCACTTGTTCGCAGCGTTCTGAAGTATTGTTCTACAGTTTGGAGTCCATCGTATCAGTGCCACATCGATAAAATCAAAAAAGTCCAAAATAGATTTGCCAAATACCTTTTGTATAAGTTTAATTTTCCGTACCAGGGTTTATCATATAATACCAGAGCTCTTCTGTGTGGCCTTCAAACACTTGAGTTTCGAAGAAAGAAGGCACTTCTAGTTTTTCTTCACAAACTGCTCAGTGGAGATATTGACTGTCCGATGTTGCTTGAGTCGGTCGCATTTCTGGTTCCTATTAGGAGAAAAAGGCAATCTCAACTCTTTTTTGAAGGATACCATCGTACAAATTATGGGCTTAGCGCATTTGTCGATCGACTGGTACGCAATTACAATCGTCACTTCCCTGATTATGACATTTTCAGTTTAAGCACTTTACAGCTTAAAAGGCAGTTAAACGAATTGCTTTTTATGATTGTTTTATATCTATATATACTTTGTATCTATTTTTATTCACTTGTATTTTAATTATTTATGTATTGTGTTGCTTTTTTGACGAACTATTGTGTGTTCTTTTTTTTTCTTTATTTCTATTCGACATGCCTCTTAGGGCTATTTTACTTTTTACTTTATCTATTTGACCTTGCATGCGAATTCGTACCATTTGGAATGTTTAGCATTCTGTAGTGTACGTTTCAGAAGGGCCACTTGTCCGATGCGTGCATCGGCTACGTCCTTACGTCAAATCAAATTGTACTTAAGGGTTTTAGACTTCTGGGTTTTAAAAAGCGACATACGAAACACGTAACTGATACCAAAGCAATTGGGTGTCTCTATAACTTATTAGTTCATAGCGTTCTAGAATATTGTTGTACAATATGGAGTCTATCATAACAGTGTCACATCGACAGAATTGAAAAGGTGCAAAATAGGCTTTCAAAATACCTCTTACATAAATTGATTTCCCATATCAAGGTCTGTCATCTAATACTAGAGCTCTTCTTTGCAGCCTTCAAACCTTTGAATTTAGAAGAAAGAAGGCACTTCTGGTCTTTTTGCATAAATTGGTCAATGGGAGGATTGACTGTGAACTGCTGCTGGGATCAGTCCCGTTTTTAGTTCCTATTAGAAGAACAAGACAATCACAGCTGTTTGTGGAAAGGTACCACCGAACAAATTATCGGTTTAGTGCATTTGTTGACTGACTAGTTCACTTCTCAGAATATGATATTTTCAGACTAAGCACTTTGCAGCTAAAGAGGCAGTTAACCGGATTGGTTTTGTAATGTTTTTTGGTCCATATTGATGTTCGTTTTTGTTTATGTAGTTGTGTAGTTTTATTATTATTCATATATTATTTTACTTCATTTGAAAATCTTTCTTGTTGGTAATTTTTGTTTGCTGATCTGACATATTTTTTTCTTAGAGTTACTGACATCATTATTTATTTATTTGATGTTATTTGCGAATGCGTACCATTTGGAATGTTTAGCATTCTATAGTGTACGTTTCTGAATGGCCACTTGTTTGATTTGTGCATCGGCTATGTCCTTACATCCTTATGAAATATAGGTGGATTTCCAAAAGAAATGTCACAAAAGCAAATGATAATTGCAAACCTGTTTGTGAATTTTTTCTATTGTGAGCTCCAACCACAGAATGCACAGGCTAAATGAGATTCCTGGAAATAAATCTTAACTATATACATATAACTTCTAATTCAGTAAACTTGTAAATCTCGTTGTTCAAATTGCCTTTAGTCTTTATCTTTGAATTCTGGTACATTTCCAGAATTGTGAAAACAAGCCAATGTTAATCCCCTTTTTAAATCTGGTAACTGATCTGGCATAACTAACTTTAGGTGCTTGAATCAATTGTCATTGTGTATTTCAGCATTTCGTGAAGTTATCTCACCTCAATAAAAAGGTTTTCTTACTGGCCACTCTTGCCAAACAAATTGATACTTCACTTCACTTCGGCAATGATCAAAGTTTCATCTGGCCTCCCTAAAACTTTCGGACCGATTTTATTTTTGATTTTTTTTTTTTTTTTTTCTTTTTTTTAGGAAGGACGTAGCCGATGCACGCATCGGACAAGTGGTCCTTCTGAAACGTACACTACAGAATGCTAAACATTCTAAATGGTACGGATTCGTTAACAAGGTCAAAATAAAAAAGTCAAAATCGAGAGACCCAATAAAAACAGTAACTATATCAAACATTTAAAATAGAGAAAAAAAAAATTGATACACAAATACACATTTACAGACAAAAAACATTACAAAGGAATACATAAATCCATATGAATACGAAGTGTAAAAAACCTCACAAAAGCAATCCATTTAGCTGCAAACTGCTAAGTCTAAAGATGTCATATTCTGCGAAATGACGATTGTAATTACACACTAGTCGGTCAATAAATGCGCCAGACCCATAATTTGTATGGTGGTATCTTTCAAAGAATAGCTGAGGTTGTCTTGTTCTCCTAATAGGTACCAAAAATGAGACCGACCCCAACAATATTTCACAATCAATGTCTCCATTTATTAGCTTGTGTAGAAAAACAGGAAGTGCCTTATGTCTCCGAAACTCAAGGGTTTGAAGGCCGCATAGAAGAGCTCTAGTGTTATACGATAGATCCTGATATGGAAAATTAAATTTATATAAGAGGTATTTCGCAAATCTATTTTGTACCTTTTCAACTCTATCGTTATGGCACTGGTATGATGGACTCCATATTGTTGAACAATACTCCAAAATACTCCGTACCAGTGAGTAATACAGACAGACAATTGCTTTGGTGTCCGTCACATGCCTTGTATTCCTTTTTATAAAGCCCAACAATCTAAAACCCTTGAGTACAATGCTGTCAATATGCAGATTAAATGTTAGTTTGTCATCAAAAATAACACCTAGGTCAGTGTAAGAACTAACAACCTCTAGTGTTACATCATTTATGAAGTAGGAGGAGAGAATTTTTGTGAATGACATCACTTGAACTACCTAATGTTTGCCAATTATCTAAAGATCTTCAGACTTATAAACCACGACCATGATTCCCCATTGCAGGTGAATATTAACAAAATATATTCATGGTGTCAAGAAAACCATATGGACCTGAACTTCTCCAAAGATTATCTCCTTTTGCAGGAAAAAACATCCTATTCAACATACATATGTATCTAGTGGCATAGAAATGGAACTGGTCAACATGGTGAATGATCTGGGGGTTATTTTCAATTCTGAGTTTCAGTTTATCAGTCATATTGATAATGTGGACTGTAAAGCTCTCAAATGACTGGATTTTATCATGAGACAGTGTTGGGATTTTAAGAACACTTTGGCCCCGAGTTCTCTATATTTCACCTTGGTTAGAAGTAACTTGGAATATTTTTGTATTATTTCGGCCCTATATTATTGTACTCGTATTAAAAAACTTGAGCGGGTACAGCATAGATTTGTAAATTTCTTATTATCTAAGTTGCAATTGAAAATCGGGGCTTTGTGCATGATGATCGATTGAAATTGCTGGGTTTGAATGATTTAGAAACACAAAGAATGATTCGCACATTGTTTTGTTCACAAATTGCACAAAATTGACTGTAACGAATTACTAGCAGCTATTAAACTGTGACTGTTTTGGTCTTAATTATGCACATACAGACTTCAGCAAAAATTTCCCAATAAATAGGCTAATGAGCTTTTTCAATTCACTGCTCAGCCATTTTAGCTTTGATGTTAATTTCGCTCAGTTTAAAAAGACAGTTCTAAACTTTTTTCGAACATGAATGTATTTTTTGTTTTACTATGTCTGTAATTACCATTTTATCTTTGGTATTTTTAGTTTTAGGATTATTGTAACTTTAAGTTTAATATTATTATATTAGGCGTAACAATTGATCATGCTATATGCAACACTATTTGGGTTTTACCTGTTAAGTGTACTGTTGATAAATAAAAATGTAATCTTATTATAAATAAGGCTATTATTATTATATTTTATCACATATAAGTAGACAAATGGCAAAATGTTTTTTTTTTTCATCTTGACGGTTCCTTATTATTAACTAACAAATAAAAATGATCTCATAAATCTCGGGTAAACAAAAGGTTGGTTGTGACAACAAAGAAATTCTCTTACATTACTTGTTCCATAACATTATTTGTTCCATAACAATCAATTATATTTTTTTAATTCTGGAAGTGAGGATTGTAAGGAGCCTGTTTTCCATATGCTTCAATTTGTGGTGCTGGTGGATTGGCAGGCGGCATTGATACCGCGACATCATATGGAGGAGGCTGGTTCTGAAATCCTGGCTGGGGAGGAGGGTAAGCTGAAAAAATAAAAAGTATCTTGAAAACTACGCAAATTTGACAAAATTTAAAGTCAATGAGGTTAGTTTTTAAGTTATACCGCGAACAGACAGACAGAGCGACCTAAAAGGGTGAATTTTTTCACAATTACAAACATTTTATTAGGCCGCCATCCTGGATTCATACAAATTATTATAGGTAGAACATTATTGACTTTGTGTTTTGGCCATAAATTATTGTGTGGTTTGGTGGATAGCAACTTTTTGTTGTCATAATTAAATTTTAAAGTGCCAAGTCGTTGTACGAAGCAAACTGACTAGATATTCATTATTTATTTATTTATTTAATACTTATACTTACAGAGTTATTAACTCCAAATAGTACAAACTTATACATAATTAAACATTAATACTAAGTACTACATAAGTTGCAAATACAGATCTTTAATATCTACCTAAAAAATTAAGCTGCTACTTGTTCTAATCTATTTGTAAGTCGACCCTTAAATGTACACAATTTAAAGCGGAAAAGGTCTAGATTTACAAAATGGTCATTATATTTTTTCATCAGTCTATGTGAGAAACGTACGGTTATGTTGAGTGTGAAAAAGTTGTCTACTTCGGGTTTGTCTATGAGGTATGTACAGTTGAATATAGGAAAGTATTTCACTGCAATCCATCTGGCCGTTGACTAATTTGTGTAGAAACATTGCCATTGCAACCTTTCGTCGTCTTTCAAGACTGTCCATGCCAGCCAATTGAATGCGTGTCACATACCACATTTTTGTATGGAAATCTTAACTTGAACAACAAGAATTTGCCAAACTTATTCTGAACGCGCTCAAGACGTTACAGACTGGACTCCATATGACACTACAGTAACTATGTACACTTTGCAACACAGAACCCTTTATAGAATACTAGTACTTCACAGGATTCCTACATTTGGAAAAGCACATGACTTTACATTTTGTTACATTAATTTCAAGAGAGTTTTGTTCAAACCAATGTACCAGACTATCCAAGTCCTTTAGAATCTCCAAACATTCTAACAAAGAGTCCACACTGCAAAACAACTTGAGGTCGTCCGCGTATAACAGACATCTCCCTTTATTTAAAACAGACGGAGCACTATTCACAAACAAATTAAACAATATTGGACCCAAGTGTGAGCCCTGCGGAACTCCTGAAGAAACCGTTATTTCGTGCGACACTACACTTCCCCAACTTGACACACGATCCGTCAAGTAGGACTCGATTCAGTTGTTGTAGGATGATTTGATTCCTACAGCTGAGAGCTTCCCGACATGTAACCCATGATCGACTTTGTCGAAGGCCTTTGACAGGTCCGTGTAAATGACGTCCACTTGAGAGCCATTTTCCACACTACTCCATACATAGTCTTGAAACACTGCCAGGTTGGTAGCCGTTGATCTGCCTTGCTGTTTTGGTGATATATGATATTTAAAGTTATCGGAGAGCTCATCAGTTACTATTGATTCGAAGACCTTAGACATGACAGGCAGCAAGGAAACACCCCTGTAATTTTTCACATCTCTTTTGGATCCAGATTAAAAAAGGGGAACTATCCAAGAGAACTTCCACACCGATGGAAAACGGCCGTTGTTAAAGGACCCTTGATAATCATGCTAAGAGGGCCAGCCAATGACTCGCAGCACTTCCTCAGAAGTTCGGCCGGAATCCCATCGGAGAATCCCACCTCAAGAGTCCTCAGCTTTTGTAGGACCTCTGTATGCGTAAAAGAGTGATTTATGAGGAAGACACACTCAGACAGCTGCGCTGATTCATCTATCCGAACTGATGAGTCCTTGTAACAAGTTTGGAAGTGATCTGGCAAAGGCGTCTGCTATTTCTTTAGGTGACTGCCTGATCCTTGCATTATATTCAATAGTTTACCGTGATCTCTCCTCAAAGAATTTACTTACGACCAGAAATACTTTATGTTTGTTGGAACCATTAACTCTGTGTTGGAATCATACATGAGGTAATCGAATGCAATCAAGTATTTAGATTCCCTTCGCAGACTAGAATATTTTACATAATCTTGTCGAAGCCTGGAAGATCTGTACCTTTGGTATGCCTTGTTCTTTCGGTCAATTAGCTTCTTAGTCTCCGCAGAATACCACCTGGGAAACTTGTTGCGATGTTTGCGAACTTTGGGCACGAATTTGTCAATAGCCTCAAACAGGATCTGGTAGAACATTTTGACAGAATAGTCAACATCGGTACAATTCTCCAACCACCTCCAGTCAATGTTTAGAAAATAATTATTTATTTATTTATTTATTTCATTCACCATAGCGGTACCATTACATACATAGGTTTCGTCGAACAATAATATAAATGTTAAAACAATTTAAAATAAAATGTAAAGATAAAATAGTACAATACAATGTTAATATAAACTTAAAATTATTATAGAGCTCCAACTGCCAGGGTTAAGTCAGCTAAAGCTGATTCTACATTCAAAAAACTCTTGCAGGGAATAAAAACTGTGTTTCAGTAAGATTTCCTTGATTTGCTTCTTAAATAAGTCTATGTTTTTTAACTCTTTTAGTCTAGTTGGCAGATGATTATAAATTTTGATTGGTTGTATATAACTACTATTTGCTGTATGTGTCTTCGTATGCTGTGGCAGACGAACAGTGTCTACTGATCTCAATGAGTGAATCTGAGATTCATCACTTGTAGTTTTGTAAAGTCCAATATTTCTTTTAATATAAATGGAACATTGCAATATATAAATAGAGATAACAGTCAAAATTCCCAATTCCTTAAATAACTCCCTACATGAGAAATTTGATTTCTTGAACATAATTGTCCTTATGACTTTTTTCTGGTGTATTAAGACCTCACCCATTCTTCTCGAGTTTCCCCAAGCGACAATGCCATATGTCAGCAGAGAACCAACATTCGCATGATAGTATGAGAGTAGGACACTTCTATTTACATTACTCCTTAATTTCCATAAGGCGAATGAGAAGGTACTAATTTTCTTTAAAACACAATTTATCTGTTCATCCCATGATAACCCCGAGTCCATCCTTATTCCAAGGAACTTAATTGTTTGTGACTGTTTGATCGAGTGTTGAGTAATTAGTTGGTCTATAGGAAAAGAGAATGCATTCCGTCTTAGCAGAATTCAGGGGTAGCAGATTTGATTCACTAAATGATTGAATTTTTTTAGTATAGTTGGAAGCTTTGACACTTAGCAACTTCTGAGTTTTCTCCGCAACAACAAGAGACACATCATCAGCAAAGAGTGACAGACAATCCCCCTCAGTCAAATTAATATTCTTAATGCTATCAATAAAGATCAGAAAAAGAAGTGGCCCAAGGACACTACCCTGGGGCACTCCCCTCTCTATCTCCCGCTGGTCAGAGCTTACCTCCCCCATCTCTGTTCGCAACACTACTTTTTGTTTTCTGTCTTTTAAGTATGACAATAACCACATGAATGGCTGACCCCTCACCCCCAATGCAAGAAGTTTTTCCCTTAAAATATCATGGTCTACTCTTTCAAAAGCTCTTGAGTAATCAAAATACAAACCCATAACTAAATGTCTTTCTTCCAAGCCTTTTAAAATACAATTTACTGAAGCAACAATTGCATCTTGTGTTGATCGACCCTTTTGAAACCCATATTGGGCATTAAAAAGTAGGTTATTCTTATTTAGAAACTTAATAAGTCTTGTATGGAAAGCCTTTTCGTAAATCTTTGCAAATGCTGGGAGGAGAGATATGGCCCTATAGTTTTCGATCTTTTCCTTTTCACCTTTTTTGTAGATCGGTTTAACAATTGAAAGTTTTAGGCTTGCAGGAAAGCAACCCTCATTAAATGACTCATTGATCAGGTAAGTAAGGATTGGTGCAATATAATCAGAAATATTCCCAAGCAGGGAACATGGTATTCCATCATGACCAGAAGAATCCTTAACAGATATTTCATTTATCATGAGTCTAATCTCAGAAACATTCACTGGGGACAGATACATTGAATAGGTAGGAGTTACTGAATAAGAACCATCAACAATAGAACCTGAATAATTTGGTTCTAAAGAATCCAAGAAATAATTATTAAAATTATCAGCCGCATCTTTGTGTTTTATTTCATTGCCTACAGTATCAAGAAATACTCCAGGATATGAGGGTTTTATGTTATGATTAATTTCATTTTTTATTATATGCCAACATGTTTTAGTTTTATTATTACTTTTATTATATAAACCTTCATTATAAGAATATTTACAGTTTATTATGTTTTTTTTATGTTGCTTTAATCTAAGTTTATAATGGTCTATGGTTTTGGTGTCACCACTTTGCTTACTTAATCTAAAAAGTTCACGAAGGTATTTGCCCTCATCTATAATATCTTGAGTAGCCCACTTATTTTTTATTATTCGAGAACAAGATTTCTTTAGTTCTAAAGGGAAAGCCTTTGCTACTATGTCAAGGAATAAATTTGAAAAGATGTCAAATTTTTCACTCGCATCTGTACCCCCAAAGACTAGATTCCAGGATTGAGACTGAATTTGCCTTATAAACATTATTAAACTAGCTTCATTGTTAAAGTTTCTAATATATTTGAAGTCCTTTGAGATTTTACTATTGTTTGTTTCACAAAAAGGAAAACTTATAATTTGCATTAAATGGTCTGAAAATCCAGTCTCTAGATCCCTGGCCTCTGATGTATTTACATTTAGACCATCATAATTAGCTCTATGATAGTTATAAAATATCTCTCTATCGTCGTCCAAAGTAGAATGGGTAGCTAAAGAAAACTTTATTTTAAATGGAATATGATATTGTACAATATGACTCAACGGTGCATGAGCCACCTCCAATGAAAACTCAGAGAAGCCATCGCTGAAAGTTAGATCGAGATACTTGTCTTAATTTAGATTGTCAACCCAAATATTTTAAAAGCAAATACGTATACTAGACATATAATAGTTTTAAGACCAGCTTATTGATGTATTTTTTGTGTTTTTACTTGGAGATTGCTGTATAATATATTTTAATTAATACACTCACTACCATGATATCACTTTTTAACAGCATTTACTTTACTTAGAATATTTACCCATACTGTAATATTTTTAAGTATGTTTTTATTTTTGTGAATTTATTTATTTATTTTTTTATTATATAAAAACGTTTATTTGCATCATATATAAGTAATTACGTTTGTATTATATTAAGATTATAACATGATTTGGGCTATGCCTGCAATGTGCTTATTGACTAAATAAATTGAATGAGTAGTTTTTGTAATAATAATTTTTTTAACATTTCACTAGATCGCCATTTTGTTTCACCATATTGGATTTTTACCAAAATGTTACCAGGACATCCCCATATGAGCCTTACTTTTTGACCAAAATTTGAAACCAATCGGGTAATCAATCTTTAAGCTATGCCGCGAAATGACAGACAGCCTGACAGAGTTTATAAAACATTTTCTGGCATCTAGTCACGCTAAAACGTAAAGATGTGTAAAACTTGAGAGGGTGATTTTTTCACGATTACAAACATTTTATTTGGCCGCTATTTTGTTCGGCCATCTTGAATTAGTACCACCATTTTACTAGTTGATTCCTATACCACAATTAGTTATAACACACAATTTGAAATCAAACTATTAAACAGTTTTTTCAGACTGAATTTTTAAATATTTCATTCAGCCGCCATTTTGTTCCGCCATCTTGGATTCGTACCAAAATGTTACCAGTTAATTCCGACATAAAACTTGATGTTTTTACAAAATTTGAGATAAATTGGATCAGTAGTTTTTTAATAATTATTTTTTTATCATTCACTAGGCCGCCATTTTGGTTCGCCATATTGGATTTTTACCAAAATGTTACCAGGTCATCCCCATAAGACCCTTAATTTTGGACCAAAATTTTAAGTCAATCGGGTGAGTAGTTTTTTAGCTAAGCCGCGACCAGACAAAGCGACGGAATCGAGAAAAAATAGTTTTTCTTCATCTAGGGACCCTGAAAAAACCTCAGAGAGTGATTTTGTCACGATTACAATACTTCCCTTTTAAGAAGGAAGTAAATTAGAGAAAAACATTGAAAAAAAAAATTAAACGTCTGATAGTATCCAAATTTCATGTCTTTTATGTATTTATTTATTTATTTATTTATTTACCGATCATACAACATATAACAGGATAAATCCCAAATAATGTACATAAGTATATGATCAAACTAAAATTACCTTAATATTGAATCTATACAAAAATATATAAAAAAAAAAAAAAAAAAAAAAAAAAAAAAACAACAAGCTAAACCAACACTAGTATTTTATCAAACTGAAATTACCTTAATATTAAATCCATACAAAAATATATAAAAAATAAAACAAGATAAAACAACACTAGATGTTAATAGATGTACAGTCATAAGTATAAAATTAAAAACAAATTTTACGTGTATAGTAAAGGACAACATTAATCACAATTGAGACATTTTAATGCACAAACAATATTAAAGAAAATAACGATTAGGGGAGTAGGCATCTAAGCTTATTTTTAAGAGAACTTGATGACCCATCTATGTCAAAATTTTGTGACAGGTGGGCATTGAACAGGCTCATAAATCTGTTAGCAAAACTAAATCTACCCACATCTGTAAGACTGTAGGATACTGTGAAAGTTTCTGTTTGTCTAGTTTGTCTCAAAGGCACTCTAAAATTAATCAGGGCCAGAACCTTGGGGCAGTCCGTTAAGCCATTCAAGAGTTTGTGCCCAAACGATAATGTTAAAATGGTCCTGCGCGATTCTAGACTGTTTAGGCCCAGTAATTTTAAACGTTCTACATAGGTATATTGCGTTTTATCAATGTTTATCCTAAACAACATGAAATTAACAAACTTTGACTGAACACGTTCAAGTCTTTTTATATGAACCTGATAATATGGTGACCAGATTGGGCTACAATACTCCATGTGACTTCTACACAGCACAAAATAAAGGATTTTCAAAGTCTCCACATTTTTGAACTCAAAACATTGGCGCATCAAAAGACCCGCCATCTTAAAAGCTTTGCCAATCACACTATCAATATGGCTTGTAAAACGGAACTCACTATCAAAGAGCACTCCCAGATCATCAATAAGTTGTACCCCAGGTATTTTTAAATTAAGTGTCAGAGTGTAATCGTGACACACCAGTTGTTTTTTCCTGGAGAAAGTAATTTTTTTACATTTACTGGCGCTCAAAGTCATCCTGTTACATCCGCACCATTCACACAGTTTATCAACTTCACTCTGCAGCAGAATACATTCGCGAAATATTTTAAGATCATCTGCAAAAAGAAGGTAATGACAATTCTCGAATAAATACGCTACGTCGTTAACAAAAAGAAGAAATAATATGGGGCCCAAATGGGACCCTTTGAGGAATCCCGAGTGAACCTCAATGTAATTGGAAAAATGATTGTTATATTTTATAATTTGAGTTCGCCCAGACAGGTAACTCCTTAACCATGAAAGTAGTGGGTCGGCCGGGATAGAAACCATGCTGGTGTTCAGAAATTATGTTAGAGAAAGTGTGAAAAATTTGCCCTGAAACTATACTTTCGAGGACTTTACCAAGGCAACATAAACCAGATATAGGACGGTAGTTCTCCACATTAGATCTATCCCCAGCTTTAAAAAGGGGTGTAACAATGGCACATTTCCAGAGATCGGGAAATATTCCCGATGACAAAGATTTTTTAAATAGGGCATATATAGGACTGGTTAGTGTGGGGCAGCAGTTATGAAAAAATAAAGGTGGTATTCCGTCGTTACCTGGTCCCTTATTAGTTTTTAAACCAACCAACTTTTCAAAGACTAAATCCAAACTAATGTTGATAAATGGAAGGTAAACATTATTGACTGGTAGGGTGATATGTTGGGCATAATCGTGTTGATAATCAGGCAACTGATATACCGATTTAAAAAATGAAGCAAACATTTTCGCTATCTCTGCAGTGTTGCTTGAGCTCATTGTCTGGTAACTCATTGACTTAGGATTACCTACGGTCTTTTTCTTTGATTTTAAGTATGTCCAAAATAATCTACTGTTCCCCACAATTTTGTATTGAATAGAAGATAAAAAGTTTTGATAATCGTTATCAATTGAAATCTTAGATTGTGATCTTAGCTGTTTATATTTAACTTCTAAATGCTTAGATTTGTTTTTTCTAAACTTATTATATATGTTATTTTTTTCTTTAATTTAATTGTCGCTTGTGTAAAATAAGAAGGAAATTGCAAGGAACTAACAATTACCCTAGGGACATACATATCAATAGCAATGTTTAAAATTGAGTAAAACATTTCTGTCACACTATTTATATCAAAGTCTGGTGAGTGCAAAAATGACCAGTCAAAACCAGCAAAAAAATCATTGAGTTGATTATAGTTAGCTTTATGAAATGCAAATTTGCAGGAATTGTCAGGTACATATAAATTTGTATCAGTTTTAAACTCAAACTCGATGTTCAATGCCGGATGATGGTCGTCAACCTTAACCAAGGGTGCTGCACATGCTGCAACAGTTGCACCTTTAAAAGTCGACAATACAAGATCCAATATAACATTGTTTTTATTAGTAATTTGGTTCAGCTGCACGAAGTCATAAAAACATAAACAGTCGAAGAGAGCCAGCTCTTTATTATTAGTACTAGACAGTACAGTGTGGGCAGCATTGTTAAGCAAGCTCAGATACGAATCCCATTCGTTGACAAAGGGTGACTTACTTGTATCTAGAAGCAACTGTGATTTTACAAAATTTGGCAAATTATAATCACCCAACACCATAACCCTAGTATTGACTAATGAGTCCATCATGTGGTTAATTGAAGAAACATGAGCCTCATACACTGTTAAAGGAGCTGTAGGAGGAATGTATACTGCTCCAAATATGATTGATTCAGCACCATTTTTAATCCTTACCCAGATTTCTTCAACATGATTATTAGATTCTGGTACTGTACACAATGCTGAATCCAGGCTTGATTTTACTGCTATTAAGACACCACCTCCTCTTTCTTTGCCTGAGATCGTCGCGCACCTGTCCCTTCTATGGACCATGTACCCAGGTGGAAACAGTTCCTCGCTAGGAATGGCTGCATTCAACCATGTCTCCGTAAGAACAACAACGTCATAGTTACAGCTTATAACATTTCTGCAGAATTGCATCGTCTTCGAGCGCAGACCACGAGTATTTTGATAATAAACACTGTACATATCATTATCAGATGGATCAGGAGGATCGGAGACAAAAATGCAATTCGGTGTTAGGGTCGATTCTGCATTGTTTGTTGTAGGCGAAAAGTTAATTGAGGAGAGGAAACGGAGACTCGGTCGGAGTTAGATTTTGAATTATTAAGAACAAGAACATAGTTTCTACAGAGGAACTCAATTAAGTCTGCCTTTTCACTATATTGCACGTGCTCGCGAAATACCAGGGATAATGGGATAAAATCAGTATTTGCCTTCTGCAAAAAATACTTTTGTAAGAAAAGGTTTTGATTGTGGATGAAATCATTTAAGACTGGCCTGTTTCTCCAGCGAGGTGTACCGACCATTACCAGGTTGGTGTTGCAGCAAGATGCAGTCAACCGTTCAACTTGATCAGTACTTAAAGGTGTTCCACGAAACATTTTCCGGTCCGCAGAAAAATACAATGTAATCGTTCCTAGTTAAATTCTGACCATATAGTATACATTCAGCAATTAGTTCCTCAAACAAAAAACCTTTACGCCACTGACAATTTAGATCAAAATTACCCTTAGTAAAATTCATGAAGAGTCGCAAACAACCTCTTGCCATTTCATTTCCAATAACCAATAGCTGGCGTTTTCTCGGGATGCGCCTGTTTGGTATCTGTTTTGTAGTTGCATCTGATCTAATATCTAAATTTATATCTTTTGATTTAGATCCTTGATTTCTTGAATATAACACCGATTGTCTTTCTCTAACGTCTCAATGGAAACGATCATACTCTTGTTAAGGTTGACAAATTCAGTCAAGTCACTTTTAGCTTTTAATTCAGAATCTCTGCAGCTTTCCATCGCGCTTTGAAGTTCCTCGTTTTTAATAATCATTATTTTAATCTCATTTTGCAAGTCTTCAATATGTTTGTTCTGTTTCTCTAGTTCAGTCACAAATTTTTTTTCTGCATGCGAGACATCGTCCTCAAAAGCAACACTACTTCTCTTCAATCGGCGAATGTAATTATCTTTTTCCCTCATTTCCTTTTTTAGACTTTGTATTTCTTCTAGAAGCTGTTTATCCTTATTCACACCGTCCAACGCCTTTTCTTGGCATTCCTCTGAACAATAGATTCTGTATCCTCCAAGAACAACTGATTTAGACACACGTTCCAAGCAACTGGGGTGAAAAATACCCGAAAATACTGTGCAGCAGTAATTTACAAAGTCCTTATTCTTACAACATTTAAAGGATCGCAACATGTTCACGAATTAAAGCAGCCCAATTTCAGAGGACACTGCTCCCCTACTCAGTTCAGAAACACAGTATCCTCATCAACAAAGACAGCAAAAAAAAAACAAAAAAAGAAAAATGCCACCACAAACAATAAATTTCTACCACTCAAATATAAAATATACCAAAGCCCAATTTATGGGGCTTCTCACATATAAGTGGATATAGAGAGGAAAGATGCCCGAACTACAGTTTGCATAACCCTCTTGCTTCCTGAGTTGTCATTTTTAAGCACCCAAGTTGCTGTCAATGTGAAAATGGGTTTTTATAGAACTTTTTCTGTAGCATCCAACTCAAGTTGATCAAAATGCTTCATGTTTACTATTTGAAGACGACCTTTCTATTGATGACTGTTTAATCCTTCAGAAAGATATAGATAATGTTGCCCAATGGTCTTTAGATAATAAACTCTACTTAAATAAAGTTAAATGTGAACTACTTACGTACACAAGAAAACTAAATCCAATTACATTTTCATCTTCTATTCAAAATGTCTCCTTTAAAAAACTGGATGAAATGGTGGTCTTAGGTGTAACTTTTGATTCCAAATTGACTTTTAATAAACACTTAATTAATTTAGTAATAAAGCTTGTAAGATGTATGGATTTACAGTATGAAATACAAATGATTTCTCTATCACCCAATGCTAAAACACCATATACATGTCAAATTGGAATTACTAACCGACGTTTTGCATTTGATTGAACGAGATATCTTCAGGGTTGTTTACTACACGAGATCTGAATACTGAATGGGCTCAAAGAGATTCAGGCGGGCTTTTGTACCTGACTTGAGGTCGTTGAACTGTAACCCTGTGTTAAGATCGGTTTCCACATGTGATGAAGTCCTTAACACGTATGAAGTTTTTGTATTCTCTAATTTTTTATTTATAAAATAGTCGAATTGACGCTAGAACCTTGGTTTCTTTAAAATGAATTAACAATTAGTATTTAAAATAACGATTAAGGCAATTTCGGTTATATAGAAATTCTTGTGCAATTTTTGATTGGCTGTGGCTGTTAGATTTTATTATACAATTTCGGAAACAACTTCATAGGTACTTATCTATACATAAAAAATATAATATATTAAATTTATAAAAATAAATCCATACATTACTGCCATGTGCAAAATGGTCCCTAGATCGAAACGTAAAAATATACAGTGTTTTATTTAAAAGTTGAAGACAATGGACAGTTCTGGTTTAACCAGAACTCATATATGTAATAAAATGGCACATATGTATGTTATACTTCTACAAATTTTCATGATTGTAAATGAAAAATTACGAATGGAAACTGATTTAGTTGACACCCAGTATATAAAAATGAGTTGTTAGTCGCTACAGATTACTTTAACTAAAGAACTTACTTGAGGGCGGATATGGCGCGCCTCCTAGAGTTGGTCCTGGAGGATACACATTGCCTGGTGCAGGTGGATAGGGAACCCCCGCATGTGGAGGATAACCTAAAAATTAAATAAAATAGCCATGAAAGTATTACATTATATTTAATAAGAAGTATTAAAATCATACATATCCTCAGAACAACCAAGACAGCCAAGGGTGCTTGAAACGAAATGCTCTAAAAGAATATTTCTGTTTTAGAAAACTTGAAGTACTCTGAAGTTAACTTACTTAATAATTATTTCACCTGAATATATACATATCTACATAATTATAAAATAAAACTAATTTTTCCGCAGCCTTTTAAAAACTACAGTTAAAATATTCTCAATGTAACCTAATATCCTCAAATAAAGGAATGATTATTAAATAATTTGTAATATGTATGTACCTGGGTGTGGCTGAGGCATCGGCACTGTAGGAGGATATGGACCAGCACTTCCATAGCCAGCTGGAGGTGGTGAAACAGGTCCACCATGCACTGGGTACGGCTGTGGAATTGGTTGAGTTGTTACTGTGACAGAAGGACCATCTAAATAATATTTTATTAGTTTAATTTCAATCATCACTATTCAGTAATTATAATTGTTAAATGAACTTTATATGGATATTATTGCATACATATGATTTGAGTGTGTTCTAAAAAGGTCAACATTATTATGTGTATGTACTTCCATGGATTCATCAGCACATGTATTCCACAACAACTTCAGAACACCAACTTGGTTTTGTCCTTTGCCATTTTGCTTAGAATCATAAAATATGTATAGATTGTTACGTTTATTGTTTGAAAATGAATAAAAGAAAAACACACCTGACAGATCCGCTCCAAATTATAGACCAGTCATTAGAGACAATGAATTGACTACAATTCCATAAATGATCAAAGCTATAAATATGTTACTGAATGAAAACTATACAGATTTGCAACCTTTTACTACAAACGGAATATTGTTAGTTACAACTGCAAAGAAACTATTATTAGCTGTCTTTTTGTACACTCCAAAAGTTGTGCAAACTTGTGATGTAGTGGGAAATACTATTTTTTAATGTGCATTAAAGAAAATTTAATTGTAACCTTTAAAGAAGTGTGGGATTATTTTGTATTAAAAATCTGCGTTTTTTATATACAATTTGGTTAACAAAACTTAAAATATTATGCAAATTTTAAAAAATACTCGAAGGCCTTTGACAAGTTTGACTTAGGACTCATTTCTAAAAAAAATGTTTTCTTTGGGATGTTATAGTGATCTTGTAGCATTCTTTAAGTTCTACCTGGTAGAGAGAGTTAATTTGTAGAATACAATAACTTTAAGTCAAGAGAGTACAACGAGCGGTGCCAGTAACCTAGCATCCTAACAATCTGCCTTTGAATGTTGAAAAAATGTCAATTTCTCTTTTACCACAGGAAATTACCCATGTCTACTCAATTAATGACTGTCCATTTCCTGACTGTTCCTCAGTCAAGGATCTGAGAGTTATTGTTGATAAGTAATTGACATGTAATGAACACGTTGACACTGTCTTCAGAGATCTATTTTGTCTCTGCACTCTCTACGATTCACTAGACAAGTCAAGCTACAATGTGTATATAGATAGACTCAAGAGGGTACAAAGATCCCTTTTAAATTCTGGTCTTCAAAGCTGATGGTGTTTACCCTGAGAAGGGTATTGAATAAAGTAGACTATTAAATAAATTTTAAAAAACTATCTTTACCAGCATTTAACACACAAAATCAAAATTAATTTTATCTACTTCTACTTCTTTAACAAATGTTGCCACGAAAGCACTGTTATATAGATCCTCCTTACTATTCGACTCTGTTACGCACCAGTCTGGATATATATGTCATTATATAAAGTCTAAGAAACCTGTATATATCAATATATATTAGCAACTGATCTCTGATAAGTAATAATCATTAATATCACTTGACAATCCTTTATATGGCACTTATTAGCTTAATTATATACATGTAGCTATGTAAGTATTATATGTATTTGAAATTATTTGATTTTTACAACTTTCAATTAATCTTTCTTTTTTCATGATTTAACTATGTTATTTGTGACATAATTACTTTAAGTATATTATATGTTTTCTGGAATTTAATCTGTTAGACAATAAACCAATTTGAATTTGAATTAGTTAATCGCCCAAATTATCTGCTCAATTTACAACACTTGTGCAACAAAAAACCTTAGTATTAGTTGAAAACTGTTTTTTAATTATTTGTAAAAACACACAACAAGCCTAAAACGTTCTCAAATTTATATAGTAAATTTTAAATAAATAGGATCAGAAGTGGGAGAATAAAACAATTCTTTTTGGTGATTAGTGTTTAAAAAAAAGTGAGAAATGTTACAAGTTTTTCACTTATAATCTACTCTATACACCATCAGCTAGCATTTAAAATTTAAAAAAACAAAAAATGGTAAAGGCACAAGAACCATGTTCTTTTCTCTATTAAATTAGAACTATTATGAGTTCCTTACTTTTATGGTTAAAAGTGGTTTTTGTTCTTAACAGATCATTTCCTCTGGAATATTAGTTACAGCCTTGAGTTAAATATAGTATATCAAATTATTTAATAAAGTTTTAATTAGATTTTGATTGCTAAGAATTTATAAAACCAATTTTAGTATTTTACTTAAAAGGTTGTAATTCGAAAATATTATGTTAAAAGATGCTGTAAAACTTAGATCAATCAGTACCTGGTTGACCACGATTCCTAGTCGCCCATCAACAAAGTGCTTGTACTCAGCCAGTTTAATATAAAATAAACAACTAAATTGTAAATTAAAATGTCCAAACACTTAAAATAAAACCAAAGGTGATTTATAAAAAAGACTCCACTAAACACAGTCACAATTATTCAACCCACAATACATTTTGACCGATCATTTGACCATCTAATATCTGACTAATATTTGACCTTAGTCAAATTAACTGGACAATTGGTGTATCATAATTAAACCTTAATTCCTTTTCTCCTATTTTCATAAATATGTGTTTGGATATATTTATAATTGTTTACTATTTACACCTGTAAGTGATTTGTTGTGTACGTAAATATCTGCAGAAATAAGACTATTATCTTATCTAATTATACTTGTTGAATTATTAGCACTTAAATCCAGGCTTAAATCACTATCTTACTTACGTCTGTAAACTGCCCCTTCCTGTCGCTTTTTTCTACAGCACCATCCACATACGGAGAATATAATTATACAAATAATAACCACAGCAATAGGTCCGGCAATATCCATTTTTAACTAACTAGGTGTAATCAAAATGATTAAAATGTCTTTTCATCCAAATATATCCGACTTTTGCAAATGCCACCGTAGTATAAACAATTTTACTCTACGGTACAAACTGAATATTACTTTTTAAAAATCTAAGATTTTTATTACATAATATTCATATTATCATGATTTCCTGTAAATATTTTTCCTAAAGATCCCAAAAAAAGTTTTATATTTTCAGACTACAGTAGCAAAGAACAAACACAAAGAACCAACAAGAGAAGCAGAAAAACAACTGAACTGAACTGACAGAATCAATTCAAACAGGGTTACCACCAACGTTGCCACATGTACATGTTCTTTTCTTTGTACAACAGACGAGTCGGTCGACAAATTTTTTTATTCTTAACCTAATTCCTTTTAGAGTCTTGGTTGAAATATGTTTTTTGCTGTTGGCTGAAAAAAAATTGTGTTTTAAAAAGCAGATTGCGTTTAGGTTAGACCTGATTAGGTTCTTTCTTTTTGGGATGAAGTAAGATTGTCAAACAAGACTTGCGCGGGTACATTTTTTTCCTAATCATGAGCACGAGTCCCGCGCTTGGCGGGACTTTTGACAATCCCTGTTTTAATATGGATACATCTTTTTATATATATATATATATATATATATATATATATATATATATATATATATATATATATATATATATATATATATATATATATATATATATATATATATATATATATATATATATATATATATATATATATATATATATATATATATATATATATATATATATATATATATATATATACATATATATATATACGCTATTTTATATCACCCCAAAAAAAGCCTAACTAGGGCTAATTTTTTTGTGTACCAACAATAAAAAAATGCCGATTGTAATGAATTGAACTCAATGCGTCCGCGTGACAGTCAGACGTCTTACCACTAAACCAATCCAGTCACATACTGGCAAATAAACAAAACCGGTTTATACTCCACGTTTATAAAGGTAGCTCGGGCAGTGTCACAAGACCCGAGCAGTTCCGAATATCCACGAGAGTAAACAAACTTTCCAAACCGGAATAAGGTGTAAATCATTTGGGAGAATAGCCCCAGCTCTGACTAAGCCTCGGACGGAGAGCTTGATAGCTAAGTGACAATCTACAGGTTCATGAGCTAACAACCTAAGCAGCACAACTTTCTTATTTTAGCTTACCAGAAAAATACAGAAGAACTAGATCATAGATAGATTAGAAGAAAAGGCAAACAAGAACGATTATCGCCACGTTAGCTTTAACTTTTAACTACGTTAAGTACATATTAACATAATTATATAATCAAATACAATATTATTTTCTTAGTGTTAAATATCCTGTAGATAATTTCATTTTCTGTAACCGATTAAAGTTTACATTTATGTTATACTAAAATTTAAACCATAAATCAAACAAGACAATTTTAAATTTGTCTCGGAGTGGTTGTATTTTTATTACATGTGTGCTTAATTTTAATTATGTATAGAATACCTATTTATACGTAGATCAGAATAGATTTAGATATGTATTAGTTATAGATGGCTTTAGGGGCTGCGTGACTCATGCTGATGATTTAGAATAAAAAAATTGCAGCCTGCTAATGCCTGGAACACAATAAACCTTCCGAAAACGTTTAAAGTAAAAATTAACCTACAGGAAGGAAGCATAAAAAGAAAGTACACAATTGCGGCACAGAGATGACTGATAATTTTGACTTTGGTACTAAATATCACCGTTTGTAACTCATTTTCAAAAAAACAATAGTAAATTGATTTCTATTGTGTTCCATGCTAAACTGACCGGTTGACAGTTGATATTTTCAAATGTCAAATTCCTTTTTGTATACAGCCATTGTTAATGTGTTAGTAGCAACGGTTATATAACATTCTTTGAACTTGCGATACCGATATTGACAACACCGCAGAGGGCTGATAAGAAGAATGTATAATTTTACCTAAAATCGTAATAGAACTATTCAGCGGCACAATAGCGTAATACATGACTTTAAATGGCAATTATAACCTGCGGTTACAGGATAATTCCGGTTTAGAGGTCGAATTATTTTTTAGTCTTCACATTATATCTCATTCCGTGGTAATTAATCCCTGCTAAACTATGCAAAATTTGTTCAAAAAAGTTTTACAATACTGCATACATTTTGATAGTTTCAGAATAAAATTTAAAATTACTTATAAGAACATCAAGTCAATAGTCGTCACATTATAAATATCTGTTGTTTTACTTAATCTGTTATACTTTAAATCGATGGCAAAGCGGTTTTTTCACATTTGAATAAGATAAAAACCTATTTTTTACACTTTCGAAAAGTATGATTCTACTTCCCAAAATAAAATACAAATTTATGAAAATAAACAAATATATGATAAAAATGAAGCTATTTATAAACTTGATGCTTGTATTTCACCTTGGTAGAAAACCTTGATTTATCTACACACGTTTAAAAAAAGTTTTCTACGGTTTTCTACCCAGGTAGAATACTTTAGGTTTTCGACTTCCCCAATCCAAAATTCGAAAATACAGCAGGTAATAACTGGGTCTGGATCATATTTAGACCTAGTTAAGCGCTGTTTCCGTAAGGAACGCGAATTGTCTTCTACATAATTGCTTTTTGATGTAAAAAAGGCTGCCTCCGAGCTTAATACCTAGCAAAACCAATATATGGCTAGGAAAAAAACCGTACGTGCATCTAAAAGAAAACAAAGCCGAGCAAACATATAAATAACGACGAAAATATAACCACTGTTGCCACACCCAGTACATTTGTACTAGATCTAGTACTTTTTGATCGAATCTAGTGATCTAAGTACATGCTGATGGAAATCTAGTACTTTCATATTAGGAACTAAGAAATGAAAAACGCCATGATTTGCAAAACGCAAAGTATACCAAGAGAAACAAAGAATAACATTCAGTCAAAGGCGTCGAAGGGCCTAATCTTGATAGCAAAGCATTTAAAATAAAAAGCAGAGTGATATTTAGTTTAAATAAAAAAGCGAACATGAATATATATGAAAGTTATTTTCATTCATTCATTTGGTGGTTAGTGACTAATATTAGTAATACGTGTTAAATGAATGAACAGTTTTTAACTATCGAATAATTCGAATAAGCAGCAACTATCGAATAAATCGGTAATTTTTATTCGATAGTGCCCATCGCTAACATGAATATTTAATTTTTTCTACGAAATTCGCATTTTAAACGAATAATGTATTGGTACAGAGGTTCACATGAGCCTGAGGCATGTAGTAACGAAGATTAATTTAGAACAATTGTGATATTAATTATATTGCAATGTCTAATTGATAAATATTTCTTGATTTATTGAAAAATATTTTTTATCAAAAGCCTGTATTATATTTAATAGTTAAAAAACAGGTTTGTTAACTGCTGCTAATGCGTTTGAATAAAAAAATAACAATAAACTGAGAAATATGTTGTTTTAATTGCCGTATTTCTACCTATTTAATATAATTATTATTAAATATCTTTCAAACAAAGGATATAAAGGTGAGAATTAATTTTTCATCAATCTCAAATTCTACTACAATACGCTAAATAGTCCAGGGAAAATTTAAAGATACTCAACTCTGTCAATTATTCAATATTTAGTACTTCAATTTTAATTTTCATTACATTTGTACTAAAAAAATATTAGTACTTTTTCTCATTATCTAGTACATTTCTCAAAAGCAATGTGGCAACGCTGAACATAACCTTAACTTGGTCATTAAAAAATCTAATTCACAAATTATGGTCAAATTTTTTTAGATTTTTGGTAGCTTACATTCTATAATGCATCTCTCTAAAAACCAATACATTATTTAATATAACACTTGCAAATTTGACTTGATTTAATTTATTAATTAAACACTTCAGCAGCAGGAAAACATAGGTATCAATACTTACTTGCATAATACGGATCTCGTCGTTGATTAGTATTGCTGTCCTTGCAACATAAACAACAGAGTCCTAGAAGAAAGTTTATATACTTTATCTATATATATGTATGTATATATATATATATATATATATATATATATATATATATATATATATATATATATATAAAGTTATTTTTATTTTATTATATTCACACCTAAGCAAAGTCCGCATTCGCAACAACACTGTAATAGTTCACAACAACCGTCGTCCATGTTTGATCACAATATTATGTTGTAAAAACTAATAAAACTAATTAGTAATTATATTTAGGAGTGATTCAGTCTATTAACACCGAAGTTCTGTTTACCTTAAATTATAGCGTGATCCGAGATTGCAAGTTAATGTAGTTTAGGTTTCATTGGGTATGTTTGCATTGTTTTCATACGCCAGCGCAATGTAAAATTTATAACGTAAGATTTGCGGTAGCGTTTAAGGTGTAATAATAAAAATTATTTATTTTCAGCATCAGATATGTTATTTGGAACTTTAGCGTCCTCCAATAAAACGGATGACAACCAAATCCGTTTTATTTTATCGACTAATTGTCACATTTTCACTGGTATATATTACGATCTACACGTTTTTAGCTAAATTAAGTTTTATAAAACGTCATCCATATTTTTGCGAATGTTATATTCTTCAGTATTAGTTGTCATGGACTATAGTTACTGATTTTACTTTGAAGAATGAATAATGTTATTTTAATCAATCACCTTTATGTAATCTTAACAATACGAGCCATCAATACGATTTTGTATACACTCCTATCTAGAAATCCGTAATAGATAGGAAAAAATTTCATACAAAATTTTCTTTAAATTTAAAAGTTCTTTTAAAACATAATATTTCCATGTATACAGGGCGTCCCAATTTTGCTGGGCCGACATCAACTATAAAATTTTAAATGGGACACCCTGTATTTTTGCCCATTATTTGATTCCTTATCAAAAATAAACACAAATTACTAATTTAAACTATAGTCGATTGATGCGTAGTTTTCGTGATGTGTGAGTTTTTGAAAACTATTAACTAACTATTTTTCAAATCACTATAAAAAATAGCAAAATTCTAAAATTGGGCATTTGGGTGATAATTTCCAATTTATAAAGCATCAATGCATATACGGAATACAAAATTTTTATCCACCCCTATACAGGATGAACATACCAATTTTGCAACTTTTTAAAGTGAAAAAAGTCGATTTTTTTAAATAGATCACCCACTAGGTTTTTTTTTATTCAAATAATCATAAAAATACCTACTTTTTCATATAATTCTATTCCTAAATTCATTGGTTACAGAGAAAATCGCATTTTAACAGAAAATCTCAATTTTTTCTTGAATATTATGGTCCTGTATACTCAAAAAAAAACTATAGGAGGCCATGGAATGGAAAATATTTCTATTTGCTTAACTATAGTCCTAATTTTATTCCATATTTATTTATTGCTAAATTTTAAATTTAAGACCATTATTGAAAATTAATATTAGAAACAAACTTCTTGAGTAACATAGCTATCAACATAAACACATAACATATTACGTTAAAAATGTTCTTATATCTTATCCACAGTGCTATGGAGCATTATCTTGTTAATATACCAAGTCCACACGAATATGTTGCGGAAGATAATTGAGTTTTTCCATAATTTAATTTCTTAAAAGGTTTAAAAATGTTTGTCTATTCAAATATTGGTAAGAAACACAGGCCCTATTATGTGGTCGTTAATAATACCACACCACACCGATGTCCTCGTCTTTTAATTTGCTTGACCAAATGTTTATTTGTCTCAGAATATTAGATAGATTTCCCGCAGTGGAAATATCGCCTCAACTGTCCAAAGGATTTTATTTAAAATTCATCTCTCAAGATGCATGTCCATCATTTACTTACAAAAATCCAGTCTGGTGTGATAATCAGCTTCAATGAAAAATTGATTAGGAAACTTACACTGTATGCCGTAATGGAAAAATTCAAATCACGTTGTGCATCTCTTATAGAGTTGGTAGGATATTCAATGAAATATAATAAAACTTCCAATTAAAAATCTTCAGAAACGACTGAACGCGTTTTTTCCCTTTTTCTATATTTCAAAACTCCATGAGTTGATAAATCATTGTAAATTTTGTCAAAAATTTTCTTCTTTGGTAACCTTGCCATGGTAAATATTCGGCGATAATGCAAGTGCTGGACTTTTATTATTTTCAGTCTAATTTCTATTTGAAATTTAAATAATTTCAATAAAACAACCACTTACAACACAAGTAAATTGAAAAACTGTCAAATTTAAAACAGATAGTTATATTATCCATTCCATGGCCTCCTATAGTTTTTTTTTGAGAATACAGCATCACAATATTCAAGAAATAACTGAGATTTTTTGTTAAATTGCGGTTTTCTCTGTAACCATTGAATTTAGGTATAGAACATATAGATATGAAAAAGTAAGTATTTTTATGATAATTTGCATAGAAAACATCTATATAAAAAAAATCGACTTTTTTCACTTTAAAAACTTGCTAGATTGATTTCGTAGTGTGTCCAACTTGTAAACAAAAATTTTGTATTCCGCCAAATTTTAAGTTTTTGCTATTTTTTATAGTGATTTGAAAAACAGCTCCAGTTTTCAAAAAATCACACATAACCCTAATTATCGCGGAAACTACGCAGAAATCGACTATAGTTTAAAATGGTAACTTATGTTTATTTTTGACAAGGATTTAAATAATAGACAAAAATACAGGGTGTCCCATTTAAAATTTTATAGTTGATGTCCTCCCAGCAAAATTGGGATACCCTGTATACATGGAAACATTATATTTTAAAAGAACTTCAAGTTTAAGGACATTGTTTGAAACTTTTTTTGTTTCTATTACGGATGTCCAGATAGTACAGCGGGTATTTTTATTTGGAACATGATGTACAGAGTGTACCATTTTGATTGCAATCGCGAGGTATTTCGCTTATTTTTAAAGATACAACTTTGAGGTTTCCGCGAACCTGTTCCACTTTTTTGTATACCGAAAAATGCTGCATCCAAAATAGTTACAGCCCTCTTAGTTTCTGAGCTACAGGACGATATTGAAAATATCGCATTTTCAGATACCCCTTCTACCTCAATTGTCTGACAACTCGTCAAAAAGTTAAAAACGAATCCTTTTAGAACTTCTTACGTAGAATCCAGAGGCTAAATCAAATTTCTCTAAATATTACTGTTTTTGTAATATGGCAAATGCCTTTTTTATGGGACACCCTGTACATTTGTCAAGAAATTAATTTGCTTTTTTAAAAGCTTCTCAAAAACATATAACAATAGGGATCTATTTTAATAAACAACAACAAAAATCGTAATTTTGATAATTCGCATTCAAAATTTTGCAGTAGGCCATGCAAAACAATGCTGCTTTTTATTTATATGCTACCAATAAATCAAGAAAATTATTGAATAACAGCTATGTATCAATATATTTATTGATAATTTTGTACAAAAAAGTGCTAGCTACCCAGATTTATGTAACAAAACGAAAAAACATTTATAAATAATTATTATCCAATAAGCCTATCAGCAAAAATCAACTTTGCAAGTCGTAACATAAGCACTACAGTAATCAAGTAAATCAGAAGAACCGTTCAAACTGCTTTCCATTTTGTTGTATGTATGCTTCGCATAATTTTTCTATTTGTTTCATGATTTTAAGCAAATCAACGGGATGGTTTTGTAAATAGCGAAAACTTTCTCTTATTTCGTTTCCCAAATCTTGAATATTATCCTATTGAACTTGATACATTTTATTCTCCAGATATCCCCATAGAAACAAATCCGATATCGGCAAATCTGGGGACCGGGGGGGCCATCTTATACGTCCATTGATTCTAATCCACTGATTGGTCAAATTATTCTCCAGAAATAACCACACCATTTGAGAATTCTGTACAGAAGCCCCGTCATTAAGCAAATCAGGTCTAACTGTCTCTAAATTTTCTGCGTAGCCATTGGCTGTTAGATTTTCCTCAGATATATAAAATTTTATCTGTGTTCCTAATATGAAGCAAGGTACATTTAGATAAAACCAGCCCCACTGTCTTCTGGGAAACGGTTTTCCTGGGATCAGATTATACTATTGTGCCTATTAAGTATACCGGAATTACTAAAATGTGCTTCGTCTGACCATATAACTTTCATTTTAAAATCTCTAACCATACCACATCTTTCTCGATACCAATTGCAGAAGACTACCCGAAGATAAGCATCCCCAGGGTGTAAATGCTGGACAAGCCTAATATTGTATGGATGGGATTTGTAATTTTTTAGATTTTTTTTTATTTACAAGAGTTTATAGGCTAAGCTTCTGCATTCGCGAAAACTGTGATTTTCTCAACTTATCGATTTTCTTTATAATACGTTTTTGACCGAGGTTTATTATATGATCCGTGATCAAGTAAATTCTTTCCAAATGTATGATTGGTGCATTTCCCCTTATCATATCGTAAGAAAATTCAGTCTGTACTTACATTTTGGGGCGCAGTGATAAATACATAAAACATCGAACTCTTACTGTCTTAGATGGTCGAATAGTAACAACTTTCTTGATGTCAGATAAGCGTAAATCGCACAATTCACATCTTGGCAAGAGCCAAAGATACCACAAATGGCTACCATCTTCAAAAACAAATACGCAATGTCCTGTGCATCTATGGAAAACTTCCGCAAAACGTCTTCGTCAAATGTCAAGAATCATTTAAATTTTATGTATTAATATTAATAATATAATTTAAACAATTTGAAATATGAATTGCTTCCACAGATCTGCCTTCGCTTTTTCCGAAAAAATATGCCAGGAATACATTTTCAGTATATTTCAAAGAAACGCATTTTTTTTCACACATTTACTTTAAGCAATCTCATATTGCATTAGGGAATTTCTGGGCAACAAATCCAAGTTCAAGCAACAATCACATCGTTTTAAGAAACTGACAGAACATTTCAAATTTCCCGTAAACAATTAAACTAGTGGAGCAAATCGGCCAATGCTTTATCTATGAATTAAACCAACAATGTTTGTTAGGTTTTATTAAGAAATATCAACTTCCACAATTTTTTCATACCATGCAATTTAAAACTATCTACTTCCAATTTATTAAATATCCTAAAAATTTAATGTGTAAATGTACTATTGCTTTTTATAGAAAAAAATATTGTACTCATTGTGAATTGCACAACTTTCACATGTGTGCCTGAAAAATTTACTTTTAACGCTTATATCATAAATAACCATTTAATACTCCACAAAAATATGGGCATACAATACAACCACAATTAGAGATATGGTAAAAGTATTATAATTATTATGCAAATAGATTACAAAATACTGGATAAGGTGCAACTTTTATTAGCGATACTACTACCTAAAAAAATAAGTATAGTTATGACGTATGCCGGTATGGTGACTCAAAACTTTTAGCGAAGCAGTGAAAAATTTTGTTGGGTAATTTTTTCACTTACGTCAAAGTCAGCCAAAACGAAAACCAAGACGATTTATTGTTACATTATTACCGTTGTTATCCCGTAAATATAACGCCTGCAATTTTTTTTTCAAACTGTTTAATTCCAACAGAGTAATATTTCTCCTATAGCACTAGGATTTTTTCATTTTTTATCTTACCATAATCAGTCCCTTCTTGTTAAGGTATTAGATATTTTATAATTATACATCAAAATATATTAGATATAATACCTTTATCTTTAAATACACCCGAGAAATATGAAAAAAAAACCCTGCCATAAGAGTCTAGACTTCTATGCATGCACCTTGTTAAATCTGAAAGCTCGGTTAAATATTCTAATTAAACAGCAGTTAAGTTTTCTGGAGTCGAGGAACAGTAGTATTTCAAATTTGAATTACTTTTTCCAAGTACTTTACTTGATTGACAAGATTGGCGTACTGACAGCTCCGTTTGTGAAGTTATCAGGTAAATTGTTACTTTTAGATCCAGGGTTGCCAGAGCTGGTACAACTGCACAGATCTGGTACATTTTAATAATGTTTTTACAAGAGTACATTTTTAATATTTGTGGTACATTTTGTACAATATTAAACTTCGATGAGGACCAGGACACGAAATTTTTCAAAATAAAAATAAAGGCACTGAACTGACAACACTGAATATCGATATCTTTCAAAATAATGATAGGTTTTTCTAGTCACTACTCGTCATCGATCACTTACATCATCACTAAAACTAATTAAATTTAATTAAAACAAAAACCTAGAAACCGTTTATTGTCTGAAAGCAAGAAAATATGTTTTATTCATTTCCCATTTTTATTTATTATTAAATTATAATGGTTTTAATGATTACTTTATTGACAAACCTACAAACCTGGTGCTAACCTGACGGGATGGAGTCACTTAACAGTATAGAATTTGTTAAAAAAATCCATGTTTTAATATAGATACACTATTTTACATCACCTTAAAAAAAAGGCCTAACCAGTTTAAAAGCAATCCTATTTAAAAAAATAAATAAGTAGCTTATATTAGTTTCCGTGACGTTGATGAATCAAATCTGATTTTTCGTGAACAAAATTTTAGAAAGATCGTTCTGGCTAGTCTGGAAGACGCGCCCATAAATAATTAGTAATTCCGACAGAATTTTTGTTTAAAAAAATCCTTGTTTTAATATAGACACGTATTTTGTTGGCGCGCTACCGCATGCTTTTTTAATAGCAAACGTACACTAAACTGCATTTGTATTAATTATTATAAATATGGTTTAAAAAAATATTGCTAACGATGTCTTTCGAAAATTTTAACGAACTCTGTTTATACTTAAAGACGCATCGATATTTTTAAACATCGATACATCGGACCAAATCCACCGATGTTTGTACGTGTGTCCAGATTTGGTTGCAAAAGCAGGGTATCTCGCGTATTTTTTCACGAACCTGAGCTAATTTTTTGTGAAACTCATGAAGCCGTAAACAAAATTTTCATAGCCTTCTTTGTTTATGAGATACAGGGCGAAATAGAAAATTTTGCATTTTGGGACCCCCCTCGTATCTCGGTTATCCTTTAACTTAACGGAAAGGGAAAAATTGCTGGATCCAGTGGCGTAGTCATATTTTTCATTTGAGTTGTTATTTTTTAGATATGACCCAAAATTGTGTTTTTTTAAATGGTACACTCTGTATATTTGTCCAGAAATTGATTTTATAAAAGCTTCTCAAAAATATATAATAGTATGGGTCTATTATAATAAACAACAACAAAAATCCCAATTTTTATAAATATCCCAAATTTTTCAGTAGGCCATGCAAAACAATGCTGCCTTTTATTTAAAGTCGTTAATAATATCTACATCCTAACAATAAATCAAAATAAATATGTAATTAAATCTATTTATCAAAATATGTATTGATAATTTCGCACCAAAAAAGTACCACCTACCTAGATTTATGTAACACAAGAACAAAACAGTAATAAATTATTATGTAACAAGCCTTTCAGCAAAAATCAACTGTCGTATAAGAACTACAGTAACCAAGGAAATCAAAAGAACTGTTCAAACTGATTTCCATTTTGTTCTATGCATGTTTCGCACAATTTTCGTATTCGTTTTAGGGAATTAAGCAAAATAACGGGATGATTTTGTAACTAGCGAAAATTTTCTTTTATTGCATTTCCTAAATCTTAGACATTATCATAATGGTCTTAAATGTAAATTCTATTTTCCAGATATCTAGGTAAAATTATTGTCCAGAAATAATCTCGTCATTCCAGAATTGTGTGTAGGAGCACCGTCCTGTTGAAAATAAATTTCGTTAATTTGCGCTAGGGGAACATCGTCAAGTAATTCAGGTATAGCTGTCTCTAAAATTTCTATATAGCTATTGGCTGTTAAATTTCCCTCAAATATATAAAATTTTATATGTGTTCCTAATATAAAGCAGAACACATTTAGACCAAACCTGCCCTGCTGTCTTCTGGGAAATATTTGCTGTTGATTTTCCTGTGACCAGAATCTACTATTGTGCCAATTGAGTATACCAGAATTACTGAAATGTGCTTCGTCTGACCATATAACCTTCCTTTCAAAATCTCTAACCATATCGCATCTTTCTCGAAACCAGTTGCAGAAGACTACCCGACGCTCTGCATCTCCTGGCTGTAAGTGCTGCTCGAGCCTAAATTTGTATGGGTGGTATTTGTGTTTTTTTAGAATTTCTTGAACTCTAGTTTTTAGAATCCATATGCTCTTTTCACTGGCCCTACAAGAGTTTGTAGGGTAAGCTTCTGCATTAGCCAAAACCGTAATTTCCTCAGCCTCCCGATTTTCTTTATTATATGTTTTCGTACGAGGTTTGATAAATGATCCGTGATTAAGTAAATTCTTTTTTATCCGATAAAAAGTGGATATATTAGGTTGCCTCCTTTCTGGATATCTAAATAAAAATTAAGCAATAGTATTTCAACATACCTACAAATTAACTATTTACCTGTTAAAATACATCTCAGAAGACGCTTCAACATTTTCATAACTTATTATAAAACAAGCTAACATATCATACTTTTCATAATGTTCGAAAGTTTGGTTTTCTTCCATAATAATACAAATATATTTTTACACAATAAATAAATACAAAAAACTAGCGCTATATTTTATATACGCGTACAAAATTGGGATATGTCATTTGCTTCCAAGAAAACAAAAGAAAACGGCATCGTTTTGCATGGCCTACTGCAAAATTTGGGATGATAATTATAAAAATTAGGATTTTTGTTGTTGTTTATTAAAATAGACCCATACTAGTATATATTTTTGAGAAGCTTTTAAAAGGACAAATCAATTTCTGGACAAATATACAGGGTGTCCCATTTAAAAAAACACAACTTTGGGTCATATCTAAAAAATAACAACTTAAATGAAAAATATGACTACGCCACTGGATCCAGCGTAAAAAACTGCATAAGCAGCAATTTTTCCCTTTGCGTTAAGTTAAAGGATAACCGAGATACGAGGGCGGTCCCAAAATGCAAAATTTTCTATTTCGCCCTCTATCTCATAAACAAAGAAGGCTATGAAAATTTTGTTTACGGCTTCATGAGTTTCACGAAAAATTAGTTCAGGTTCGTCAAAACCGCAAGGTTCTATCTTTAAAAATAAGCGAGATACCCTGCTTTTGCAACCAAATCCGGACACCCTGTACATCGATGTTATCATGGTGGAAAGAAATTATCAATGTTGCCGACATCGGTGTCAACAATACGACAGTATGGCAGATATATAAATACAAATATGGAAAAAATTGTTTGTATACACTTTAAACACACTATACAATAAATCAATAACATTTAAATAACCATAGGACAAATAATTAAAAATACTTTCTTCAGGTACTTTTAGGAACTGTTGCAGCCCTCATCCAGTGTTGCCACTATTTGCTTTAGATTATAAATGCAACTTTGTATAGCGCTTCGGCTAAAGCCTGGACTATTATTACTCCAGCTAGAAACAGACTGAGAGAAGCTTTTTCAAAATTAATATTTTTAAGATCTGTAAATGAAAATGTTCATTTTGTTTTTTATTTTATAAAAAACATAAAACTTGTTTCATTTAAATAACTTTGATAAAAAAAGAATCCTGCCCAGGACTAACCTAAACGCAATCCGCACACAATTTCTTTTGTGGCAACAAAGAAAATATTTGAATATAAACTGGGCAAACAAGGAGACTGCGGATGTTTAAGAATAAAAAATTTGCACTCGCAAGGAAATGTTTTATTTTCAAGTCCGACACTTGACGAGTCTTGATAAAAAAATATTTTTGTTGGCATGCAGCGGCACTCGTTTAATTTAATTTAAAAAAAAATTATAATTTTGTAGATAATAAGTTTTTAAATTAGAGAATTGCTTTTGCGCTTAGCCCAGGTTAAACCTTTTTTGTTTTGTTGTAAAAAGACAAATCAATAAACGCAGGGGTTTCTAACCAATAGGAGCATTCCTATATACAAGTCCAGTTGGTTTATAAGTCATGTCGCCGGGTTTTTTTACTAATCAGATGTTTGTTACTCTCGAAAATTTGCTTAAATGTCACAATAAATAAATATAAATTTGACATTCCTCATTCCTCAAATGAAATATTAATTTTCCTTTCAACATTGTTCATTGTTATCAAATTCCACAGAAATTCTAACCATATTTTGTATCAAATTCTTTCAGCTACTGTGTAGTGATTGTGCTAGGTTACTGGGAAAGAGAAAATAGAAGACTAAAAAAAAGAATATAGCCTATAAAATCCAGGCTGAAATACATTTTTTCACACAATTCGTTTTCTTGTTATATAAAACACCATTTATATTTCATATATTCCAATGATAATCGGATCTGTAGCACGAGAGGTTTGCTTTAAACTTATTAAACAGTAAACAATCCTGCTATGGATAGAAGAATTGATGAAAGATTTCGTAAACCAACACGTACTAAGGGTACTCCGTTTCACGCTCAGCGAAATTATTGGGCCGCTGGTGTAATAGGCGCTGCTGGCCTTTTTTGGTTTTTGTTGGAGTAAGTATTAATTCACTTTTTAATTATTAGGTATTAAAGTTGGATCGTTCCGTGCGAAATGTTATTTTGTAATGTTGCTTTATAGGAACAATATGAAATTTTCCTTATTTCAAAACAGGCACGTTACTTTCAAATGACAACCAAAATAACCGTACACAACGCCAAGCTATCATATCATAATCATTCCATGACACCTTGGTGCATGCCTGTAGAACAAAAGTTATTCTGTCAGGGATTCCAACAACCTGTCAAAAGTGGTTTAGCTGGATTTATACAGACAAATAACAAAATAAGAACTGATAATTTTTATACTGCAAATAAAAATAAAATATCTCTGACCAATAGAAAATCATTTTAAATGCCTATTAGCTGGCAGTTTTGCCAATCAACAAGGCCTCTCTCAGCAGAGCTCTTTATATGCCAATTATAATCACAAGATATTAATTGTATGTATATTTTGTCATTTTTTTTAATATGTTTTGTTTATTTTAATAATAATAATAATTTAGATTTTTTTTTATCTCACTGACATATCAAAAATGTATACCTACCTCATAGTTAGTTGAATTGTTGAATTTTTAGATTTAAGATTTTTTCGCCAGCTTGGTCATCAAGATTCAAATTTTCAGGCAATATTTGTACTATTGGCTAATTACACTGGGAAACAAATTTCAACTTTTTTTTGTTTCTCAACCAAACCCATTTTTTTTGGATTCATCTACATTCCTATAGATAACCACAACTTTTATATCCCCTCAAATTTGCCATTTATATCTTTCATGTTGTAAGATCTCTAGTAACAATTTCAAATTCCTATATGTTTCTTTCATGTGGATTACATGTCCAATTGGAACTGAATTGACCTAATGTTTGTGGGAAGATCACTGATATACAATATGAAAAGAAGCGGACTCAGCACAGATCCCTGTGGGACGCCACTAGGGTTGCCCCCATCGAATTCATTTGTGCAGTGGTTGAGACATCCTAGTAGGTTTGTGGTTGTTGATCTACCTGGAGAGTATCTGTTTGTTTTACAAAAGTCACTTCACTACATATAAAAGAAAAATGATCCAGCTTATTTGCAGTTTCTCAAGTAGGAACAGCTTTTAATCAACTGGTGCTGGAAATACAACTAACTAACAATTTAGGATTTATGTTATATGTATTTAAACTCCTTATTAAGTAGACCTGGTAAAATAAATCTAAGTATTTCTCATATAATGGTCGAATTTTTCCATGCATAAAAGGTAGGTAGGTAAATTATCAGAATAAGCATGGATCTATAAAACCGAAGCCAGCTGAGGCTTTTGCAAGACCGATTGTTATTTAAGAGACTTTTGTTAAATTAGTGTAATAAAATAAGATTTTGCTATTTCCGTCTCAGAAACATTTTTGCTGTTTCCCAATGTTATTTTCATGAATAGGTTATAATAAAATTGAGGTAATTTTTCATAGATAATTATAATATTTAATAAAATTATCCAATCTGTTTACATTCTTTAAGTTACATTTTGAACCACTACCAGCTAGAAACCTCCTATTTATAATACCGTCAGTTGTTTCTTTTTTTCTCTAATTTGGTAACAAAAACATGAGAGTGCCTGTGAGAGGTATAGGGATCAGCAATTATGCATAGCGGGAGATTACAATCTTCCCCACCTAAAATGGTCAAATGATTCTCTACAAACTACAAACTGGGATCCATATCTTAACTCTAGTCACGTGGAAAGTGATGTAAGTCTGTTTTATGAAATTTTAAATCATGCTATTGGCTTGTTTGTACCCAAGATTAAGATTAGAAATAATTACAAATTCCCATCATGGTTTGATACAGAACTAAAGACCAATGTTTTTCAAAAAAAAATTGCCCATAAAAGATACAAGCAATCTGGTAGCATTGAAGACTATAATTTGTTCTGTATTCTTCGTTCTTTATGTAACATACAGGCAAACAGATTGTACAAGAATTATATTAATAAAATAGAGGATAATATTCTTCTGGATCCTAAAAGCTTCTGGAGATATATCAGTCAGAAAAGACTGAACAACGAAATTCCATCGGTACTTGTTCTTGGAGACAAACAATCAACAGACGGGCAGTGTTCTGTCAATGTCTTTGCAGAGCATTTTTCATCTGTTCATGAAAAACCAACAACGAAAGCTTCTAGTGCTGTCTTGAACATGACATTTAATGGTTTGGTTGTCGATAACTCCTTAAATCTAAAAATATCTGAAATTTTTGAAAAGCCAAACACTGTTAACATTGACATGGGGCCAGGCCCAGATGGAATCACTCCATATTTTATCGAACTTTGTGCATTTGCTCTCTCTCTCGACCTCTTTGGATAATTTATAACAAATCATTAACATCAGGCATCTTTCCAGATTTCTGGAAATTATCCTTTGTTACCCCAATATACAAAAACAGTGGTCAGAAAAAAGATGTAGTTAATTATCGACCTATATCTTTGATGTCGCATTTTCCAAAAAATTTTTGAGTATATCATCGCAGAATTTTTGACTGAAAGATTTAAAAATATATTAACAACTAAACTACTAGTTCATGAACAGGCGATATCGGAAGCATTGGAGAGGGGATGTGTTGACTCAATATACACAGATTTCTCTAAGGCTTTCGATAAAGTCGATACAAATTTATTAGCAGCCAAATTATCACACTATGGCATAGGGGGTAAACTCTTGAACTGGCCAATTTCATATCTTGATAGCAGGAAACAAGTTGTTAAAATCAAAACTTTCTACTCAGACATTGTCAATGTTACCTCTGGAGTACCACAAGGAGGTCATCTTGCACCTCTTTTGTTTAATATTTTTATAAATGACATTGTTAATTGCTTTCACCGTAGTGATATATTATTATATGCAGATGACTTGAAAATATTCATGGTAATTGACTCTCCAGAAAAAATAAATCCTATGCAAGATGACCTCAAGAGATTTGAAACATAATTTGGGTAAATAAATACATACAATTTAGTAGAAAAATATACTCATGCCTAAATAATTATTATATTTCGGATCATTTAATTGATAATGTAAGTGTTATAAGAGATCTAAGAGTATAAACAAACAAACAAAATAAGCTTTAATTTTACATTCAAACTTGTAACTTGTATTTTTAAAAAAACTTTATTTTTAAAACACGAAATTACAATGGATGTTGACCGTTCTATGGCTACTTAATGACTAAAGATGGTTACTAATTCTTCTGTATTTATATAAAAATAATGCTGAAATAGCAAGAATGAATGAGTAATCAGAAATATGATGCTTAATTCTAAATGATTCATCGGAAGTGGCCGTATAATTCCTCCCTCCTTAAGTTTGAGAAAATCGGGGTTGATTTTCGAGAGATTCTAATTTTATGTCCACTTTTACATTTTCTTTAGATTTTTCCTTTCTGCAATAATAATACAAGAAACTTATGATGATTGTAAATATTATAATAATAATTATTATTAGAGTAATTGAAACTCCAGAACTTACAAAGCCCATTTGTTTTAGGGGATGAATTATTAATCTTTTAGCATTCTCTAAATCTTCATTGATTTTATCAAGAATTATTTCTTTTAGTTCCAAGGGTTCAGTATCTTGGATTAATTTTTCATCAATATTTATTGATGGGAGTTTTAGTCTTAAACTAATTGTTTCTATTTTTTGAGAATCGTAAATATTATTTTGAATTTTTACTTTGCAATCTGAAGGCAATATTAAGGATACTTTGTCAATGGTTTCAACGCTATGTTGATTTGGACATTGAAAGTATATGCTTTCTTTAGAAGCAGGTATAATTATAAGGGAATTGTCCTCAAGTTGTGTTATAGAAGTTTTATTATATTTAATTGGTATTAGTGGACAATGGTTTGTCAAATTAATTGTTTGAGGTATACAGGGTTCGTTTCTATTTGATGAAAACCGCTGGCTAAGTCAAGTGTTGTAAAATATTGACTTCTACCAAGTTTATCAAGTATATCTGCGATATTTGGAATAGGATATCTATCTTCTATAGTCTTTTCGTTGATTTTTCTGTAATCTATCACTAGACGCCATTTTCTTTGTCCTGATGCGTCAACTTTCTTCGGGACGATCCACACAGGGGAACTCCAGGGAGAATTTGAAGGTTGAATGATACCATCTTGTAGCATTTGGTCTATTTGTCTGTCTACTTCTTGTTTATGTATGAATGGGTATCTGTAACTTTTCGCATGTACGGGTATTTCATTCGTAGTCTTAATAGTATGTTTGACTTGATTGAAAAATGTTAATTTATCTCCGGGTTTATGTAAAATATTTTGAAAACTTTTAATAAGTTTAAAAAGTTTTTTACGTTCTTCAAAGTTTAAGTGTTCGTGCCTAATTAGTGATTTTAAATCGATATCTTCGATTATGTTTTTTTCATTAATTTGATTCTGATTTGGTTCGAAATTTATTATTTCAAAATTGTTAAGCTCGATTGGTCTTAAGGGTAAATTATCATTAGTGGTTCCTATTAGAGTAAAATATTTTTCTGTATGATTAAAAATATCAATAGCGTACGTGTTTTTTTTACTTCTATTAGGGTAGGTTGAATTTCTATATTTTCGTCTAAATAATAGGGCATTAACCTAGTAGTGTCATTTGGTCGCGAAGTTTTCATACTTTTTGAATCATTTTAGGTGGTATTTCAATTGTATATTCATCAAAATTTTGCCTATATTGAAAGGGTATTTCTAAATATTGGTTTTTCAATTTTTTATTTTTTAAATCAATATTTAAATTTAATTTACATAAGTCTTTAATTCCGATTATTCCATCAAAATATTCATGAAATGAATATAAAATAAATTCTATTGGTTCGGTTATACCAAAGCTTAAAAATAAAGGAATAGTAGCTTTACTTTTCGCTTTCTTTGAACCTGCACAAGTTTGAAGTGTGCTTACGTAAGGTTTAATACATTCGGGGAAATGTGTTTCCGCTAAAGAGGGTCTAAGTAGGGATGCATGAGAACCTGTATCAATTAGTAGTCGAATATTATAATTCGGTATTTCTACATAGGGTAATTGATTTACTTGAAAACTGTTTAAAGTTAAGCAAGGTTTTCGTCCGAGGCTGATAGATGAAAATTTTCTATTTGCTCGACTAAATTCTCATTATCTAATTCACTAATCTTGATCATAATTGTCAAATTCGGGGTTTTCTTCATTATATAACTCGTCATTATTGGGTTCATTATTTTCTAAATGCGTTAATTCTTGGAATGTAAATTTCGGGTGATGTTGTTGTTGGGGTTGCTGTCTATAGAAAGTTTGTTGTTGTTGTGGTTGCTGTCTATAGAAAGCTTGTTGTTGAGGTTGTTGTCTGGCAAAAGTTTGTTGTTGTCTTAATGGTGGCATTGTTTTTTGTACACTCACACCTGACATTGGTTGTGGGTATTGTTGTTTAGGATATTGATTGCCTTTTTGATTAAATGTTTGATTTTGTACTCGATTGAAAAATTGATTTGGTGGTTTCGGTTTAAAAGATGAATTTGGAAAATTATTCGATCTATTTACCAGAAATTTATTAATATTATTTATTGGTGGCGTTTTCTGATTGCTAAGTAAATTATTTGATCTACTATTTTGCAAATAATTATTTTTAAAATTATTTTGACTAGTTAAGATTTCATAATTGGTTACAATATCGATTGCATGGTCTAGATTTTGGGGATTTTGAACGATTAGTAAAGTTCTTAATTCGCTTGAAATGTTTGCAAGAAGATTTTGAGTTGCTGTTAATTCGTTTTGTGCTATAATTATGTTTCTAGCTTCAATATTACTTATTTCTGTACAAGTTTTCGTATTTATTTTGGTGACTAAGGCTTTGAGTTTTTGTATGTAATCTAAGGTTGATTCGCCTTTTCTTGAAAAGAATATTAATTGTTGTTGTAAATTAGCTCTTGTTATTGGATCACTGAATTTTTGTTTTAATGAGATTTTTATTTCTGGCCAAGTATTAAGATCTGGTCTAGTTAAAAGAAAATCTTCGGCTGATCCTATAATTTTTGATTTAATTGCCAGAATTACAAATTCTTGTTGGGAAGTATCAGTATTAAAATATCTTGTATAAAAAGTATCTATTTGATTAATAAAAGATTCAAGACGTGATGGGGTACCATCGAAAGTTTTTAAGAGTGAAACAGTACTTCACAAAGCGTCTGCCATCTTTTTAATGTTTGCTTCGTTAGTATCTACGTTTATACTAGGGTTAAAAATATTTTCTAAATTGATGTCTGAATAAAGTTCTGTTAATTCACTTGCAGATTGATTTTCAAAACTACTTTGTGATAATCCACTTGTAGAAGGATTTTCTAAACTGCTTCTTCGAATTGTTTTAGGATAAGTAATGTCTTTACCACATTTCTTAAATTTCCTCATTAAATATGTACTTAACTACTGTTAACTGCGTTAACATTTGTTTTCTTTACAACTAAAATAGTTAGTGAAAGTTATTCAAATAATTGTTCAATTCAATTATTCACTTTTTCTTTCTTCAAAAATTATCTTTGTTCAAAAAAAAAATTCTTTCTTCAAAACTTAGTTAACAGGGATCTCAACTATAAGGGAAGTAAGTAAATAACTCACAATGTGTCCCAAGTCTTGGTCCTGTATCAAACGATGCTTTGCTGAAGAGATGAACTGCTCAGGTTGGCTACCGCTTGTCTTGGACGCTAGCACAGGCCAAATCGTCCTTACTGGCTTCTCGAATGGCGTACCAATAATCGATGTACCAGGAGTTACAAGTGCCTAGTTCGGTTGTAGATGTTTCTGATCCTTTTCTTAACTGTTGAAACAGAAAGATGCAACACTGATAATCCTTATGGAGATGAAACCTTGTTACACTCCGATTTCAGAATATCCCTTTTTTCGCACTCCGAAAAGGATCCTACCGACCGCGCCAATTTTACATTCAAACTTGTAACTTGTATTTTTAAAAAACTTTATTTTTAAAACACGAAATTACAATGGATGTTGACCGATCTATGGCTACTTAATGACTAAAGATGGTTACTAATTCTTCTGTATTTATATAAAAATAATGCTGAAATAGCAAGAATGAATGAGTAATCAGAAATATGATGCTTAATTCTAAATGATTCATCGGAAGTGGCCATATAATTCTTTATTATCATAAGAGAAATACCCTCATTGACAAAGCAACCTTAAAATTAAGAATGTGTAATCTTATGGGTCTAAATGTTAATAAAAGTAAAATATGTACAATATAAAACAATAGACAGTAAAAACCAGTAAAAACCAGACAAAACAAATGTCAGGTCACAAATAGATAAAATATTATACACATTATAGGGGGTTTTCATAAAATTCCTGCAGGTTGTAATATGCTTTAGCTTAAGAATATTCTTAAGGGTCCTTCGAAAGGACTTTTCAACAGTAATTGACTTCAGGTACATGGGTAAGTGATTGTAGATCTTAACACTTTCATAAATTAATGAGTTTTTAGTTAAGGCAAATTTGGGTATCGGGAGAGGGACTCTGTAACTGTTTCGGGTAGTATATGTACTGTTTCTAGAAAAATAGCTATATTTTTCGTGCATCAAGCAACAGGTCTCCAAGATGAAAATGGAAATAACAGTTAAAATTTCTTCTCGTACGAAAAGTGGTTTACAGTGTTCCCTAAATTTGGCTTTACATATGTAGGGTAGTGACCTTTTTTGGAGAACAAAGATTGAATTAAGCAGTTGACGGTTACAGTATCCCCAGAAAGCTATCCCATACCTTATGATGTGACATTCAATTAAAGAATAATATGCCATTTTTGCAGCATGTGGACCCAACTCATTAGAAATTACTCTCACTGCGAAGCACCCAGAAGCAACCTTTTTACTAAGTAGTGTTACATGAGTGGAGAATTTTAACTCATTATCAATATGAATACCCAAAAATTTGGTGACAGATGGATTTTTTATTTGAATATTATTTAGATCTATGCTATTAAATGTACACTTAAAAGTAAGAATGTATGATTTATCACAATTAAAACTTAAATAATTACAGGTACACCATTCTTTCACTCTCTCTAAATCCTTACAAATGATATTTATTAAAGTGTGGTGATCAGTTCCCCTCCAAAGAAAAGTTGTATCATCTGCGAAAATAGTGCAAGTCCCTTGAATATCTAGAAAGGCAAGGTCATTTACATACAATAAAAATAGGATTGGGCCCAATACAGAGCCTTGTGGAACACCATCATTTATATGTAGTATAATAGATTTTCGTTCTGGTGTTCTAACATACTGTCTTCTGTCTGTAAGGTATGACTTAAACCATTGTAATGGAGTTCCCCTAAAACCGTAGTGCTCTAATTTTTTTAAGAGCAATTTATAATTGACACAATCGAAAGCTTTAGAAAAGTCAACTAAAATACGCCAAACAATTTGGTGACAAATATTCAAAGCTCTAGCGATCCTTCTCGTACTCGTCTCAGGATGTTCGTCGATTTCTTGCAGCACCGCTTCCTCAACTTCAGGTGTTCTGACAGTTCGAGGTCTGCCTTCCGAAGTACCTTTATTGAAACTACCTGTTTCGCTAAGTCGGCGATGAATATTCGAAAAGGTTCGGCTATCTGGCAAGGCACGATTAGGATATCTTTCCTGATAAATGCGTCTGGCTTCTGTTGCATTACCATCTGCGAGGCCATATGCGTAATGCAGTGCCGCCATTTCCGCATTCGTATAATTTACCATATTTAATGATATTATTCGAAAAAACGGCGAAAATAACTTCAATAACTTCAATGAAACACTAAAAACCAAAGAGATGACACACTGAGATGGTTTTGAACACCAACAGCTTACTTTAAGTCATTTGACATCGACGTTTGTAAAAACGTAATTTATTCCAGGACTACTAGATTTATGGGTTTAAAAATTATTATTAGTTGGTATTGAGATATTATGAAGCAATTTTAACTCAATTATTTAATCAAGAACGGACCATCAGACGAGAAAACTTTTTCGTTTATGAACACATTCGATGTCATAATTTTCTTTCACCCGATAAATAAGCGATTTCCACACAACAGTCACCCTATCAGATTTTTAACGATTTGACCCTGAAGTAAAACGATTTTTATTTTTTTAAGCGAAAACTATGCGTCGGTCGGCCGAAAAAAAATCAAGAGATCGAATTTGCTCAGAAATGAATGAGAATTCCAATAATAATTTTTATTTTAAAAAGCAGTGGCGTACCATTTTTTTCTCCAAAAATATTCTAAGCAAAACGCGTACGGAGGCCACTGGTAAAAAGAATAAAATTGCTTGTACATTACAAAATGCATCTTGATGCATAGAACACGTGTACCAAATTTCATAAAGATATCTACAGTAGTATCACAGTTATTAAAAAAAATAAATTTTTTTCTGAAAACTTTAGCACCCTGTATCTCAAAAGTTAAGACGTTTAGGACATCAGTTCATATGAAGATTTTTTCTTAAAATGGGTCCAAGAATCACCCCCTTAAATATTAGCATGTCATTAAGGAACACCCTGTATAAATAAAGAATATAAATGTCTAATTCCAAATTACTTACTAAGGAGAATTCAAACTCTTTTTCAACTATCAGGTTGTCAAATTTACTTATATTTTGAAATTGATATTTTTCTAAGAATTTGTTATTTATTAAAATCAATGTGCCACCATGCATGGTATGTTCTCTACAAAACTTGTAAACTATCTTATAGTCGAAGATGTAACAAGGTTCATGTACCTTAAGCCAGTGCTCAGTTATGAGTACAATGTCTGGCATATTTTCACTTTCCAAAAATAGGAAAAGTTCATCTATCTTATGTCTTATGTCTTATGGACTGAATGTTTAGTAAAAGTAATGAGCTTGATATTTTGTTAATATTACTATTCCTATTATTACTGTTATTTTCACTACCATTATTATTATTATTAATATGATTATTTTTATGATTATTATTGCTACTATTATTCTCATTTGAAGTTACATTTTCGACTGTGGTTCTAAAAAAGACAAATCACTGCTACTGTCTAAATTTTGTGTAGAGTCTAGAAAATTAGGGGCCTCCATGTTACATGTATTTTGATTCTAAACTCACTTTTATTCAGCACATTGATTATTGCTGTAATAAAGCGTTACAAATGTTAGGCTTTATTAAAAGACATACCAAAGATTTTCAAAATATTTGTGCTTTAAAAAACTTATATATTTCTCTAGTCAGGTCCCAGTTAGAAAATGGTACTTGTGTTTGGACACCCTACTATGTCTGTCATATCAATAGAATCGAGAGAATACAGCATAGATGTCTCAGATATGTAGGTAGTAAACTGAACATTCCTTTTGATCAGATTCATTACAATGAATTAGTGACTTTACTAAGCTTGAATACCCCAAGTAATTGAAGAAATAATTTTGACAAAATGTTTATATTCAAGTTAATTAACGATTATATTGACTGTGCTGATCTTTTGTCTCTGATCAATTTTTATGTTCCGCCAAGGGCTTTGAAGGGGATGAATACATTTTACCCTGGATGGCATCGAACTCTTTATGGACAATCATCATTAATAACGAGAATGATGTCTCATGCCAATTCCTTAGGGTTTGATGTTTTTAATTCATCTCTAACCAAAGCAAAAGCAAGTCTAACCTCAACGTAGTCTTAATTTTATTTATGTTTCGACTGTAATTTTTAATAAGTGTATTTTATATTTCAGTTATTTAGTATTTTGTATTGCAATTGTAAAATTCGTCGCTTGCCCGTTGACTTAATAAATGAAAAAATTAACAAGAACAAACGAAAAGATATATTTTTCTTCAGCCCAATTCATTATTTGGTAAAACCTGAATAATTTGTATATTTTTACATAATTATTTAATAGAAAATATATTTATTTCAGATCACTTCCTAATTTTGGTGAATTTAAAAAGAAGCTGATAGAATATACAAAAAATTCAGAGGAATATAATAGAAGATTGGAGCACGCTAAGATTGCATTACAAGACCCTGCCCTAAATTCTCTCTTTTCTAAGGCAAAAGCAAGGGCTGCTTACAAGGATGAGCCAGAATCTCAATCGCTATTCTTCCAGTACTTCATCTCCCAAGGTAAACAAGCAACTGATAAAATCCCAGAGGACAAACAACAATAGGTTTGTTTTATTTTATTTTAGAAAATGTAAATAATTGTAGATATGTGTGTATAGTAGTGAGTTGAATAAAAGGTTATGGAAATTCCAGACTTTTTTTGAAAGTCTCGAGTTGGTTAGTAATAAATAAGATCTAAGTATAACTATTATCCGTTATTCCTAAAAAATGTTCAACCTAATTGGTAGGTTGGTTTGTGAATGACTACTGAAAGGAATTATCGAACATAATTCTACTTGAATTATATTTTTTAAAAATTTTTTGATGGTGTAGGGGTATGTTTCTGGGTGGTCAAATTTTTGATTTACTTAGCATAAGTCAAACAAACAAAATCAAACTTTAATCATGATTTAAACGAAAGTATAATAAAAATAACAGTTTATTTAAATATACAGTTAAATACTTCACATGTGTCTCAACAAATAACCTAGAAAATTGGACTTTAAAAAACTTAAGGTAACAAGAACAGTTTATATGGTAAATCAGCATAATGTATAAATATTAAGAGAAAGTAAAGTATTATTAATATTGAATTTGAAAATATTTGCTGTACAAGATTAAAACTTCTGAAGGACACAACACTTTTTAATGTTAATGTTCAGCTTATTCCTGTTGCACTACTGCCATAGTAGCCTGTTTATATCTTGTTGCAAAAAATATTCCCTTTTTATTTATATTATTTTAATCTATAGTATATAGACATTTTAATGATTAATCGGCCATTTGTATTCGAGAAGCAATATTGCCAAGTGTTATTCTATGTTGTCAGAGTAGAAATTATTACTGTTTATTAGTTGAATTAGAATTAGAGTTGTTAATTATACTTTGTTGTATAGTTGAAACGCTATCATTAAAAGCACAAGGTGAAACAGTAAAGGGTTAGCACAAGGTTAGCTGCTGAAGGCATCATCATATAGCTTGAGCATAAAAACCCTTATAGGCCTAATGTGCAAAGCAGACAATGTCGATATTCTCAGTAAATTGGTATCGTGTTAAGTCCAGGCTAGGCGCCAAAAGCATCACCGTTATACAAGAAAATGGTATAGCGGAGGCATTAGGTGAAACGGTATTGTGTTAGTACCAGGTTAGGTGTCGAAGGCATTATCATTAAAGCTATAACATAAAAAAACAATACAGCTTGAATCACTAACAAAATAGAAGTGGTGAGTAAATCGATATCATTTTATTACCATGTTAGGTGTGAAAGGCAGTTTAAAATATTTACATCAGAAATCAAGACTGCCCTGTAAATATCCGTTTACTTCAAATCTTATATTAAGGAGTTTTTGCATTTTAAAGTTTTAAACATTGACAAAATTGTAGGGAATTTTACTTTTTTAATCTGTACTATAAGACATAGGCTTTCCTTTGAAATTTAAAAAAACTGCAAAATACTTACTCTTAACAAGATGGTAAAGGTAAAGTTCGGATAGTGCTGAACAGTGAGTCAGGCAAGGTAGTTTATCGTCGCCGCGGCTCTCACCAGTTCAGGCTGGGATGAAAGGTGGTAATATGCATCCTTGAGTGCTCTCTTAATTCCTAATCTGCCAATACTTTACGGACTACTACAATTTACTGAAGAAATCAGCTGTGAACATGGAAGTTAAGTGAAGAAGCCGGATCCAGTAAGTCGATTTCATTGTTTTTTTTTTCTATAATCTCATATTGTTTTTTTTTCTATACTCTCATATGTCTCATATTTAATGTAATTTTTTCTCTGAATATCAGTTTTCTACACCGGGCGTCCAGAAATTAATCTAAGGCTATTTGGACACTTATGATAACAAACAATTGTTAATTTCTACACCTTTGTCTTTATTTGACAATAATTAATAATAATAAAACGAAATAACCACCATTTCAGGTTACCAGCTAGCAGCAAATTTCTCAAGAAGAGATCACATTCATGAAGGTGTTGCTATCTATTGTAAAAACAGTACTTAAAAGCCTATAAATTTATAGGCTTTTGTATTGAATTTGTATTCGAATGTGTAGGTCTCAGCTTTAAATTAAATAAAACAAAGATGGCTCTTTTAACTATTTATCGTTCAAACAGCAGTGCAGCTGCCAATAAAAATTTTAACACATTTATTTCAGCATTAAATTCAACACTATGTCATGTGATGTCACAAAATCAATATATTTTAATTTGTGGCGATTTTAATATAAATAATTTAATCGAATCACCAGAAAAATCTGTTCTTTTCGACTTGCTGGAAAGTTGCAACATAAAATCCATTCTCCCGGTTGAACCAACTAGAGTAATTTCGAATCAGACCCCCTCAACATTAGATTATGTTAACATCGCAGATCATATGGCACAAAGAATAATATTTCATTTGAATGTCCCTCTCAATTAGCCCCCATTTTCCAATTTATATTTTTTTTAAATGTTCTTCGATTCTCAAAATATCTTTCAACTTAATTATCACTTATCTAGAACAGACCTTAGTCATCTATATAATAATACAAATGTCAATGCATCATGGATTTAAGGCACAATTTTCTACATTGTTTATATACAGCCTGTCCCCTAAAAAAAGTAATTATAAAGACCGCTCTTCCAAATAAAGAATGGATAAACCCAGACCTAATTAAACAGAGCAAGAATTTAAAAAATTTTATTGATTGTGCAGATCTTGGAACACACCGCAGTCAAAAGACTTATACACTCGGTCAAAAAACTATTTCATGAACAGCTGGCTTTAGAGAAATCAAATTTCTACAAACAAAAAATTTTAGACTCCTCATATAACTCTAAAACGATCTGGCAAGTAATAAATACTAACTTAGGAACAGTAAAAAAAGTGCTCTAATCTCACAAAATTAGTATCTAACAATGATTACATATTAAATATCTCTGAAATATGTGAAGAATTCTGCAAATATTTTGCAACAAGCTCAGATAACCTAATATCAACAACCTTGGGTAAACATAATACTGATTTTTCAAATTGTACAACCAGTGAATTTCGTATCAGGTCAATTTTTTTAACACCACTGAATATGCACGATCTCCATTCAACTTTAAAACTCTTAAAAAAACAAACAGCCTGCTCTGGTAAAAACGACATCCCAGTTATGGCATTAAAAGAAATATGGGATTATATTAAACACCCATTATGCTATATCTTTAATTTATCCCTCGAAAAAAGTATATTCCCTAGTGAGTTGAAGGTAATAATAATAAATAATAAACATCCTTTATTGCCAGCTAAATCACAAAGGACAAGGCAACGTCACACAAGAAAGTATATATGTTGCATAACAACATTAATATATAATACATATTTTAAATAGACATTCAATGATCAAACAAACAGATAATAAAATATGATTTTGACAAAACATTTTAAAATTAAATTAAGGTAGGAGAAGTTATTCCACTTTATAAAAAGGGTGACAGGGAAAAAATCGAAAACTATCCATGTATTACGGTCCTGCCTACTTTTTCTAAACTTTTTGAAAAAGTAGTTTTATGCAAGATAGAAAACTTCTTAAATGCAGAAAAATTAATAATCAACAAACAACACGGTTTTAAAAAAGATTGCTCCACTTCTACAGCTGCTTTTGAGCTATAAAACTTGGTTTATGAGGGCTTGGACACATCAAACTACGTTCTTACCATCTTCTTTGACTTAACTCGAGATTTTGACTGCTTATAATAATAATAATAATAATAATAATAATAACTTTATTGCCAACAATATGATCACAATCACAAAGCAACGTCATAAGAGAGTACATGATATGCTATATTGAAATATAGACAATGAAAATATATATGTGACAATTAAAATAAAATAAATTAAAATAAAGGACCACACTTTAATAAGTAGGTCAACAAATAAATATGACAAATTAACAAAACACAAATTAAAAATTTTAAGCATCTTCAAAATTAAAAGAGTAAAACCATTTAGCTTGTAAATATTGGATAGTTTGGTTCCTAAATTTTGAAATGCTTTGAATTGGCTTTGTTTCTGTAAGCAGCATTTGAAATGCCTTTATGGCCCGATACAGGGGACCTTTCTTGAAAAAGGAGGTATTATGGAGAGGAATGATAAGGTTGTTTCTATTTTGAGTCACAACATTCATTTCCGACGAATAGTGATCCAGATTTCTGTCAAAGAGATTTGGTTGTTTTTTTATGTACATTACTAAGGCTAGAAAGTACAGACAAGGAGCAGTTAAAATATTTTGGCCTGAGAAGCAAGGTTTACAACTCTCCCTGGGATGGAGGCCATACATAGTGCGGATGACACGCTTTTGTGCCCTGAAAACATCAATGGCCCAGGTAGATGAACCCCAGAACAGTATACCATAACTCAATATTGTTTGTATGCAAGACATATAATAAATTCTTACAGTTTTTGCGGTGGGAACATCCCTCAGTCGACGTATTAGTGCACAACTGCTATTTAGTTTTGATATTAGTGACCTATTATGCTGAGTCCAATTCAAAAGAGGGTCCAAATAAACACCCAGGAATTTAATATTCTCCTACATGGGTATGGATCTAGCACCCGAATTCACATAAAGTGACTCACTCTGTTTAGTTTTACCAAACAGGATCTGACCTGTCTTGTCAGCATTGAGCTTTAAAAAGATATCCTCACACCAGGAGCCCATTGCCTCCACTGCACGCGAACAAGACCCCGATAGTTCGGACATGGCGGGAGCCGCCAGCATAACTGACGTATCATCCGCATACTGACAGACTAGGCCACCACCAGAAAGTCCCCCGGAGAGCTCATTCACATACAGTAAAAACAACAAGGGTCCCAAAATTGATCCCTATGGCACCCCCTGCTGCAACCCTTGAAAGCATGAGTAATGTGTTTTCCCATTGTGTAGGATGCGAACTGATTGCTGTCTGCCTGTTATATAGGACTGTAGAAGGGACAGACATACACCTCGTATACCTAGCTCATCCTGTTTTTTAAGGAGCAGACTATGATTCATCGTGTCAAAAGCCTTTGACAAGTCAAAATAAAGGCCTGCTACTTTTTGATTTTTATCCAGATTCTCCACAATATAACTGACAGCCGCAAAAATCGCCTGCTCTGTGGACTTTTTTTGACATGGACGATAACAGTGAGATGGGTCTGTAACTACTAATCAACTGGGATTTCCTTGTTTAAACACAGGGATCATTTTAGCCTTTTTGAGCTCCGTGGGGAATGCACCCGTCGAAAAAGATACATTTATAATATGTGTCAGGGATTCACAGAGAAATTCTGCAACATATTTTATTACTTTTGTCAGAATCTCATCCAGTCCGGCTGAGAATTTATTGGGAAGGTTCATTAGTAACCTAAGAGTGTCATGCTGATTTAAAGGATACAGAAATATTGTTGGATACCCAAAATTATTATGAGGAGCATTGGCCTTACGATATTCAAATAAGTGTGAAGTACTGGCTGAAAAGTGCTGCAACCTCTGCACGGTCACTAATTATGTTATTATTTTCTTCAGTTATTGTGTTACTTTTAGTTTTTATTTTTATTAGAAATTTTGTTAAAAATATTCCAAGCTGTCTTTGATTTGTTTTGTGAATTTATAATATTATTTTCATAAATAGATCTATTATAGTCTGATAAATAATTTTTATATGTTTTTTTCTCAGCCTTGTAGTGTAAATAAGCTTGCTGACTTTTGGTTTTCTGATACCAGACATACAAGTCTTTTAGGTAAGAAGAATAATTTTTTATTTCTTGAGTTACCCAATTGTCGGATTTTGAATTTACTCTCGAATTTTTCATTGGAAAGGCCATATCAAACCAGAAAAAGAATTTTCTATAAAAAGTGTCATAGTCATTACTGTTTTTGTGAGAATATGTACAACCAACTATCAGCAAGCCTAAGAGAAATAACTTCTTACAAAAAATTTAAGAAAAGTACAAAGAGTTATCTTCTTGAAAAAAGTTATTATAATGTTAGAAATTACTTTTCAATTTTGCAATAGTTGTTTTGTTTAGTGTTAGTTAGTCCAATCTTAATATTGTTTTAAAAATATCTTTTGTTATCCTCTATTTTTACACTTGACGTTGTCATATCTATTTAGATCTTTTGAGATGAAGTGAAATAAATAAATAAATAATAAATTAACAGTTATAAAGGTCAAATTAGTAGGTAGTTTGCCCATAGGTAAAATAAAACATAAGTGGACCGAAAAAAAAGCAATAAGCAGGCAAATTAACAAACACTTAAAAAAAAAGGCAGCAATTCCACAAATTTCTACAAACAAACAAAAAAAACCTTGCCATTTTTTTGAATAGTTTATCTCAACAATTCCAAAAATGATTTAAATCATATAATATTGCTGTATGCCATAAAGGTTTTAATTTGCTGGGAAAAACTTTTAGTAGACTAAAACCAAAAGTAGCAAAAAATAAAAAAAGCAATGTTGTCTACGAAATTCCCTGTAATAATTGTAATGGCATTTATATAAATATGATTAAAGAAATTGTATTGCCCTTACAAACCATGAAATTTCAAAACAAAACATGCTTTTGTCTTTAAATACAGTGCCTCTTACAAAATACAGAAATTCCTAGAAATGACAGAAATATATTATATATATGAAAATTACACCTTCTCTTATTAGGCTCATAATGTCATATCTAATGGGAAGGTAGAATATTGTGGAAATTGGTGGTGCCAGGTCAAAGACGTATTCTGGTATATCCGGCGTACCACAAGGCTCAAACCTGGGTCCTTTACTTTTTATTATAGCAATTAATGATACGTGTAAGTCATGCATATATACCAAAACCCTTTTCTTTGCTGATGACTTTAAGCTATTTTCTGAGGGATGGTAGCTACTGTAACAACATTCAGGAAGACCTCAATAAGGTAGACAGTCATAGTCATAAATACACCTATACTATTAATGGTCTGCCTCTTAATTCAACTTCTAATTGGAAGGACTTCGGTTTAGATATGACTCTGCATTAATGTTTACAGAGCATATTATTGTAAAGGTTAGTGAAGCTTATAAAATTCAGGTTTTTATCCTTAGAACTACAAGAGACTTGCATCAGGATGTGTGCTGTAATTTGTTTCATAATGTGTTGCCTAAATTGGAATATGGTTGTCTTATATGGGCTCCACAATATGATATTTGGATTAACTATATTGAAAGAATCCAAAGAAAGTTTCTTAAAATTCTATATTTAAAAAAAAAATTTGGTTACTACCCTGCGCGAGGCTTTAATCACTGGACTTTGCTTCAAATGTTTAACTGTTTATCCATGGAAAATAGAAGAATAAAAACATGCATTGTTTTTCTTTTCAAAATTATTAGGAATCAGGTAGATTGTTCAGAGATTATATCAGAAATTAAATTTTCTTTTAATGCAGGAAGCACTACATCAAGAAACACATTTTACTTAGACTTTCCCTGTATTAATAGTTTCAAGGCCTCATCTATATACAGAATGTGCTCATTGTTTAATAAATATGCAAATGATATTGACATTGACAATATTTCGCTGAAGCAGTTCAAGAACAAAATGACAGATGAACTTTCTCTCAACCAGTAAATTAGTATATATATATATAAACATGTATATATATATATATATATATATATATATATATATATATATATATATATATATATATGTATATATGTATATATATGTATATATATATATATATATATATAATATGTATATATATATATATATATATATATATATATATATATATATATGACATATCCAAGGCGTTTGATAGTGTCTGCCATCAGATTCCAATAGTAAAACTACAGCAAATTGGTTTTTCTGGAAACTATATTGATTCGATCAAGTCATATTTATTTAATAGATGTCAACAGGTCAACGTATGTGGGTCAGTTTCGACGACATAGTATCTTGTTTTAAAATATTTAAATGTCTTTTATATACAGATGACTTGAAATTATTTTCACCAGTTTCTTTTGACTCCAATCAACTGCAGTCTGACATTGAGACACATATCAAATGGGGCGGGAACAATTGCCTGCTTCGTAGCATAATTAAATGTAAAGTGCTCTGATTTTATAGGTGCAATCATCCCATTGATTCCACTTACTTTATAAGTTGAAGTTGTTAATACTTTCAAGATTTGGGTGTTATTCTTGATGAAAAACTAACTTTTAATTTGCACATTTATAACATACTACTTAAGGGTTTCAGATTGCTAGGCTTTATTGAACAGTATACTAAGCATGTCACCGATACTAAAGCTATTGTTTGTCCCTATAACTCCCTGGTTCGGAGAGTTTTGGAATAATGTTCTACTATATGGAGTCCTTCATATCAGTGTCACATTGACAGATTTGAAAAATTGAAAGAAAAATAAATTTGCAAAATATCTGTTATTTAAATTTAATTTTCCATACCAAGGTCTGTCTTATAATGCAAGAGTTCTTTGTGGCCTACAAACCCTTGAGTTTCGGAGAAAAATGGCACTTCTAGTTTCCTTGTACAAGTTATTAAATGGGCGATTAACTGTGCAATATTGCTGCAGTAAGTCTCATTTTTAGTCCTTATTAGGAGAACAAGACAATTTTTTTTTGAAAGATATCACCGTACCAATTATGGGTTTAGTGCATTTGTTGATCGACTAGTATACAATTACAATCGACACACACAAAAAGGCAATTAAAAGGATTGGTATGTAATTATCTTTTGTTCGTATATGTTTTGTCTGATATTTGTTTACTCATTAAATTGTATTATCTTGTAATATGTTGTCACATCGTCTCTTTTTTATTTTATTATTTGACATACATTTTTTTAGTCTTATTTTACTCTTATGATTATCGGTTTTGTCTTTTGCGAATTCGTGCTATTTAGAATGTTTAGCATTTTGTAGTGTACATTTCAAAAGGGCTACTTGTCCGATGCTTGCATCGGCTACGTCCTCACATTAATTTAAAAAAAAATTAAGTGTATATACAGGGTGATTCATGTGGAAATGTCAATACTTCAGGTACATATTCAGGACCAAAAAATAAACGTAAAAGTCTATATAAATAAGTGTCCGCAAGGCCTTAGTTCTCGAGATACAGGGTGTTAAAGTTTTTATTTAATTTTCCTATTTTTTAAATAAAATCTATGATAATTTAAATAATGGAGTGAAAATTGATATACGGGGGTTTTTTGGTATAATAAATTCGAATCTAATATTAGTATTGCTCTTACTTGTAGGGGGCGCCACCTACATGTCTTTCTACTTCTTCGAACAATCACAACTTTTTGGTACAGTCTTGTATTACATTTTTGGGCAAAACAAATTATTCCCTTGCCATTTCTACGTCAAAAAGGTATACCTGTTAAAAGTGGATACGAGCAACCGTTTTCGAGATATTTGGATTTAAAACTGTTTCGGCGCATGTGATTTTTTTTATCAAATTCACACAAAATATACATGTATTGTAAAAAAATAGAAGTGTGCCTTGCCTGACAGAACAACTGCTGGTTGGTGTTCTCATCGTTTTTTCTGTTACTTAGCAATAGTAATGTCAGTTAATAATAAGATCAAATTTTGTCACTGTCAATTTCTGTTCATAACTTTTATTATCTGACAATAATCATTTAAAAAACTTTAGATCTAAATACGTCATTATGCCTGTGATAATCTCGCATCGTGAATATGCAGATATCATATTCGTCTATGGCTTCTGCAATGGGGTCGCAATTCAAGCAGTTGCGGAGTACCAGCGTCGTTTTCCAGATAGAAGAGTTTTTCAACAAGTTTTCACTACTGCTGGAGAATCTGGGAAAAGTGCGAAAATTGTATCTGAAAGGGAATCGGGACCCAACGTTGAAGTAGAAGAGGCTATACTCAATGCCGTCGAAAATGATCCAAGTATAAGCACTATGCGGATTGCAGATACTTATCAAATTACACAATCGTCTGCTTGGAGAAATCTTCACATTAATTGTTTATACCTATTTCATTTACAACGGGTTCAACATTTGCAGGAGGGTGATTTTGAGTTGAGAATGCAATTCTGTAACTGGATTAATGAAGATCGAAGGTTGTATAGGTATGTTTGGTTCACTGATGAAGTACAGTTCACTTGTGATGGTATAAATAACCTTCACAATGAACACCAGTGGTCCTATGAAAATCCTCACGCTACAGTAGAACATAATTTCCAACATAAATTTAGCTTTAATGTGTGGTGTGGAATGTTAAATGGTCATTTAATTGGTCCATTTATAATCGACGGTAGTCTTACAGAAGAAAAATATTTAAACTTTCTTGAAAATCACTTGCGAAATCTATTAGAAAATGTTCCCCTTAATGTAAGACAAAACATGTATTTGCAGCATGATGGAGCCCCTGCACACTACAGTTTACTTGTAAGAGATTTTTTGAACCAAAACTTTCCAAACCGATGGATTGGTCGGGGAGGTCCGTTTAATTGGCCACCTAGATCGCCAGACCTTAATCCTTTGGATTATTGTCTTTGGGGATGGTTCAGATCACTGGTATATTCCACTAAAGTAAATACAAGAGAAGCATTATTGGATCGGTTAACAAACGCAGCACAAAGACTGCCCACAGAGCAACCCGAGCTATACACCATAGAGCTGACCTGTGCTTAGAAGCAAATGGTGGAATTTTTGAAAAATATAAAACGTAACCTAGATTTTATTAAAAACAACTTAAAAATAACAATTTTGATAAAAATTAAATACCTTTAGTTTATGTCTGAGGCACTGAATACACACCTCAAAAAAATGTGTTAGTCTTTCATTTCAAAGGTTTTCAAATATCTCGAAAACGGTTGCTCGTATCCACCTTTAACAGGTATACCTTTTTGACGTAGAAATGGCAAGGGAATAATTTGTTTTACTCAAAAATGTAATACAAGACTGTACCAAAAAGTTGTGATTGTTTGAAGGAGTAGAAAGACATGTAGGTGGCGCCCACAACAAGTAAGAGCAATACTAATATTAGATTCGAATTTGTCATACCAAAAAACCCCCGTATATCAATTTTCACTCCCATTATTTACATTATCATAGATTTTATTTAAAAAATAGGAAAATTAAATAAAAATTTTAACACCCTGTATCTCGAGAACTAAGGCCTTGCGGACACTTATTTATATAGACTTTTATGTTAATTTTTTGGTCCTGAATATGTACCTGAAGTATTGACATTTCCTCATGAATCACCCTGTATATATATACATAGTCTTTTTTCAGAAAGCCAAAAACATCAACTAAATCATCAAAGACAAAAACGGAAACTATTTCAAAATTCTTTAATACAAAAAACCAATGTAACAAGGAGCCATCAAAGACTGAACCAAAATACGAATTCCACCTGATGGACCTCAAATCTGAAGAAGCTTTTGACGATTCTGCAGATGATTTCAGGTCACCGCCAGTTATTCGTAAAAGAAACAATTTAACCTGGAAACTAAACAAAGATCCGAAACAAAAATGTAAACCAAAAAAAACTAACAGACTATCAAAAACCACCAAAAACTCTACCATACAAATTATTAAAGAAAACTTTGAAATAGCTGAAACAAACCCAGAACATTTGCAAATGGCTATAGCCTTGTCCAAATCTACATATGAAGCTGAATATGGTGAAAGTTATGAAACTAAACATAGTGAAGAAACTCCTGATATTAATGAGATATTGCAAAATGTGAAATTGACAAATCTGGAACAATTTGGTTTTAAGAGTGGAAAAAATGTGTTGCCCGTTAACGATAATCAAGATTGTGCCGCTCGACCAGAGGTAGTATAGTTTTACATACTTATATATTTTTTACGTCCCATTTTCGATATTCTTTGTTATTAAATAAAGAAAAGTACTGTGCAACTTTGGCGAATTTTGGCATAGGTTTGGAGTTATAATTTGCAATTACTTTTGAATTTGACCATGCATTATAAACCTCTCTATCCCAAGCTGCGTAATGTTTCATATGTCTGAGAACTATAGTCTGTTTCGGAAATATATAGAGTAATAAAATGGGGAATTCCGTCCAGTTTATATATATTTTTAATTTCGGGGTCGTCGTCCATAGGCGTAGGTTAAACTTTATTTATAGAAATAATAATAAAGATCCTTTTAAATCCCTGTTCTTTTGCTTGTTTTATTACTCTCTAGATTACATTTATTACTCAATACATACCTAGTAGGCTAGTATTTAATGGAGGCAGGTCAATTTTTTTAACACCACTGAATCTGCATGATCTTCATTTAGCTTTAAAACGGTTAAAAAACAAAACAGCCTGCTCTGGTAAAAACGACATCCCAGATATGGCATTAGAAAAAAATATGGGATTATATTAAACACCTTATTCCTCGAAAAAAGTATATTCCTTCGTAAGTTGAAAGTGGGGGAAGTTATTCCTCTTTATAAAAAGGGTAACAGAGAAAAAAATCTTTTCTAAACTGTTTGAAAAAGTAGTTTTATCCAAGATAGAAAACTTCTTAAATGCAGAAAAATTTATAAGTAACAAAAAACTGCTGCTGCTGCTTTTGAGCTATTAAATTTTGTTTATGAGGGCTTGGACACATCAAACTACGTTTTTTTTTACAGAAGAAATTATATGCATTGGGGATAAGGGGCGATATCAACAAATGGTTAGTGTCCTATTTAGAGGAATGTAGGATAAAAGTTAAAATTGGGAATGTTATCTCTACAGGACATAATATGAACTGTGGTGTACCTCAGGAAAGCATTATTTCACCATAACTATTTACGCTTTTTATAAATGATTTGGAAAATTTCTTGCCTCTGCCACTATCAAAAAATAGAATGATTCTCTATGTAGATCACTGCACTATAGCAATTTTTCATAATTATTTCGAGAAATTGGAAAATATTGCCAATATAGTTTGGAACAGATTTGCTTATTGCCAACGAATCCAAAACCTGCTTTATGACATTTTGTATAAAAAAAGATATGTCTCCAGTGGCGGCTCGTGAGTATATTGAAGGGTGAGGGTACATGAGGTTAATTTTGTTTAAATGTGAATAAATTTCCACGTCACCCATGAGGTATTATTCTGCGACGCGTTGACCTTTTTTTTTTAATGGAGGTCATCGCCAATAGCCCTACTAAACCATTAAAAACTAAAAAAATAAACTCTAAAAAAAGTAAATAAAAAGTATTTTTAAATTAACATAATTTAGTTTATTAAAACTTAAAATAAATAGTTGTATGAAATAAGATAAAAAAACTACTTTTTGTACATTAAATCTATACGTCTGTCTTTTAAGGTTGCAAATTTATCTATAATTTGGTCGTAAAAGTTTTGGTCTTCACTAAGTTCTGACAGTAATTCCTGCTCTATTGACATCATTGCTAAACCCGAAAGCCGTTCTTGTGTCATTGTGTTTCTTAGGTAGGTTTTGATCCGTTTAAGACATGAAAAATTTCGTTCGGCCGATACACTTGTTGCGGGAATAGTTAAAACTAAATTAAAAAGCTTATATGCTTCCGCAAAAATTGCTTTAAAATCTTTAAATAACAAAGCTAGACTTTTTTCGACATCTAAATTTGAAAATTGTTCATCCCTATACAATACAGAAAGCTCATTCTTTAATCTATCTCTGTCAAAAATGTTTGGATAATTTTTTAATAAATTATTTAATAAGTCGTCTGGAAAGCATTTAACATATTCCGAATATTTTGTGCAATCGACTAAAGCAAAGAAATTTAAATTATTTAAATTTTCAAACCGCGTCCCTAATTGAACAATTATACAATCTATTATTTCGAAATATAATATTTTATATTTAGTAAAAATATCAAAGTCGCTAGAACATTGCCCTCGACGTGTGTTAGTTGGCAGAATAGTGGCTTTTTTAGCAATATTGAAAAGTTCTTTGAAATGGTCCTCGTTTCTAAATTCAATAATTCGTTGCTTGGCAAGGTTTATTTGCGAAATGCAGTAATTTATATCTAAATGCTTTAACTGTAATATTTGACACAGTACATCAGTGCAACTAAAAATTTGTTTATAAATATGCGTTAAAAGGCAAAATTCGAAATCATTAAAATGCTTTAGAAATCCTTTTGCACCATTAATAGATTCTGTTCCAGAACTTAAGTCATTAGTAATAGTTTCAAATACTATAATTAAATTGTCCCATTCATTAGCCACCCAAGTTTAAAATTTTAGACCGTGTGTACCATCGCGTTTCTACAGCTCGCGGAATTCTTTTACCTACTATCTGATTAAGCACAAAAGACCGTTTTGGTGATTGGTGGAAATAATTTGGTATTCCTAATAAAGTGGCAAAAAATATACGACTTTGGGTAATCAGTTTTGTTCCTTGTTGTAAAACTAGATTTAATCTGTGGGCGCAACAATGAGTAAACATAGCTAAAGGAGTAATAGATCTAACTTTTGTTTGAAGCCCATTTATTTCACCTGCCATAACACTAGCCCCATTGTAACACTGCGCGATCAATTTATTTTAAGTCATAAGGCTCTAAGCTGTTTTGTATTAAATGAAAAAGGCTCTCTGCTGTTCTATTATCGCTAACGTCAAAAAATCCTAAAAATCTTTCTTTCAAAGATCCGTTGGTCACATACCTAACTGTTATCGAACACTGTGATTTTTCTGTTATATCAGTACTATCATCCGCAATTACGCCAAAAAAACAACAATCGGTGTCATTGATTTCTTTTTTTATATATTCTTGAATATAGTCATGTATGCAACCAATTAGTTCATTTTTTATAGTCTTAGATTGTCCCGTAAAAATATTACTAAATTTAGCACAATGTTCAGTAAGTTCGGCATTTCTTTTTATTAAGCATGCAAATATTTCTTTAAAATTGCCACGGTTAAAAGAATCTGTTGTTTCATTATGACCTCGAAATGCCAAGTCCTGTTTACCCAAAGTAATAGTAACATCAATTAAATAATTTAATAATAAACGATTTTTTCGAACATTTTCATTATAAACAATTTTATTAAGACTTGCATTTTCTTGTAGTGCATCCGCAATAGTCGCCCTATTTTGCTCCAGTCTTGTAAGTGCTACCGAATTTTTAATATGCTCTCTTGAACTTTCATGTGATTTTACTGCTCGTGAAAAATTTTTTAAATCCGAATATCCGCCCCCTGAACTCCAATTATTTTTGACGCAACCTAATAAAATACAAGGCCAACAATATAAGCTTTCTTTATAAATACTTCCGCATAGCCACCTATAAGTTTCGTACCAAGATATTTGAAAAGTTCTTGAATATTTTTTACCTTGCCTCTTATCGTTAAATATTGCTAAAATTTTCGGCGTCGGACGGCTACCTAATATCTGTTTCTTTTCAGTTTCGCTTCTTCTTAAAAAAGGCGTTTCAATTAATGAAGCAATAATGTCGTGAATAGGATTCATTTCAAAAGCAAAAAGCAAATACAAAAAATGGAACGGTCCAACTTACCAAATCAAAACAAAACAAAAACTTACTCACGCGTATTTATTCACCTTAAAAGACAGAACGCCCTCAATCAGCGATTATCGCAATCTATTTCCTATTTCTTTCTCAGCCGCACGCACCACGTAAAAAGAAGCCGTTGGAATATTTCGCTAGTCATGTTATTTAAATAACCAATAAAAGTATATCCAAGCTACAGATTTATCGCCTCAAGAATGCAATAGAAAACGCGTGCATCGGCAATCGCCATCCCGCTCTGTCGTAATCAGGTGACTCGCTGGCATCGACACCGGCCGTTAATAAATAGGTCAGAAGTCGAAACTTTCCAAGCTAAAATTATTTCGCCTCATTCGAGAGCACTTTCTTTAGGAATGGGTTTGCACGGATTGCGCGGTCGGTTTTTTGATGTGGTCAGAATTTATTTTCTAAAATATTTATTATGGGATTATATTTTGTTTTTTTTTTATGTTATTATGTTATTAAACTGTTAAAAAGTATATTTCTAATTGGTAATAGATAAAAAGTTATATAAAAAAATTCTCTTTTCCTTTATTTTGGGTGTGAGGCGCGGCCTCGGAGGCCTACCCTGACGAGCCGCCACTGTATGCCTCGGGTTCCAAATTTGTCATTAAATTTCTAGGATTACATCTAGATCCGCACATAACATGGTGCAACCACGTGAACCATGTCGCAAGTAAGTTAAATAACACCTACTAAATAAAACTACTTTTAAATACCTATTACGCACTAGCATATAGTCACCTAACCTATGGTATTATTTATTGGGGCCATCAACAGATTTAAACAGAATTTTCATATTACAAAAAAAGGATAATTAGAAAAATTTTCTCATTAAGTCTATTAGACCCATGTAAACCCTACTTCAAACAATATAAAATTCTCCCTCTTCCATGCATTCTAATTTTACACTCGGTATTATTCGTTAAAAAACAATTCGCTAGATTTTCTAGTCATCTAGAACTACATAATTGTAATAATAATAAGACGTTTATAAGTTATTAATAAATACAGTTAACGAATTAACTTAACTTAACAATTATTATTATGATAATAATCATGGTAACTAACGGGCCTTATTTTCAGATTTCAGGGGATGTTCATTCCCCGGATTCTGTTGAGGTTACGGTACAAGAAACTCCACAAACATTTATATACCTCCCTATAGGACTAGCACTTTCCAAAAAATTCCTTATGTTTTTGTGGGAATATGTACAGGGTGTCCGGATTTGGTTGCAAAAGCAGGGTATCTCGCTTATTTTTAAAGATAGAACCTTGCGGTTTTCACGAACCTGAGCTAATTTTTTGTGAAACTCATGAAGGCGTAAACAAAATTTTCATAACCTTCTTCGTTTATGAGATACAGGGCGAAATAGAAAATTTTGCATTTTGGGACCCCCTTCGTATCTCGGTTATCCTTTAACTTAACGCAAAGGGAAAAATTGCTGCTTATGCAGTTTTTTACGCCGGATCCAGTGGCGTAGTCATATTTTTCATTTGAGTTTTTATTTTTTTGATATGACCCAAAGTTGTGTTTTTTTAAAAGGGACACTCTGTATATTTGTCTAGAAATTGATTTGTCCTTTTAAAAGCTTCATATATAATAGTATGGGACTATTTTAATAAACAACAACAAAAATCCTAATTTTTATAATTATCATCCCAAGTTTTGCAGTAGGCTATGCAAAACGATACCGTTTTCTTTTGTTTTCTTCGAAGCAAATGACATTTCCCAATTTTGTAGGCGTATATAAAATATAGCGCTAGTTTTTTGCATTTATTTATTGTGTAAAAATATATTTGTATTATTATGGAAGAAAACCAAACTTTCGAACATTATGAAAAGTACGATATGTTAGCTTGTTTTATATTAAGTAATGAAAATGTTGAAGCGGCTTCTGAGATGTATTTTAACAGGTAAATAGTTAATTTTTAGGTATGTTGTAATACTATTGCTTAATTTTTATTTAGATATCCAGAAAGGAGGCAATCTAATATATCCACTTTATATCGGATAAAAAAGAATTTACTTAATCACGAATCATTTATCAAATCTCGTACGAAAACATATAATAAAGAAAATCGGGAGGCTGAGGAAATTACGGTTTTGGCTAATGCCGAAGCTTACCCTACAAACTCTTGTAGGGTCAGTGAAGAGAGCATAGGGATTCCAAAAACTAGAGTTCAAGAAATTCTAAAAAAGCACAAATACCACCCATACAAATTTAGGCTCGTGCAGCACTTACAGCCAGGGGATGCAGAGCGTCGGGTAGTCTTCTGCAATTGGTTTCGAGAAAGATGCGATATGGTTAGAGATTTTGAAAGGAAGGTTATATGGCCAGACGAAGCACATTTCAGTAATTCTGGTATACTCAATAGGCACAATAGTAGATTCTGGTCCCAGGAAAATCAACACCAAATATTTCCCAGAAGAGAGCAGGGCAGGTTTGGTCTAAATGTGTACTGCTTCATATTAGGAACACATAAAATTTTATATATTTGAGGGAAATCTTGACGATGTTCCTCTAGCGCAAATTAACGAAATTTTTTTTCAACAGGACGGTGCTCCTGCACACAATTTTGGAATGACGAGATTATTTCTGGACAATAATTTTACCAATCAATGGATCAGAACAAATGGACCTATCAGATGGCCCCCTAGGTCTCCAGATTTGTCGATTTTAGATTTCTTTTTTGGGGATATTTGGAAAATAGAATTTACAAAGACCACTGTGATAATGTCCAAGATTTAGGAAATGCAATAAGAGAAAATTGTCGCTATTTACAAAATCATCCCGTTATTTTGCTTAATTCCCTAAAACGAATACGAAAAATGCATAGAACAAAATGGAAATCAGTTTGAACAGTTCTTTTGATTTCCTTGATTACTGTAGTTCTTATACGACAGTTGATTTTTGCTGAAAGGCTTGTTACATAATAATTTATTACTGTTTTGTTCTTGTGTTACATAAATCTAGGTAGGTGGTACTTTTTTGGTGCCAAATTATCAATACATATTTTGATAAATAGATTTAATTACATATTTATTTTGATTTATTGTTAGGATATAGATATTGTTAACGACTTTAAATAAAAGGCAGCATTGTTTTGCATGGCCTACTGCAGAATTTGGGATGATAATTATAAAAATTATGATTTTTGTTGTTGTTTATTAAAATAGTCCCATACTATTATATATTTTTGAGAAGCTTTTAAAAGGACAAATCAATTTCTGGACAAATATACAGGGTGTCCCATTTAAAAAAAACACAACTTTGGGTCATATCTAAAAAATAACAAGTCAAATTAAAAATATGACTACGCCATTGGATCCAGCGTAAAAAACTGCATAGGCAGCAATTTTCCCTTTGCGTTAAATTAAAGGATAACCGAGATACGAGGGGAGTCCCAAAATGCAAAATTTTCTATTTCGCCCTGTATCTAATAAATGAAGAAGGCTATGAAAATTTTGTTTACGGCTTCATGAGTTTCACAAAAAATTAGCTCAGGTTCGTGAAAACCGCAAGGTTCTATCTTTAAAAATAAGCGAGATACCCTGCTGTTGCAACCAAATCCGGACACCCTGTACAACCAACTACCAGCAGGCCTAAGAGAAATGACTTCTTACAAAAAATTTAAGAAAAGTACAAAGAGTTACCTTCTTGAAAAAAGTTATTATAGTGTAAGAAACTTTTCAATTTTGCAATAATTGTTTTCTATTAGTTAGTTCAATCTTAATATTGTTTTAAAAATGTCTTATGTTATCCTTTATTTTTACACTTGACGTCATATCTATTTGGATCTTTTGTCATGAAATGAAATAAATAAATAAAAACACCGATTATAAATACTTCCTATGTGTGTTTTAAATATGTTAGTATTTGTTGTTACGCCATACTGTTAACAGTATTATAGGAATATTAATAAAATGGCGACATTCACTCCAACAGAAAGATGTTCTAATAATTCTCCACTCTCAGTGAGTGAAAAAGTTATTATTTTCAAAGCACACAGTTACATAAAACATTGTTACCCTAGTTTTACTGTGGAAGAAACTGTTGAACGAATGACTGGAATTGGAAAGTCCACCGCTTTCTAATTATTGCGGGAGAAACAGGTAGCAGCTCAAGTTGAACCTCCCAAAAAAATTCCAGGAAGAGCATCAAAAGTCGTTGATGAAGACACCAAATAGCTTTCATCAAAGACCTGTCAACCGGTATTAAAGTGCCTTCGGGAAAAGGGAAGAGACTAATAATAGCACACATTGGAACTGAAGAGGGATTTTCAAAAGGAGGTTTGTTAACTTTTCAGTCTATCCTGACTGTAATTATCGACTGGCTAACTACCAAAGGTATTGGGTTTGAACCTAATTTGATAGAGGGAACTACTAGCCATAGCAAATCGTTTTATGAAATTTGCTGTGGAAGATGTAGCAGAAAAATGTAATATAACTGTGCTATGCTTACTGCCATATATCAAATTCAAAGTCAAAAATACTCTATTATCAAAGCTAAACGTACAGCTAAAAGAATATCATATAATTAAATATACATAAGCTTACATACCAAAACAAACATGTTAAGCTATTGGGTCAGAATAAAATTTGGCAAGGGTATAGGATGCTTTGCCTAACAATACTTTTTTAAGACTCCTTTTAAATTGTTTTAATAAATTGGCAAATGGTTAAAAAGCTTCCTGCCACTAAGGAAGTGACACCAGAGAACCGGCAAAACGCAGTCCAGCATTTCATTAAACAGGAGGAGAAAATGTGGGATCTTGACAACCTGATCGATCAGATGGTATAACCTATTATAATTTAGTTGTTGTATAATAATATATAATAGCAATTATTTTTTCTATATATGTTATGTACATATTAATATAATTTTTACACCTGTGGCGTACCATTTTGAGTGTTTAATAATAATAATATTTATTTCAAATCAACATAAATACAAAATACATACATTGGAATGAAATAGTCGTCATTTGTTTGAGCAGATATACATCAACAGTGATACATATATGCAACTACGCCAGGAACAAATGAGTACAACTACTAAAATAACTAAAAATTATAGCTAATAAAGTCTTGAACAAAATAACATTCTATGTCTTTTTTTTTTCTTAAATATCTTTATATTTGCAATATCCTGAACACTGGGTGAAAGTAAGACACTTATAATATACATTCCTTTCTGTAACTGTCAGCCTATGCTGATGATTAGTTTAGAGTTCTTGTATTATACTCATGAGTTGCCTTGTGTTTCTCAAAAATGTATTTATGTTTAAATAAAAAAAGTAGGCACTCCTGAATAAAAATGCCAATGACTGTTAAAAATCGATTTGACCTAAAGTGTCCTCTACATGATTCTTTAGCTGTCATCCTCAGTATAATCTTCAATGCCCTTTTTTGCATTATTAGCACATTGTTGATTTCAGTACTCCCTTGTGGTATTCCCAATTTGACATTTTTAATATCAGACCTTACTTCATTTTTATCTTTTATAATACTGACTCTTTGAGTTCTCTGTGTTAAATAAGATTTAAACCATTTCAAAGCAGTGCCTCTTATATCTAAATGTTCAATCTTATTTAAAAGTATGCCATAATTTACACATTCATAAGCTTTCGACAAATCTAAAAAAAGACCAAGTGCCACCTTATTGTTTTCTAACGAATCTATCACGTTCACCACAAAATGAAATATTACAGTTTGCCTAGATTTGTTCTTAGTGTAAGCACGTTGGAATTCACTTAATAATTATTCATTTAATAAAAATGTATTTACTCGGCTACACATGCATCGTTCAAAAATGTTTGAGAACCGTGGCAGAAGGCTTATAGGTCTGTAATTCTGTGACCACCCTTTTTGAACAATGGTCTTATTAAAGCTAACTTAAGTCTTATCAGGAAACATCCCTGTTTATGAATAGATGATAGATGACTTTAAAAATGGTTTAGCTCCTTCTACACAAGACTTATTTAAAAAAGTTAGCTCGTGCTCTAACACTAATGTTGTAGTTATGTCGGTGCCTTTTGGTCGATTTGATGACACAGTGGAAAACAAGATTTTTTATTTTAACTATAATCTGAAAAGAGCCTTTATGAACACAAAGAATGTACTTTTTTTGGAAACTAATATTAATAATTCAAAAGTTTCAAAACGTTTTCTTCTAAACAAATTACTTGTACAACTGTCACTCTTGCCTCAGCGTAGTAGAGACAGTGGTGAAAAGGCTGATATTAATACTCAAACAAACTTTCACCATTTTCTACCCAGAGTAAATCTGAGGTAAATTCAAATTCAGACAATTACCAAAATTCATTCAACATCTTATACTTAAATATTCAATCTATAGGAAACAAATCAGATTACTTTCTTTTATTTTTGGATGACAGGAATTATCCAGAAATTTTATGTATTTGTGAGCATTGGCTTAAATCAGAGGAAATGTGCTTTATTTCTAATCACTATTTAATTCTGTCTAAATTTTGCAGATCTACGTTCCCACATGGAGGTACTATGATTATTGTAAGGAAGTCATTTGTATCTCATCATTGCTTTGTGAATATTGATAAGTTTGATTACTTACTGACGGAGCAAATTTTTGAATTTTCAGTCATATTCTCAAAATCAATTAACCTGTATATTGTCTGTATATATCGAAGCCCTAACACAAATATTAATGCCTTTTTAAATTCAATGGAATTGCTACTGTCTCTTCTGCCTGGCAATTGTAGTATTATTCTGGTAGGTGACCTTAATGTTAATAATATTGAACAAAGCTTAGAATCAACTTTTAACTTATGTAATCTACTTGGATCGTTCAATTTGACCATGTTTGTTGATTCTCCCACTCGTATTTCCCAGTTTTCCTCAACTATCATTGATTATTTTTGCTCTAACCTAAATCCAAATGATATAGATTGTTCTGTTGTTAGTTCTGGCCTGTCAGACCATGAGGCTGTTACTAGTAGGGTTAAATTTGACAAAATAAAAATCAATCCTAAATTTAAATATGGAAGGATATTTAGCGCCTCTAATGACAACAGTTTTAATCGGATGTGCTCTGAAGTTGATTGGCATTTTATATTTGAAAGTAACAATCCTTAAGAAAGCTTTCATCTCTGTTTACAAGATAAATTTAATACCGCCTTTCCAATCCGAAGGATCAAGAGAAAAAACAAAAAACCTTGGATTACTCAGGATTTAAAAGTTTGAGCAGAAAATATGAGAAGTCTGCATATGATTAGGAAGCATGCTAATAATGAGCATTTTCTACATTACTTTCGGCAGTATAGATCTTTATACCGTAAATTAATTCGATTGGCGAAGGAAATGCATTACTCGAAGCGTCTGACTGAATCTAGTAATGTCCAAAGGGAAAGTTGGGCATCATTAACGAACTTAGAGATCAATTTAGTCAATCTGGATCACCTGTTCCGGGTATGTCCTCGGACATATTGAATAACTATTTTTGTTCGGTTGCTGATGCTATTATAGCTAGACTGAGCCCTGCAGTGGACCCGTTGGATTTTATGAATGGAGTCTTCATTGAGAGGTCATTCTTTTTTCGTCCCACTGACCATGCAGAGCTCATGGAGGTTATACACTCAATACGAAATAAGATTTCAAGCGGTGAAGATGGAATCTCAGCTAAAATATACTTGTCCCTTGTGTGCTCTTTCTGGCTTCTCTAGATCATTCTTGGCTTGAGGGCAGTGTGCCAGCTAGCTTGAAGAGTGCTTTGATTATTCCCTTGCATAAAGGTGGAGAATTAGACACTCCCTCTAACTTCAGGACTTGTGTTATCTATTCTATCTAAACTGGTCGAAAAGTTAGTAAAAAAGCGCATGATCTCCTATCTTACACAAAATAACATTTTACATCCAAGTCAATTTGGTTTCCAGACAGTTAGGAGTACTGGTGATGCAGTTTATCAGTTTTTGGAGAGGTTATACTTCGTGCTCAATGACAAGAGAGCGGTCGCGGCAGTGTTTTGTGACTTGTCAAAAGCCTTTGATTGTGTGAATCATGAAGTACTGTTGCAAAAACTTGATAGGTATGGTTTTAGGGGTGGGGTTCTGGAGTGGTTCAGGGTTATCTTGGGGGTCGGACCCAGAAAGTTGCTATTGGTCCAAATGTTTCGTCATCTAACGAGATAAGACGTGGGGTGCCTCAGGGTTCTGTTTTGGAGCCGATCCTATTCATGTTGTATATCAATGATTTGGCCTATGTTGATATGGAGGGAAATTTCACGTTGTTTGCCGATGTGAGCTTAGAGGCCCTGAATAACAAATTAGTGGCTAACTTGCCTCAGATCAAGCAATGGTGTGATGCAAACGTGTTGTCACTGAATGTCACTAAAACTAGTTTAGTATAATTTAGGTGTGATGTCCTTGGGAGAAGATATGCTTAGGGTTGCGCCGGATGTTAGGTTTTTGGGAGTCTATATTGATAGAAATTTGAATTTTGAGACTCATATACAGAAATTGGCTAAAAAGGTGGCTTCTGGGTGCTATGCCGTTCGTTTGGTGTGGTTCGGGAAGTAGGTGTCACACCAGCGAGAATGGTTTATCATTCCCTGGTGGAGTCACACTTGCGATATGGAGTAGTATTCTGGGGCAATACGCACGACTACTAACGCTTGACTCGCAGTTTGTCTTGCAAAAAAGGGCAGTAAGGTACATATATAACTTAAACAGTAGAGAATCTTGTAGGCCGATTTTCCATTCCAAACGAATACTAACCCTAACGTCTCTGTATATACTCGAGACCGTCTGCTTGATTTATAAGCACAAAGGAACTCTACCCGTGCAGGATCACCCATACAACACCAGACACTTGGCGTCTTTGCGTCTGCCCATTCCATCTTCGGCCTTGACTAGGAGGTCTATTATTTATGAGAGCATTAAAATATTTTATCACCTTCCTGTTGCCAACACAGAAATCCCAACATTACGACAGTTTAAAACACACGCAAAAAGATTACTAGTTGAAAGAGTGTATTACGATCTGGAAGAATATTATGATGACTCCTTTTAATTGTGTAAGTTCGATTCTGTTGTTTTTCCTGTTTTTCTTATTTTAGCTCTTCCTTAAATATACATTTTTTCAAAACTTCGTTTCTTTTATTTTTAGCTCTAAATGTACACATTAAACTTGTTCTTGTTTTTTTTTTAAATTAAGTATTTACCTGTAACATAGTCTTAGTGTTGTCATTTAGTATATGTCTGTTTGTTACTAGCTTGTTATATTTTAAATATTGACATGAAATTTATTTTTGGGATAATTACTTTACTTATATATTTATTTATGACACTGTACTATACAAAGATTCATATCTTAATCTTAATCATACATTTAAGGCCTTGAGTCCTAGACTAAAGCTAATAGTAGTATACATACATTGGTTTAAATTACTTTACGTACTAGTTATAAGTTGCTTTGTCCTTAAGATAACTTTGTCTTTGACAATAAAGCTTATTTTGATTGATTTGATTGATGATTGATAACAATAGGCAAAATTTATAAATTGACCCAAAACTGGGTGGTACTACCTGCACTTGATGAAAAGAAAGAATTTTGCAACGAGATTAATGCCAAACTATGGAAGTGGCATACATTAGTGGTGGGTCACCCTGTAGTCCTACCTAATGAGGTTTTATTACTCTATACATTTCTGAAACAGACTATAGTCTAATGGTACTATCGCGCCAAAATGGTGTTTGGAAAACAACATAACGTGTTCTTGAAAAAAAAATTAAAATGTTTAACCGCGCCAGCTTTTTTATTTCTTTCTTTTAATTTCATGCATATTCTTGTTGAATTTTCTGCCTTATTAGTTAATTTTTTATATAATAAAAATATTTTTTTTCTGTGTTATAGAACCTCAGAAGAGCAAAAAGTCGTTTTAAGTATATTACTCCCGTCCTTGATATTCGTTCTGTAGAAGAAAGGGAGTCATTGATTGCTTCAAAAATTGCACTTGTCTTACGCCAAACTAAAACAGACTCTAAAAACTTACCCGAGTATGCACTAGTTAGTTACAAATTGCAGGATATTGTTTCAAAAGATCGGTCAATTTTTCAACTAGATACGATTTATGAAAGTAATTATTTTTATGTAGATACCTTGGAATTGCCACATAATGATTGTAATTATAAATGTGGATCTTTGCTGAGGAAATGGAGTTCAATTCCAGGTAGAGATAAGTCTCCAGACAGACTAACAGGATTGATCGAGCCTTCAGACAAATCAACATCAGTTAGTAGTTTTGAAAGTGTTAAATCAGATGATGGGAATGTAGCTAAACAGTCTGATTCTGAGCATGATACAAATTACCATGTTTCAAGAAATCAGTTAACAAGTTTAGGTTGTCAAAGTGTTGATTCCTTAAGTTCACTGTATAGAAGTGTTTCACCAGATCTGTTTGATTCTGGTGATGAAGAATCTTGTGAACATATAAATAAAAACTCAGGGGTAGAGCAGAACGACATTATCGATTTAACGAATGATGATATAGAGTTTGTAAATAAAAGCAGCAGCAGTAACTTTTCTTCAAGACCAGCGAGTTTTTATAATCTTGATGAATTCGAGGAGGTAGATAATAATAAAATGGAACTCAAGTTAAGTTTGGAAGAAATAAAAAATAATGGCAAAACGATTGAAGAGAGTCTGGAAGTTGACCTGGAGCAACGCGGGGAAGATAGCTTAACTAAAAAACATATTAAAATTTCAGAGGAAGATACTGTTTGCAGTAATTGTTTAACCTTTTCCCTGCATCACACTTGTAAAAAAGATCAGTCAATGAATTGTCATCAATTTTCAATCCAGTCCTCTCCAATTAATAAATCCTATGAATGTTCTAAACTGGGTAATTCCTTAACAGATCCTCATATGAGTACACCCAGTTCTACTTTTAGAAGTTCAGATAAATATCAGAGTGCTGGCGATATTAAGAAGGTTGAAAATTTTTTGGCAATGGATTTTCATGAAGATCAAGAGAATTCCACGTTTTCTGGCACAATGCTTGTCGATAGATATGTAGGCAGTACAGAAGTCACCTTATTAGATTCTAAGAAGTCTATTAGCAGCGGTTCTAATTTAAATTGTGTTGAACTCTCTGATGACTCGATATCAGAGCATAATTTTGAAGACACGCATGCTTCTGAGCTGATTAAGGATGCATGTAATTCTAAAAAATTACTTTCATTAGAAACATTCAATAATGTCTGTCCTGATGAGCAGCCAATTAAAAATAGTAGTGATAATAACATAGAAGACACTCCCAAAAAAAGCCGTACATTTGACCTGATAGCATCTGAAGATAACCAAAAAGAAGATATGCCAAAAAACAGCCATATGAGGACTCCAGTTGAAACTAACAGACTGTCTTTCAGAAATTCACTTACTTATAATTCTGCGGATTTAAATGTTACGAACTATGTAAATAATCTGCTCAATGAAAATAACTTTAGTTTCGTCGAATGTAATAAGCTTTCTGAAGAGAATGAAAACGATGAAATATTGAGTCAGAACTCTCAAAGCAGTGTGGTTTTAGACGAAGAGCTGAATTACTCTAGTCACTTCGCTACACCAGGAGGATTTCAAGAAGGAACTGACAAGATGAAAGATACATTTGATTTGCCCCCCCGGGAAGATAAAGACACATGTTTAAACAGTCATTCAGGTAACATAGAATTTGAAATAAATCTTCTATTTTTATTTAATTATAATCAAAATGAAAAACATAAAATACAATGTCTTGGTGTCAGTTAAAATTTATATTGGTGAATCATGTTTTGCTCTATAGGAGAATTCATAGTTCATCAACACTATACCGGATGTAATCGAAATTGTTTTCCGATTGTCATTTTGTTATTTTTTAGCCAATCGAAACGAAATTTGGTAGGTATCTTGGGTCTATTAGAATGACAATTTTTGATGTTTGTGCGACTTCCGGTTTGACCGGAAATGACTCCAATTTTTGTACATAATATCTTAAAAAAACAACTCAATCCGCAATTTTGAAATTTTCACAGCTATTTTTATTTTTTAATCTAGTGTGCCGTGAAATGCTTAAATAAACTATAGAAAATAAAATAATTTTTTTGTCATACTACAGCTAAATGCACCTCTTCAATACGAGTCTAACGAATATAAACAAATAATAGTGAACTAATGGAAATAAACACTTTTAATTGAAAAATAAATAAATACCAAGTACCTAACACAAATCGAAATAACTCCTGAAATTTACCACCAATCAGGTTTTCGAACTGTCCTCAGTTGACCTCATTCATCATGTACGTCTGAATTATTAAAACACAAATAACAGTGAGCCATCCTGTCAGTTTCAAAATTATTATTATATAATAGTCAAGTTTGGTTATGATATCATTTTTAAAACTTTCAAGACATCAAGTTTACCATGAAAGTCTAAATTAAAACAAATGAAAAACGGACTTCCTGTAGGTTTGAAAATTGTTATAATAGTACCAAGTAATTTGGTTATTCGATTCCTAAAATTTCATTTTTAAATCTTAAGCAAAAAAAAGTTATGTTGACAAGAAGTGTTGATAATTTATTGTTAATGTGGTAAAAATACTACAATGGCATTTCCCTACTGTCTGTATTTCTTAAAATATTAAAAGCTGTATTGACACATGAAATTTTGGAGGCATATAAACATCAAACAAACAAAATAAGCTTTTTTACCATCAGAAAAACATGTCTCATTGACAAAATAACCTTAAAAATATAAATATTTTTAATACCTTATGGAATAATTTACACTATATTAAAAAACTATACATTTAAAGACTCAAAAAATATACAAATAAAATATATATAATAACAAAATATTGCATAATTTGACTTCAAAACAGCCCGGGTTTTTTTTAGAAGACAATCAACGGCTACAAATTTAGCTGTATATCAGAACTTCCTTGTCAAAAATATCAAGAAAGGATGTCAAATTGAAGCGGTATACACTGACATATCTAAGGCCTTTGATAGTGTGTGTCATAACTAACTTCTAGAGAAATTAAGAATGTATGGAATGGGTGGTACATATCTAAATTTAATCAGGTCCTATTTAACTAATCTGAAGCAGTATATTAAGTTAAATGGTGTAACATCGAGACAAATCAATGTTAAATCTGGAGTATCACAAGGTTCTCACTTAGAACCAATATTGTTTTTGCTTTTTGTCAAAGATATCATCAGGATTTTTAAAAAGTGTAAATGTCTTTTATATGCAGATGACCTCTTTTGCTTTGTCAACTCTGAGAAAGACTATGAGATGGTTCAATATGAATTAAATGAGCTGGTCCATTGGTGTAAAAATAACCACCTCAATCTCAATGCAGGCAAATGTAGAGTAATAAGCTTCTATCGTCGAAAGACATCTTTAATGTATAATTTTTATTCTTAGGTATAACCTTTGACCGAGAAGTGACATTTAATGAACATATCAATGTTACTTTGAAGGTCTACCAAATATTGGGTTTTCTTCGCAGAACGTGCAACCATATGGATGATATTGATGCTGTAAATTGCTTGTACAATTCGCTATTTAAAAGTATTTTGGAATATAACAGTATAATTTGGTCCCCATCTTTCTGGTGTTATGAAAATCGACTCAAAGCAGTGTAAAATAGGTTTGGCAAATTTTTATTATTTAAAAACAGATTTTATTACAAAGACATACTATATACCACTAGGATTCAGTTGGTTGGACTGGACAGCCAAAAAAAACGGTGACAGAATGTCATGGTCTTCTTTCTCCTCAAAGTTGTCAGTGGTAATATTGCTTGTGCAGAATTGCTTTCTAACATTAATTTCCGAATCCTCCAGAGACAAACTATGGCTTTGAAATTGGACGTTTAATGAAAAATAACTACAATCTCTTAAAAGCATTGTTTTAGATTTTAAATTGTAAATGTGTGATTATGTATTGATAAGTCCTACTATTAGCTTTATTGTAGGCTTTAGGAAATAATTTATCATCAGTGAAGCAATGGCCATTAACGTTTTGGCATTTGTAAACCTGGACTCCAGGGCAATTACTAGACAAATCGGTCATGAACTTGGTATTAGCCACTATTCAGCTTACCACATTTTGAAGAAACCAGGTCACCACTCATTGAAATATCAATTACATCGACAGTGTTATGTAAGATATTTTCAAAGAAGATTGGACTACTGTAGCTGGTTTTTACAGAATAGTAATTTGGCATATTCAATATTGTATTCAGATAAATACCGGTTTAACAACAATGGCATGTTCCATAGGCAAAACACCAGATACTGGTCAACAGAAAATCAACACCACTATTACTGGACCGACCTTTTTTCAAAGACATTTGCAGCAAAGGTTTGGACAACGTTTCATCGTAAATAATGAAACAGTTCGGTGGCCTCCTTGCTCCCCGGACCTGACACCTCTCGAATTTCTTTATGGGTTACAATAAAAAATTTTGTTTATAACAACCCTCGGAAACTTAGAAATATTACAAGACCGTATTCGAGAAGGATTTGCTAGATTGACTGTTAAACAGCTTCAAATATTGTAGTAGAAAACGTTGTTTGCGTGAGAAACTGCCATAAAGTCAACGGAGAACACTTAGAGAACCTTATTGGTGGCTAGATTTTTAGAAAAATATGTTTTGATTTTTGTTTCGTGTTAAGTACTTGTTATTTATTTTTTTTAAATTAAATGTTTTTGTTTCCACTACTAATGTGTCTTAATGAGTTTATAGTATTGGTTAGATTCATATTGAAGAGGTGCATTTAGCTGTAATATGAAAATGATATATTTGATATACTTCCATTTGAACATTTTGAGTAATTTCGAAAATAGTGATTCTGTCAACTTTGGGCCACCCTGTAACCCAAACCAAAAAAACGAATTTTATTTTTTATAGCTTATTTAAGCATGTCAGACTAATTTCAGTGCCGGCACACTACTGTCATCGCAAGCGAGACTTGTTTATTAACCCTATTATTGAAATGATTGTAACTAAGGTTACTTGGCATTAAGCTAATGATATGAGATTATAATACGATGTAATTCAAAATTATAATATAAATAATAATAATATAATACTTTTCTTACATCTGAAAACAAATAATTCGTCTTTCAAGCACTAGTTCGGAAAGTAAATGACTTTCCGCACTAACATACGTGCGGAAAGTGCTTACTTTTCACACGCTTATAGGAAAATATATAAATTACTTTCTTACAATAACTTATTGTTTTAAAAACACCACTGCACTGTAGTCATTAGGTTTTTTTAGTCAAATACGCATTGTTTTTAATTTTATGTTAGTAAAACCATGTATTTTTAGATGTCTGCAATAATTTGTCACCCCAAGCTCCTTTACTCGGCACTGAAATTATCACTACTAAGAACGCCCTCTCAACGCCTGATAATAACTACACAATTAAAACAAAAAATGTGACACCGATGCCTGATTATGATAACATGAGGACGCCCCTGATTAAAAATCAGTTGGAAAAATTTGGTATCAAGCCTCTAAAGCGCAGTCGAGGTGTACAGTTACTAAAGTACATTTATGAATCAACCCATCCTTTTCTAGAGAAGTTTGAAAACTCTAATTCTGACGACGAAGAGAGGATCATTAAAAGGAGGAAAATTACGCCGTGTAACATTCAACCAGTTTCAGGGGTAGAAATTATTGGGGATCGAATTTTAGAAAAGTAGGTAATATAATGTAAAATATCATTAGTTAGGCTTAAGATTACGCAGGCCTGTATAAAATTTGTAATTAAGAGGAAATTAAATTAAATTCCTTCTTTTTGTTCGAAACGTTGAGACACGCATTAGATTCTTTTTTTAAACTGGATATTTATTGGGGATTTACCAGCAACAACTAGACCACATTTGGAAATTCCCCGAGACTTATTTTTTTGTCAACGCGATATTCAAACGGGCGTTGTCTGTCTAATTTTCTAGTTTTATCAGTGTTTCGTTGTGCACTTTCTAGAAAATTATGTCTAGTAGGTGTTGTAAAAATCAACCTGACGACTTTTGTTTTATTTGCGGACAGTTCATAGTGAAAAAGTTTAAAAGAAACAGTACTGATTTTGTAAAAAATGAATATTTTCTTTACTTTAAAATGAAACTTGGGCATACAGATAAACTTCGGGCTCCACATGTTCTCTGCAAGATTTTCAAAGAAGCCTTGAGAGATTGGTTTAAAGGAACACGAAAAGCCTTACTGTTTGAAATTCCAATGGTCTGGGGAGAACCCAAAAATCACACCGACGACTGCTATTTTTGTCGTTATGATATTGTCTATTTATTTTATTGTCTTTTTTATTTTACTTCATGCCAAATCTAACGTAATAATAAAGGATAGAAGAACAGAAAACAATTATGGCAAAATTAAAAAGTAATTTCTAACATTATAATAACTTTTTTCAAGAAGATAACTCTTTGTACTGTTCTTAAATTTTTTGTAAGAAGTCATTTCTCTTAGGCTTGCTGGTAGTTGGTTGTACATATTCCCACAAAAACAGTAAGGACTTTTTTGGAAAGCGCTGGTCCTATAGGGAGGTATATAAATGTTTGTCGAGTTTCTTGTACCATAATTATGTAGTTCCAGATGACGAGAAAATCTAATGAATTGTTTTTTAACGAATAATACCGAGTGTAAAATTAGAATACATGGAAGAGGAAGAATTTTACACTGTTTGAGGTAGGGTTTATATGAGTCTAATGGATTTAATGAGAAAAATTTTCTAATTATTCTTTGATCAAAATACAAGAGTTCTAACCACACTACACAACAACTTGTTACGTTCTGGACGCGCGTTTCGCTAACCAAGTTAGCATCATCAGCAGATGATATAAATAAATAAATAAATAAATGCTTTATTGTCAAAAAAAATTTTACAATTTTGTGGACAAAGCTGTTGTAAAAAAATAGTTTACAAACATCAAAATTAGCAAACAAAACAAGACAAAAACACATCATAAATATTATAGAAAAATAATATTTAAATCAGGAATTTAGAATATTAATATTATAGAATCCTAAAAGAAGTACATTAGAAATGTACTTTGTCAGTCGTACTATGTTATAAACATTTTCATAAATATAATGTAAAAAAATAAAAAAGCAAAGTAAAAAATAAAAAAGTACGAAACAATTAAAAAAATACATATACAAAGTTCGGTAAAAATGGTTGGTAATGGCAACTATCACACTAGGGGTTCATAAGGATAAAATTATGTGTTGTAAAACTCGTTCACGGTGTAGAAGGCTCTTTCCAGTAAGAATGATTTCAAAGCCTTGCGAAATGAAGTCAGAGATATTATGGATTTGATGTTAAATGGCAGGTGATTATGCATTTTTTTTTGCATTGTAGATTACTGATCTTTTAATTAACTCTGAGTGTGGGGTTGGAAGATAGAGATCGTGCTCAGTATTTCTGAGAGGGTAGTTGTGAGAAGGTCTCTCTAATAGAGCAGTTGCGTGCTTACGAATTAAGCAAACCGATTCCAAAATGAATAAGCAAGGAAGGGTTAGTATTTTATATCTTTTAAAGAGATCTCGGCAGTGAGTTCTACTGTTAAGTCTCAGTAGGTAACGAACAGCTCTTTTTTGTAGTATAAAAATTCGATCAAATTGAGTCACACAACATGTACCCCAGAATGGAATAGCATATCTGAGGTGCGACTCAACAAGAGCAAAATAAACAGTTCTAGAGGTAGAAAAGCTAAGCTCCTCGGAAACAGATCTTAACGCAAAGCAAGCAGAACCTAACTTCCTTGATAAAGCGTCGATATGTGGATCCCATTTTAAAGAATCATCTACAAGAAGCCCTAGAAATTTTACAGAGTTTACGACATCAATAGTGGTGCCATTAAGGTCAAAGGGTTGCAGCGTGTTTTTATAAGACAAGACTTTCGTTTTAGAGATGTTCAAACATAGGAGATTAGAATCGCACCAGGATTTAATGGTGATTAGGTCATTAGATACAATCCTATGTAGGTCCGTGACATCTGGGTGGCTCCACCTAAAGCTGGTATCGTCCGCAAAGAGACATATTTTTCCACTAATGTTTAAATTAGCCATGTCGTTTATGAACAGAAGAAACAAGATAGGGCCTAGTACCGAGCCTTGAGGCACTCCATATTCCATTGGCCTACAAGAAGACATCCTGTTGTCAACTTTCACAACTTGATTTCTGTTGCTAAGATATGACTTAAACCAATCGAGAGGAGCCCCTCTAAATCCATAGTACTGCAGTTTGTTAGTTAATATATTATGATTCACACAATCGAAATCTTTGGAAAAATCACAGAAAATTGTTGCCGTAGCGTGATGGTTGTTTAGGCTGGACTAAACTCTATTAAGAAGGGAAAACATGGCATCGCTTGTGCATTTGTTACTTAGAAATCCAAATTGATGTTTTGTAAGTATTTCATATCTAGACAGAAATGATAAAAGCCTTTTTTTAACCAGTCTTTCGATGATCTTAGATAGCGTAGGGAGAAGTGCAATTGGGCGATAGTTCGAAGCTTCTTCTGAAACACCTCCTTTGTGAAGAGGTATGATTATTGCAGTTTTAAGGCAGCTTGCAAAAGTACCATTTTGGAAAGACATATTTATCAAAGTAGTCAGATGCTCTAGTGTGCATTCCGGCAGACTTGAATACATTTTTAAAGTAAGCCCATCAGTTCCCGAAGAAGATTTATTTTTGATATCATTAATTGTACTACGAAGTTCTGATAAAACTACTGGTGAAAAGAAGAAACTGTGCAGGTTTACCCTATGATTAGAGAGATATGAAATTGGGTCATTAGATTGAGATACGGATTTAGTCAAATCTTTGGCTACATTTACAAAATAATTGTTTAGGTCCTCAGGAGAGGTAAGGATAGTGCTGGATAAAGGAGTTTTGTTTCTTAAATCATTTACGATAGACCAGGTTTCTTTAGCTACATTTTTGGCGTTAGAAAGTCTATTATTGTAATAAATATCTTTGGCGGCTTTAATAGTTTTATGATAAATTTTTCTGTATGATTTTACATAATTATGAAAAAAGACACTGTCCGAAAATTTCTTTAAATGAGATAGTGACCGCATGTTTACTTCTTTTATTTTTGATAGGCCTAAGAGGAAAAGATTCAGATTCAGAATATAAACTAGAATAACATATCATAACTGAGACTATTTATAGGTAAATGTGGTAACACTTGGTTTCTATTCTTCCGTATCTTAAATGTGCCATGTGTTCTTTAAAACAAATGTTTATGGAGCGTTTAGTTTGCCCAATATATTTTAGATCGCAGTCATTACAGTTAATTTCGTAGATGCCACTTCTCTCCTTCAAGTCGACTTTTCTTTAGGGTTTCCAAGGAGATTTTTCAAACTGTTCTCGTTTTGTAGGCTACTCTAAAACCTACGTTTTTAAATACTTTTTCTAGACCTCTTGTATATCTGGGATCATATGGGATTACTATGCTCTTATTTGGAGACTCAGGTGCTTGAAGAGTAGTGACATCTTTTAACATTTTCTTATGCTTATGTCTGTTTACTAATTTATGTACAAAATTATCATTATATCCATTACTTTTAGTTTTTTTTTAATCCGATTCATTCATTGTTAAAACGTTCTTTACTTAATGGAAAATTGACTAACCTGTGAGTTAAGAAATGAAATGCTGCCATTTTGTGTTGACGGCAATGAAATGAGTCGGATGTTATATACTTATCAGTATTAGTAAATTTCCTATGAATATCAAATTCTAATTTATCGTTATAACGTGTCGACAAAATGTAATTGCCCATTGTTTTTCTTTTCGTATGGAAAATTAATGGAAGGATATTTATTGTTTCATGTTTCTAAGAAAGTGTCCAAATTTTCTGTTTTAGTATCAAAAATAGCAAATATATTATCTACGAATCTATACCACACCCTTGGGAAATACTTGAGTTCTTTTTTGAATTGGGTTTCTTATTTACCCATAAACAAATTTGCAAGGAACGGAGATAAGCAATTGCCCATCGCAGTTCCCTCAAGTTGTTTATTATATTTATTGTTGAACTGAAAAAAATTTTGATTCATACATAATTTTGTGAGGAGAAAATATTCATCAATAATTTCTTTCTTCAAATTATTGATTTCAAGTAGTTTCTTTAGGTACTTTAAAGCTAGTGATATGGGTACATCAGGAAACAATGAGCTTACATCAAAAGATATTAAAATTTCACCTTCTTCTAAGTGAACATTCTTAACTTTAACTAAGAATTCTAAAGAGTTAGTAACCTCAAAGTTATCGTACGAGATATTTGATTTGCTGAATTCTTCTACTAACCATTTTGAAATATTGTACGTTGGTGATCCAACAGCTGAAACAATAGGTCTCATGGACTTCCCAGGTGTATGGATTTTGGGAAGGCAATACAGTTTAGACAACTGTGGGTTTATGTGTTAGTTTGAATTTAAGTTTATCGGACACAAGGTTTTTACACTGTTTTGAGGTACTTTTTACTTCTGTTATCATTTTTGATAACGGGTTTTTCTCAATCAAATCGTAACGACCATCTTGAATCAAATTGTCTACTCTTTCAAAATAATCTGTTTTGTCTAGTATAACAACCTTATTTCCTTTGTCAGCATTTAAATGAAAACATTCTTTTTCCTTCAGTCCCTGGGTAACTTCAGTATTTTTATGAGAAACATATTTTGACTTGTTGTTAACAACGTGATTTGTGGTTTGATTTCTGCAAGCCTCTCTAATGAATCTCTTGGTTGACTCTGGCATGTGTTGAATGGAACTTTCGATATTCGCTATAATAGTTGGTAAACTATTTTTTACTGGAGGCTCTGCAAAATTCAAGCCTTTATACAAAATTCTCTATTATCGAAGGACTGAGAAGAAAAGTTTTCTACAATGTTCTCGACTTCCGAAGGCATTTGTTTTTGGGGTTCCAACTTTCTCAGTTTGTTTTTAAGTGAGCACATTTTCTTAAAAAATTTGATATCAACAACTATAAACATTTTTCTTTGGAAATCTAACCATTGTTCAAATTCTAAATTACTATGCTTATAAGAGAGATTTTTAAATAATTCGTCTGCCTCAATTTCCGTTGGCTATACAGATTTTTAATTTCTAAATCTAGCCACTTTTGTTTGGCAAAAGATTCAACTTTCCCAGTAACGGGTGATTGTTTAGGGATCTTGACCAAAATGAATTTAGGGAAAACTGAAAAACACTTACTTACTCTTCAAGCACCTGAGGCTCCCAACAAGTTCACACTAATTTCATATAATCCCAGATATACGAGAGGTCTAGAAAAAGTATTTAAAAACGTAGGTTTTAGAGTAGCCTACAAAACGGAGAACAGTTTGTAAAATCTCCTTCGAAACCCTAAAGGCAAAGTCGACTTGAAGGAGAGAAATGGCATCTATGAAATTAGCTAACATGCTTTGGAAAACAATCACCAAATATGAATAAATAATCTTAAGTTGATAAAAAATGTATCTAATAATAGATTATTGGATGCATTTGAGAGTATAGAAATAGCTAAAATTGAGTTGAGTTACATAGTATATTTTATTTTAGTGAAAAGCTTGATGATCTAATATTTGAACGAAGACTCTCTGTAAGAATACCATCATGTCAAGTACCTTTGCAGATAATCTGGCATAATTTTCTAAGCTGCAACCCAACTATTAAAGAAAATATTCTTCTGTATGAGCCATTACAATTAGAATTGCTTCATGCGATGTTGAAGGAGCAAGGTTTTAAGTTTCATATTCAGGTATGTAGTCCCATTAGTGATCTGATATGTTGCAAACAGTATTGTTTGTTAAAAATGTGAACATACGTTACCTATAGTTGTTTCATTTTACCTATTTTTTCCTATACGTCATGGTTAAAATTAAATATTAAAGCTTTCCTGGCTGTCCGACGTTTCGCTTTCGATTACACGAGTCATCTTTAGGGAACTTAACTCCACTAAATCTGAACACTGAAAGGGCCCAGAGAGATTGAAACCGCAATCAAAAGATTATCAGTGGAGCAAGCCGATGAAGTCAGGTGCGCGAAAGTGCAGATTATTAAGAATTCAAAACCACCGAAGCCTAATCTAATCCGATCACCGAAAAAAAAGCGATGATGACCTTAAATGAAAATGCAGATATCCTGGTCCTTCCAGCAGATAAAGGCAACACCACAGTCGTCTTGGACAGAATGTGTTTTGTTTCATTGACAATAAAAGTTCATTGCATTAAATAATCAACTATATTCACTTAAAAATGCAAACAAGTACATTGGTAAAAACTATTATTGCCATGTTATAAGAGCTGCTTGTGGATATAGCCTATAGGGGGCAGCAACTGACAACACCACAACAGTTGAGCCTACTAGATCGTATACACAGGCCAGACTAATGTACAACAGGCCAGAAACATGAATTTGATACATCTTAATGTTATATAATACAACCTTTCTCTTTCAAGATTACAAATTTAATCTGTTTGATTTTGAAACGTGGATTATAAACTGGACTTAAGATTAGAATTTTCAGCAGTATCACTCTCAACATCACTTAGCTTATAACATGGATTTTGACAAATTATTAGAAGAATCTTTGTGTAAATTAAAATCATTATAAGATTCCCTTACGTCTAAAAAGTTTGAGTCTTACAAGCAATGCGTTTGAACATGGTTGAAAACTATAACATTCTGACCTGGGTGTATTCCTGCCAAAGGCTTACCATTTTTATTAAAACAAAATACATTACTGTTAGATCTAAACTAATTGTTCCTGAACATTTTTACAAAGCACAGGCTTTAGTAAATCAGCTGAGAAACTTATCTTTGCAAATGCGATTAATTAACAGCTGAAATGAAGAGTGATAAATTTTAAAGGAGTATTGCCATACAGAATATATCTTTTCCCTCTTCAAAAGCTTTTTTAACTATTTTTTCAGTTAAACCATTGGATTGAGGAAAATTTTGAATTCTTGTCAAAATTTTAAAGCTTCAATCTTTAGCAAACTATTGCATTGACAAGCTAGTAAAAGGAATATTGTCACAGACCAAAATTGACTTTAACTTAAATATAACCTCACTTGAGGATTTATTTTAATCAAAAGGAGCTCTAGCCATTTTGAGTTATGGGTTCGAACCCCACTTTTGACGACCTAAATTATTTATTTATTTATTTATTTATTGTGTCAAGTACACTACAGATTTAAAAAAACCTAAATAGTACGTCAATGTTAAATACTGTATACAAATTAAAAGACAAAAATAAGATAAAACTACAAACTACAATAAACCAAATACAAAAAAAAAAACAAGCATTACTTATACAATAACCGATGACAAAGAAGACTTTAAACAAGATAATGAACAGTTAAAAATATCATAATGCTCAAAATTCCTGTTATAGTTTTTAACAAGTCTATCAACGAAAGCCGTGGCTCCATAGTTGGTTCGGTGCCGCACTTCGAAAAACGACTGAGAATGTCTGGTATTCCTAGCCGGAATTCTATATGTTATTGCTTCAACAAGTGACTCACAGTCCACCAAATTGTTTATTGTTTTGTATAAGAATATAAGCTGCTGCTCTTTCCTCCTTTGCTCCAGGCTCTTTAACCCACACAACAACCTTCTTGTCTCATAAGAGATATCCTTATAAGGAAAATGGAATTTGTAAAGAAGGTATTTGGCAAACTTATTCTGCACCCGCTCGATCCTGCCAATGTTGCACAAATGAGTGGGAGACCAGATTTCTGAACAATACTCCAGTAGACTGCGTACCAAGGATGTATATACACACATTATTGCCTTTGTGTCCATGATATAACGGGTGTTTCGTCTAATGAAGCCAAGCATTCAAAATGCCTTGAGCACAATGTTATCAGTGTGCAAGTTGAAAGACAGGTCACTCTGGAAAATAACTCCCAAGTCATTCATTGATGGTACCACCTCAAGACCAATGTCCTCTATCGTGTATGAGGTTGAGTTTGGATTATGGCAAGTGTAGAATCTTAGTACCTTACATTTATTGATGTTTAAGTTAAGGTAATTTTTGTCACACCAGGCCACCAACCGGTCTAGATCGGCCTGTAATTCACTCTTGTCATCATCAGCTGTGAAAAACTTCAAGTCATCAGCATACAGTAAAAACTTGGAAGACTTGAAGCAGCTAGAAACATCATTAATAAAAAGCAGGAACAGAATCGGTCCCAAGTGTGAGCCCTGAGGCACTCCTGAAGTCACGATAAAAGAATGGGACACTGCACCGCCAACAGTAACTTGCTGGAGACGCTCGGTGAGATAGGAAGAGATACACTTCAGATAATAACCAGAAATTCCCATTTCCTGCAGCTTCTTAAGCAGAAGACGAAGGCAGACACTATCGAAAGCTTTCGATAAATCAGTGTAAATGACGTCCACCTACTTTCCATCCTCCACTGATGTGATTACAAAGTTTTGAAAAAGTGCAAGGTTGGTTGCTGTAGAGCGTTCTCTAAAAAAGCCGTGTTGTTCAGGAATAATATTTCTCCTATAAGTTTGAAATACCTCATCTGTTAGAATAGATTTGAAAAGTTTTGGAATAGCAGACAACAATGAAACGCCTCTGTAGTTTTCAATGGCTGTACAATTATCGGACTTGAAAATTGGAACCAAGTTGGATTGTTTCCAATAAGTAGGGAAATAGCCACTGTCAAAGACCACCTGAAATAAATGACAAAGCGGTTCAACCAAAGAAGGACAGTTCTGCAAAAACAAGGGTGGAATATTGTCGGGACCCGCAGACTTTGTTGAATCCAGCAGTCTCAGCTTAGTGGCTACCTTTTCGCATGTGAAATGGTGAAATAAATGACAAAGCGGTTCAACCAAAGAAGGACAGTTCTGCAAAAACAAGGGTGGAATATTGTCGCGACCCGCAGACTTTGTTGAATCCAGCAGTCTCAGCTTAGTGGCTACCTCTTCGCATGTGAAATGGTGAAATAAATGACAAAGCGGTTCAACCAAAGAAGGACAGTTCTGCAAAAACAAGGGTGGAATATTGTCGGGACCCGCAGACTTTGTTGAATCCAGCAGTCTCAGCTTAGTGGCTACCTCTTCGCATGTGAAATGGTGAAATAAATGACAAAGCGGTTCAACCAAAGAAGGACAGTTCTGCAAAAACAAGGGTGGAATATTGTCGCGACCCGCAGACTTTGTTGAATCCAGCAGTCTCAGCTTAGTGGCTACCTCTTCGCATGTGAAATGGTGAAATAAATGACAAAGCGGTTCAACCAAAGAAGGACAGTTCTGCAAAAACAAGGGTGGAATATTGTCGGGACCCGCAGACTTTGTTGAATCCAGCAGTCTCAGCTTTGTGGCTACCTCTTCGCATGTGAAATGGTGAAATAAATGACAAAGCGGTTCAACCAAAGAAGGACAGTTCTGCAAAAACAAGGGTGGAATATTGTCGCGACCCGCAGACTTTGTTGAATCCAGCAGTCTCAGCTTAGTGGCTACCTCTTCGCATGTGAAATGGTGAAATAAATGACAAAGCGGTTCAACCAAAGAAGGACAGTTCTGCAAAAACAAGGGTGGAATATTGTCGGGACCCGCAGACTTTGTTGAATCCAGCAGTCTCAGCTTTGTGGCTACCTCCTCGCATGTGAAATGGTGATTGGACAGATGCTCAGCGGACTCGATCGACTCCATCTGGTCCACATTCTTGCCATCAAAAGTACTGTAGCAACCGCTAAAGTGTTCGGCAAAGCCCTTTGCAATGTCTGATGGGGAGTGAAGACTTTTGCCTTGATACTTCATAGTTGAAGGAAGTGATGAATCTCTACGAAGGTTTTTTATGAAGGACCAAAAACTTTTTATATTTTCAGGTATTAAATGTTCATTTTTATTCCAACTTAGTACGCTTGTATCTCTTGTAGAATTTGTTCTTTTGGCCAATAAGTTTCTTCAAAGGACCATCAAACCATTTAGGGTACTTTAAATCCTTGGCTATCTTCTTGGGTACAAATTTGTTAATGCCCTCAAAAAGAGTATCGTAAAACTCTTCAATAAGCAAATCGACGTCACAACACTTGGTCTGAAATGGCCAATCAACTTGTTCATAAAATTTGTTCAGTGTGGGAAAGTTCGATTGAGAGAACAGATATATTTCAACACTTGTTTCACTCTTGGACAATTCGATAAAGTTGACATCCAGAATAGTTTCAAGAGGTGGATGATATGCGTCAGTTGGTAACAGAGGCATTTGAGAATTTATAACCTGAATATTATCAAAGTCCTCAGAAAAGAACAAATCCAAGAATTTCCCAAAGCTATTTGCTACCCAGTTGATCTGCTGTAATTCCAAGTAGTACATCGTGTCCACAACCAAGCTCGCCTATACTGTAGGCAAAGTTTGAGGGACTATAAAGTCGTCCTCCTTGACCCAATTAATTCGGGGCAAATTAAAATCTCCGAAGATCAGGAATTTACTGTCAAAATGTTGATTCTTCAAATGCTCGCAACTATCACAGAAAGATCGATAGGAATCGACTCCACAGTTCGGTGGGAAGTAAACACATCCAACAACGGCGCTGAAGCCATGCATCCTAACCTTAATCCACACGTCATCATAAGCAGACGAGCAAGTGGTCGAAATAAGAGAAGAACACAAACCATTAATGGCCGCGATCAAGACGCCACCTCCCCGCTCACAATTGAGTTCTTCATTGTTCCTGTCCTTACGATAAGCAATATAATTGGGAGGTATACACTCGGATGAGCTATAATCTGAGTTAAGCCAAGTTTCAGAAAGAGCTATTATCTGGTAGTCGGACACAATAATGCTTCGAAATAGTTCACTTGTCTTTGTTCTCAATCCCCTGACGTTCTGATAAAAGATCACTAAACGCTCGTCAGTTGATCCACGAGAATTTTCGTCGGAAATTAAAAATTTGAAGCAACCTCACAATCATTCCCCAAAACGCAGTCTTCCGCACACACATCACTGTGCAACAATTCATCAGTAGAAGTAATAAAACTATCACTCAGGTATTTTACAAACAATCTCTTCCTATTAAAATCCAATGAGCCACAGTCGGCAAGCTCGGCGATAAGGGGAACAAAACAAGCGTGAGAAGAACCAGCAAAGTTAGAATAAAAGAGAGTATTCTGTTGAATTATAAGCTTGTTGAGAACTGGCCTGTTTCTCCAAGGCGATGGGCCTATGACTATTAAGTTGGTGTTTGACAATTCTGTTTATTGTTTGCTGGACAATAAAAGTCCACTGCATTTAATAAACAACTCTATTGAATTTAAAATGCAAACGAGTACAATATAATTGGTAAAAGCTATTACCTCCATGTTATGAGAGATTGCTTGTGAATATGGCCTATAGGGGCAGTAAGTAAAGGCGCCACAACAGCAAAGCCTACTAGACCATATACAAAGGCCAGACTGATATACAACAGGCCAGAAACATAAATTAATGTTATATAATACAGAATGGAATTAGGAAAAGATAACTCAACTTTTGGACAACAACATCTGTATCAGTCTTTCGAATCGCCTCTTGGAAGGCAGACCTCAGTATTTTTAACATAAGAGGGTTCAGTTTTACTGCTTTGTTTCGGGTTGATGCGGGAGACTCAACCGCGTAAAGTAGAGAATAATAACCCCGCTAGAAAGAGAGCATAATATGCTGTGAACGTGTGAAACCTTGTTATTCCTGCATTATATCTTGTTTGTCTGTCCGATTCTACATAGAATTTTAGCTGCTAAGTGGAGGGAGGAGAAGGCATAAGGGGATAGCTTGAAAGAACAGGGTATCTCATGATACCAGGAGTACTCCCAAGGGGTACCTAGTTGAAGCGAAAATGCAGTGGAAAGATTTAAAACTCATTCTGGTAGATTAAAACAGAAGGGGTAGGAGAACATCTCCACTACAGTTTACTCTATGCTGCGCCCAAAAACTCAATAACTGACAAATTGACCGTAAGCATAATTCAAAATTAATGAAAGAAAGAACACCTTTAATGTTATGCAGGTAGACACTACAAGTTGAATAGAAAGACGCATCGCCAATCAAATTAACACATCCAATCTACCACTAGCAGAGAAGAAATCATTTGAGCCAAGCAGCTTCAAGGACCCCAGGTTTTACGGTTTTGCCATTATGCCTTCCAAGGAGTTCTGACCTAACTGTAGCTAAAACATATACTTATACTTTTATGCAAAACAACATTTTTGTATTTTTATGCTCCCTGTATAGAAAAATAAATTTTTGATAATGCGAACCTTATTTATTTTTGAAGAAAACACTTTTATCAAAAGCGACTTTCTTTTGTATCTTGCAAAATGAGACATTTTTACTCTTGTTCAAAATAACATTTTTGTATGTATTATGTCCCCTGTAAAAAAAAATTGAATTTTTGATAACCCGAAACTTATTTATTTTTCAAGTAAACACTTTTATGAAGTGATTGCGCAGTTGTGCATTAGAAGAAAATCTTTTTTCGATATTCCAAAATTTTACAGAAATTGGTTGAACGCTAAAACCTTAGAAGTTGTCACATTACATAATCTTGAATTACTACTGAGCTACAGTGTTGGCCTTTTATTTTCAGAACTCTATGCTTCTATAATTATTATACCCAAAAAATATGTACGTTTATTATAACAAAGTACAATATTATTAACCAGACATGAATTTCAATCTATTTTTTAGGACCTGCTGACTTTCTTCGACAAGAAATCCATAACTATTAGAACAGCTCAGAAGCCAGGCAAAAGGCATAGATAATCACTGTTTTAATATTTTTGTTAGTTAAAATAATGTTAGTTTTTAGTAAAGCTTTATATTCAGATTGAATAAAACTATAATTATACATGTTGTAATGTTTTATTTTTAAAGCATTGAATAATCCGACTACATTTCACAATATCACATTAACCATCATCACAAATTTATCAATATATGATTCAAAAACATTTACTATGATTATGTTCTACAACTAAAAAACATAAGAATTTTAAACAAATTATTTATTCTTTCTTGTGTCATACCATGCTAACTGTATGATGCTCAACTAAGGCTCTTAAGACGACTTATTTTGTTTGATTTTGTAATCGGAAAGTGCAGCTTTAATTGCATCCTCCGCAAGCATTGAACAATGTAATTTCACTGGGGGCAAAGATAATTCTTTTGCAATTTCTGTATTTTTTAGCCTCAAAGCTTCATCAACAGATTTTCCTTTAACCCATTCTGTTGTGTAGGAACTGCTAGCAATAGCTGAACCACAACCAAATGTTTTGAATTTGGCATCAACAATCTTTCCATTTTCATCAACTCGAACTTGTAATTTCATAACATCGCCACAAGCAGGAGCTCCAACCAGACCCGTGCCTACATTCTGATCGTTTTTATCTAAAGATCCTACGTTCCTTGGATTCTCGTAATGATCAATCACTTTCGGATGGTAAGATGCTGCCAGAATCCTAAATGGATTGCATGATCCGCAGAATGGTTTTAGAAGCGTTCTGCTTTTATTTAAAGCCATGATTGTTATCGTTCCTACGAGTCAAATATAATGATTGATTAGATCTGTATTAATAATCAGATAAAAAAACTTACTATTATCTGCGACTTGAATTTCTTTACTTCTTTAACCTTTTAATTTCGATTTGTCAACATTATGAAATTCGTATAGGATTGTTACGTTACCTTACGTTAATCTAGTTTATGCATGGAACACAATAAAAATTACGTCTTTTCAAGGTTGGAATTTTCGTAGTACCAGATTGTACTAAATTTTGATACGCAAATGTAATAGATTTTTTGATAGCGACGGATTCACCCAGTAACGTCATTTTTTGCGTTGAAGCTTGCTGCGGTGAGGAATGACGTCATGCTTGACCATGACCTGTTCATGTTTTTGGATCTGTTTATTTTATTAATTATTCATTTTATTATTTTATCTACAACTGATAAATAGAACAGTAATATATAATATTTTTCCCAACAAGTTATTTTAATACATATCATACAATAATTAATTTCATCAAAACTACTCGAGTTGTAACAAAATCGACAACAGTGTTCCACGTTTCAACAACAGGATACCTTGATTTCTTTAAAGTGATTTTCTCCAGAGATATATATATATATATATATATATATATATATATATATATATATATATATATATATATATAGAGTTATTTATGAAAAGAAAGGATATTTGGTAAAGATATTGCATTTTGTAAAAACATAAAATGTAATAGATTATCAGGTTTGTCTCCAATATTGTAATAGGGTAATAGGCACAGTGGAATTGTAATAGATTCAGTACAATTCTAACAACAATCCAAACACTGCGTCTTTCGTTTACATCAAACTTTATTTATTTATGTATTTTTCAATGCTTTGTTAAACATTTTTTTGAAATATAGATTATAAAGGGTTATATTTAGTTCCAATATTAAAATTATAATCCATTTTTTACCACAATTGTGTACTTCCTTTTTAAGTTTCGATTTGCAAGTTTTTACGTAAAAGCATTAGAAATTTTTCATTGTGTTCCTAGCGTTGAAACACAATGCACATTACGTCATCAGTTTCCGTCCATTTACTTGTTTTTCTTTTCGGTGTTTTGTTAGATACTTTTCTGAAATATTGGTTATAAAGCGTTATATTTAGTTCCAACGTTAAAATTATCACCCCTTTTTGTACCACAAATATGTAGTTCCTTTTTAAGCTACGTTTTTGTAGGTTAGTTTTAACTTTAAACATTAACGGAAGATTGTGTTGTAAGCGTAACAAAATAGTGAAGTATGACTACTCAAGTGTTTAGAGGGACCACAGAGGTACTGATTATGTAGCTTCAGCTTCAGGTGGCTTTTGGCTAGGAATTATTTCAGCGTAGCGTAAAAACAGCCTTTGTGGAATGTTCAACAGAGATAAAGACATATAGATGGATGTTTAAGTTTGCCTTTTTGGGTTGGCTTGGCAGCCAGATACTCGGCTTTGCATGCAGCGTGTGTGTGTTCGAATCCCCGTTCAGGTGAATGACTTTTAATAATTAATTATATACTTACACTTACCACTGCCGATGTTGATGATTCTGGTACAACGATGGACTTGTAGATGCTGATAACGAATCCGAGGTAACATTTTTTCGGCAACGTTTTGTTTCTGGAGTATACGTCATTACAGTTCACAATCTTATAAACAGTTTTTAACCTTTTTTTCTGTTTCTTTCAGTAATTTTCATAAGAAAACCATTGAATATTCAAGTGTAATACCAAAATTAGGTAATTTTTTACTTCAGGTCTTATTGGACGATTTTGATGATTTTTGGTACACCAATGGGTTTTAGCCGCTGATAATAAGTCCAAAGACGCATTTTTGTAGCGGCGTTTCGTTTCTGTGATCTACGCCATCAAGGCTCACAATCTTATGCAAACCGTTTTTCAACTTCTTTTCTGCATCCTTCAATAATTTTCATAAGAAAACGATTGAATAAAAAATTAAAATATCAAAATTATAGATATTTATAACGTTATATTACCCAAAAACACAAATCAATTAAATAGTATCTGTCAATATCTGTAAATTTTAAAAATTTACAGAAGATTTTCAGAATATATGAAATTCGATTTGAGAACGGTTTAGTTCAAGGTTAATCAAAATGATATCGAGCGTACTTGAATATAAATTGATATAATTTTTTTATAGGACCCGTAACTGGAATTGATCCACATAACTGATACTTTTGGTTTTGGGACATGTTCCTAACTGATCCGTAAAAATTGTTGGATCAGCCGTCCATACCACAAAATTTGTTTATACTACATGGAAATAAAGGAGAAATCAATCAATAAGAAGGGCATTGAATGACCGTTGTGATTAGGGGAGATGGAGTTATATAAGGTTTTTTATTAAACAAACGTTGCAGTATTTCGTATCGCCCCGGGAAGGCAGATCTTTGGGTTTTTGACATGAGTGTTTCCACGAGTTTGGTTTAGCTGCCTTGTTTTGTGATGAAGCGTGATACGCTCAGTGTGGAGACTAACGACCCCCTAGAAAAGAAACAGACGTTGTAAACGTGTGAGAACTAATTGTTCCTGCAATCTGTCCTGTTCGTCTGCCCGGTTCTATATAAGATATTAGTGTAATGGTCGCCATGCTGCGGGATTAGGATGGGTAATGGGATAGCTTGAAAGAAAAGGACAACTCGTGTAACCAGTAGTACCCTCAAGAAAGTCAAAAAAAGTATAATTTAAAAAGATATATGGTATAAACGAGGCATACTAGGAGTTTAGAGCTTGCTATCCAGACTTTCCAAATATAACCGTATAGTCTTAGCAGCTCAAGTTCGTAAATCGAAAAAAGAAAAGAAGAAATTTTAAGGTTAAAAATTATATATTTGTTTGGAATGCTTTGACTATTTTTTTAAATTTTAAATATTTGTCTATTTCTTTAAGTAAAGTAAATTGTTGTCATATAAAAGTACTGGAAGAATGAATTATAATTCATATCCCCGATTGTTGTATTCTCACAGAAATTTAAAATATAATGTGCCATTTCGAAAAATTAGTAAATATGTGCATAAAGATATTTCATCTAGAGCTGTTAGGCAACTTTTTTTAGAGTATTTCGTAAAGAAACATGAACATGCCTTTGTAAGATCAAGCCCGGTTGTACCACTCTGCGATCCCACAGTCCCGTTCGTGAATGCAGGAATGAACCAGGTAAATCTAGATTTTTGTTAGTTTTATTATTATATATATAATAGGTTATTATAAAATGCATCTCAAATCATGAAGTTCTTTCAGTACACATTGCTAATCTTTTAAATCATGTTGCCGTACCCCTTCCAGAAGAGAAATTAAAGTAATTTGTAATTTCAAAAGCTGCAAAATAAATAAAATTGATAATTACAGGTCTGTTAGTATTATTTCAGCATGCTTAAAAACCTTGAAAATAGTCATAAATAATAGAATTTACACCAATTTTAGACATGTGATTTCGGACCAGCAACATCATTTTTTTTGCCCCAGTGTCCAACAGTTACAAATTTAATAAATTTCATTCAATATATTCAAGAATAATTAAAGATGGTTATCTAGTAGATGTAGTTTTTAATGGCTTGGAAAAGGTTTTGACAGGTTGGACCTAGGAGTAATAGTGAATGCTCTTCACAGTTTTTCTGTAGATAGTAGTATTATATTCTTGGTGTCATCATATTTAGATAACAGATTATTTTTTGTTGAATTTAAATCATCATGCTTACTAACAATACCTACAACTATAGTTCATTACATCCAACATTTTGGTGTGAAAAGTATTCTTGTATAGAATAAAGTTGATGAGAATTAAAAAAGTGTTTTATTTCATTCCTAATTTTATAAAGACCTAAAATCCTTTTGCTTGAGAGAGGCAATGCATTAAATACCTTCACTCTCATGTAATAAGGCCTCTTTTCATATAGCCCTGTAGAGTGATGTGGTACAGTCAAATCATCTCAGCTAACACCAATATCAGAGCGTCTTATCAGATTATCTTGTTTACATAATACTAGAGTCTAAAAAGTGTAATTTAATAAATAATGTTTAATATTTTTCTCAAAAATAATACCTTATTTTAAGTTCAACACGTGTGGACACTAAGTCTAAGGTGTGATGCAAAATTGAGACTAAATCTACCAAACACTAGGTATATAATGTGTATATTTTCAGTTCAAAGGCATATTTTTGGGTACCCAGACACCCCATTTTACAAAGGTAACAAATAGCCAGAAGTGTATAAGAGTTGGAGGGAAACATAATGATTTAAATATAGTGGGAAAAGATGGTTATCATCATACTTTTTTTGAAATGATGGGCAACTGGTCGTTTGGGGATTATTACAAAGTAAGTAAACATTAATTTATATGTAAAAAACTGAGTTTGCAATTTTTTTTTATTTGGTTATGCTGATATTGGCCTCAAGTCAAATTACTATAAATATTTGTCAAAACCATGCATTTTTAAAGGTGTTAAAGACAGATTTGGATTAGTCGAAAATTTGTATTATCAATTTTTTCTTTTAAGCGCAATAAAATATTATTAATCATCACATTAAAAAATATGAAGATATTTATTTTCAGAACAATATCTCTTCTATAAGTTATTCTCTATTTTGTGTTTAGATCGAGGGTTTATATTTTAATGGGTTAGGGTCCAAAATTTCATTTTTTAAAGATTCTATAGTTTGTTAGATTCCAGGTTGTCTTGATGAAAGTTTCCGGACTGTATATTTAATGAGCCCTTTTATAGGAAGAAGCCTGCAAAATGGCATGGGAGTTGCTAACCAAAATTTATAGAATTCCTCCTTCCAGATTGTATGTCACTTACTTTAGAGGCGATGAAAAATTAGGACTTTATAGTGATATGGAAACAAAGGAAATTTGGAAAAATATAGGGTAATTGTTTTCTTTATAGTTTCTTTCATGGGAAAGTTTTCTTTTTTTACATTAAACTGTATATTTTTACCACCACAATTAAGTGCTTCGGAATGAAAAAGTCAGTGAGTACACACACTATACCGATTGCTCGGAAATAGCTATTATATTTGAATGGGGCTATTTCAGTTAGTTTGTACTTTTAATCAATACAAACTAGATTAAATATATTAGAATGATTAAACCAATGTTTCTTTTTAAAACAGAGTTAAAGAAGATAGAATATTGCCATTTGGACTAAAAGATAATTTTTGGGAAATGGGATTAACAGGTCCCTGTGGACCGTGTACTGAAATTCATTTTGATCATGCAGGGGACGTAAACAGATCCAAGTTTGTTAATAGAAATTTACATGATCTTACAGAAATATGGAATTTAGTGTTTATTCAACATAATAGGTAAGGCAGTAAAAAAATATAAAATATTAATTCTACTCAAATCATTTTTATTGTTTCTTTTATTTGTTTGTAGATTACCTGATGGTTCTATAGTTTCCCTTCCCAAAAAGCACGTCGACACTGGATTAGGGTTAGAAAGGTTATGTTGTGCTTTACAAGCTAAAACAAGCACTTATGACACAGATATTTTTGAATATATCATAAACGCCATACAAAAGGTATTTGACACGAAATTGACTTAACTCCTACTGCTTGATTGTATTGTATTATTTCATAGAATTGTAGTAAGATTCCGAAGTATTCTCGAAAATATGGTGAGCAAGACTGGAATTACATTGACACTTCCTATAGAATATTAGCCGACCACGTGAGAATGCTTACTGTGTGTTTAGCAGATGGTGTAATACCTGAACAAAAGTAAGTATATAGCATGCGTGTCACTTACTTTTGCACAGGATTATGACTATAATTCATAATATGTCACATCCATACAACTTTGCACTTATTGATGATTCGTAAATAATATAGTAATTGAATTTTACAAACTTGTGAGTATAACGATTGTAAATAATATAATAATTTAATATATGGTTTTATAATCTTGCAACGCACACATATTGTTTGTTCATTATCGGAGACTCTGCTCGCTCAGACGTCTTATTCATGCTCAGAGTAACGATGCATATAAAAATTATATAAGAAACGGTGAGATGAACATGATTTCTGATCCTTCCACCTTTTGGTCTTTTGTCCGACACTTCCCTATAGAATATCCTCAAAGCATTGTTAATGCATTTGCAAATTATTTAGTGTTTATACTATTTCTTCTCCCAATAACTATGTTAAGTCCTCTGTGTTAAACTCCGATATAATAGGCATTCACACAATATCCTCTCAAGATATAATACTAGCTAGCAAAAAACACAAAGACAAACCAACAGCCGGGGTTGACGAAATACCCAGTTTTATAGTGAAAGATTGCGCGGGAGTCCTTTCTGTCCCACTTCTACACGTTTTTAACTTAATACTTGATAAGGGCATTTTTCCGGATACTTGGAAAACAGCAAAAGTCATACCTATTTTTAAGAAGGGTGATAAAACATTGATACAAAATTTTAGATATCTCGATACTTTGTAATTTTTTAACTATTTGAAATTATTCTGTATGATCAGTTATATTCAGGGGTTCAAAAGCTTCTCTCTCCCCATCAACATGGCTTTCTAGATTCACGTTCTTGCATGACCAACCTGGCATCCTTGTCCCAGACTGCCTGCGAGTCACTGGATTCTAGGGGACAATTAGACGTTGTTTATTTTAGAAAGCTTTTGATAAATCGATGTCCTGATCCATAAACTGGAGAACTTTGGTATGTCACAACTTTAATAATGTTCAAATCATATATTTGTCGAATATGATTCAGATCACCATCATATAAAGTCTCTTCTGGTGTACCACAGGGGTCCAATTTGGGGCCCCTGCTTTTTCTCACTTTTATTAATGATCTCCTTAATATAACTGAATGTCATACACTGGCATATGCAGACGACTTAAAGCTGTTTACTAAAATTCGGGCCCTATCAGATTGTGATCACCTACAAAAAATCTATCATTGGTATATGAATGGTGTCTTAGCAATAAACTTGTATTAAATTTATCAAAATGTTATGTAATGACCTTCAGTCGCAGAAATAACCCATTGATGTATAATTATGCTCTAGATGGTACGGTGCTTGGCAGACCAGATAGTAGTATTCAAGATCTTGGCACTGAATTTGACCCTAAACTTACTTTCATTCCCCATATAAATTATCTAATTACAACTTCCTTCAAAACACTAGGATTTCTTATGCGGAACTGTAAAAATTTTACTGAGACACAAACAATGATATTATATTGCTCTTTCATAAGATCAAAGCTGGAGTATGCCGCAGTGGTTTGGAATCCTATTTATAATTGCCATGCTCAGGCTTTAGACGCCTTGCAGCGACGCACGTTTTCTAAAGTATTTAGCTTTTAGGGCAGATGGTGCTTATCCAAGAGGTTGTGATCACGGTCAGCTTTTGCAGAGATTTAATTTATCATCCTTAGCAACAAGAAGAAAAATTCAAAGCTTAAAACTAATATATGGCCTCACTCATAATAAAGTTGACTGTCCATTTCTTCTTGGGGAGTTGCATTTTCGCGTTCCCTGCCTCGAAACACGGCATACTTCGGTGTTCTATCTCAGCACAGCCAGATCAAATATTTTTAGACCGAGTCCGGTATACTTTATGTGTTCAGTCCTCAACTCGGTGTCTCATGCGTGTGATTTGCACTTTGACTCATTGAGTAGCATCATCGATTCCTTTTTAAATCTGGAGTGATCCAAACACTCATTAAGTTGCTTTTGTTAATACACGTAATTTACTTACTTCTTTTTCTATTTTTTATTAAATGTTAGATCAACTAACTTAGTACTGTAATACATATTTAGATTTAGATTTAAGTATTGTTGTATCTCAAAAAGCAGTTGTTTTGTATTTTATTTTTTTTTCTTGTGTTTTTCATTTAATTTTGTTATTGAATTTCCTGTAAGTGGGTTTTTTACTTGTTGGAAATAAAGGCTATTTATTTATTTATTTATAAAAATTCTTAGCCAGACCATGTGTAGCCATCTCCTAGAGTCTATTTTAGTCCATGTATTTACTTAAATGTGTCGAGGTTAAAATTGTATATAACTATGTTACTCTCACTAACTTGGTCTGAACATTGCTCTTTTTATGTTTCTTGTAGCACACATTTATTTGACGAAGTTATATTTCTTTCTTCTGGTGTGTGGACATTTTGATATATCACATTATTTAAAGTTTTTGATTTGTGTAATTTTTTAGAATAAAATGTCGATTCTATTTTCAATTTTAAATGTATTGGTGCTGCAAATATTTCGAACTTACATCTTTAATACCGCATTTTTTATTTTAGTCAAAAACTTAGAAGAATAATAAGAAAATGTTTTGTATTAAGTGAAACCATATTTGAGAAAGAAAAGGGCTTGGTTAAAGAACTCTCCAATTATGTTGTAGAAAACTTAGGAGAAGTTTATCCTGAAATGGAAAAAAATATAGGCCAGGTAAATATTGCCAAATGTTTAGATACACCTTAGTTTTGTGTGTAAAGTATATTTAGAGGTATAACAAAGTAAGAAAGGTTTCAAAGGGCAATAAAAGAGCAGTGTAGATTTATTTTAATTTACATAGGTAAAGAGTAAACTATAATAAACTTTAGTTATATGTAATCATTATTGCAAATCACTTGTGTTAAAATAATTTTTGAATGGCAAATATGTTGCACACATGGTGTTTCTTCCTCAGTTTCTCGCAAGGGTTCTTCCCATTGCAGAAATAGAAAACATTTGTGGATGTCAAAGAAATTACAAATAACATTCATTTAACCCTTACCGAACACGGAGTTATGAACAATCAAAAAGTTTTAGAAGAGACCTTTATTTTCACAAAGGTACTAAAATCAACTATTTGGAAAATTGTGAACAATCCTATTGTAGAGAAAACAATTAGAAATGATAGCGGCAACTTTTCAAACTTAGAAATGATGAACAAGTGAAAAATTTATGAGCGTTACAAAATGTGGAAATGTATTAAGTGAATTGGCTTTAAATGTAAAAAAAATCAATAAATAACAAATTATAATAAAATCCAGGAGGCTTTTGGAATAGCTTATGGATTTCTTGACCAAAAAAAGAGTAACGAAATCCAAAATAGGTCAGTTATTTATTTGGATGAGACTTGCTGTGACACTCACAATATTACTTCAAAAGGTTGGGTTGAATTTGAAATACTTGGAGATCGGCTTATGCAAGTTGTATGGTACACAGTGGCAATAAGTCAAGGTGTGTGTGACAGATTGTGAATGAAATCAGGCAAAAAAAAAGAAAATAAAAATTCAAATGGTCCACAGGGTGCGACAAATAGTTTCAACTTTTTTTTGAGTACTGCAGCTTTAAATCTCGTAGCTGGTCTTTCAACCATTAATAATATGGTACCCCTACCCCCTTTTCTTAACAGACCACTGTAGGTGGTGATGAAGTCTGAAGCAGGTTGGTTAAAGTTTGTGCTGAAGAACTAGCCGTCCCCCTATCACCAGTAACTCATTTAAATAGGATAAAAGGATCAGAATCATGGATGGTTGGGAGGACAGAACAGTTTTAGTCAGATGTGTTCTACTGTTCATTGATTGAAAGTAACCATTCTTTAGAGAGCTTTCATCTTTGCTTACGGGATAAATTTAATACTGCCTTTCCTTATCAAAGGATCAAGATTAAACACAAGAAACCTAGGATTACTCAGTGTTTGAAAGTTTGAGCACAGAATATGAGTTGTCTGCATTAATAAAATTGGCAAAGGAAATGCATTACACAAGGCGTCTAGCTGGATCTAGTAATGTCCAGAGGGATAGTTGGGGCATCATAAGTAAGCTGAGAGTCAAGATGGCCAATCTAGGTCACCTTTTCCGTGCATGTCTGCTGACATCTTAAATAACAGTTATTGTTCAGTTGCTGATACATTTACAGTCAGACTACAGTTGACCTGCTGAGTTTCATGCGTGGGGTCCTCACTGATGGGTCATTCTTCTTTCATACCACTGACCCTGCAGAACTCCTGGAGTTCATTCGTTCTTTATTTATTTATTTGTTTATCAATACACTACAGAGTGATAAACTCTAAATGGTATTACATGAGTCACAATAAATATTTGACTTACTCACACTAAGGAAGGTGAGGATAGAATATTGGCTAGAATTTACTTGTTCCTTCCAGAGTCGGCTTTTATGTGATCTTTCTGGCTTGAGGGAAATTATCCAATAGTCTTAAAAATGCTTTGATTATTCCTTTGCATAAAGGTGGAGATTTGGACATCCCCTCTAACTTCAGACCTATTTCATTATTATCCACTTTTTCTGAAATAGTCGAAAAGTTAGTTAAAAAGCACATGGTCTTCTATCTTACTCAGAATAATATTTTACATCCAAGTCAGTTTGCTTTTCAGACAGACAGGAGTACTTGTTATGCAGTTTTTCAGTTTCTGAAGAGGGTATACTTTGCTCTCAATGACAAGAGAGCTGTTGCGGCAGTGTTTTGTGACTTACATGAAATATTATTGAGAAAGCTTAATAAATATGGTTTTAGTGGTGAGGTTCTGGAGTGGATCAGGAGTTATCTTAGAGGAAAGTAGCCATTGGTTCAATAGTATCAGGACCTGAGAAGATAACAAGTGGAGTGCCTCAGGGTTCTGTTTTGGGGCCAATTCTATTCCTGTTATACATCAGTGATTTGGCCTATGTTGTTGAAGGGGGAGATTTTACTTTGTTTGCTGATGACACGACGCTTCTCTCGGGCATGACGTGAGCATCGAGGCTCTAAATGATAAAATTACAGTCGGTCTGCATGTGATGGTCTGTGATGCAAACTTGTTATCATTGAATATCACTAAAACAAGTTTAGTCAGATTTAGGTGTGATATGGATGAACTGTACATAGCAGAAGGCGTACTTAGCGTTGCTTCGGAGGTTAGGTTCTTGGGAGTCCATGTTGACAGGAATTTGAATTTCGAGAATCATGTACAAATACTGGCTAGGAGGGTGGCTTCTGGTTGCTATGCTGTTTGTCTGGTATCTCGGGAGATGTATCACTCCAGCGAGAATTTTCTATCACTCTTTGGTTCAATCACACCTGTGGTGTTCTGGGGCAATACACACAACTACTTTTAACCCAGTGTTCATCTTGTCTGCTTAATTTACAAACACAAAGGAACCCTACCCGCGCAAGATCACTCATATAGCACCAGGCACTCGACGTCCTGGCGACTGCCCATTCCATCTTCCACCTTAAGTAGGAAATCTGTTACATTTGAGGGGATACAAATATTTAATCATCTCTCTGTTACCATCAAAGATATTCCTACATTGAGATATTTTAAAACATCTTAGAAGATTAGCGGTTGAAAGAGCATATTACAGTCTGGGAGAATATTATGATGACTCTTTTTAAATGTATAAGTCTGGCTTTTTGTAACTGTTTGTGTGTTTTTGTTTTCGGTTATATTATTTGCTTTTATTACTTTAATTCTTCTTTTAAAAAATGCAATATTGAGCTTTGTTATTTTTTAATTAAATGTTTACCTGTATGTTTTTATTTACTATTTACTAACGTGTTATGTTTTAGACTATTGACATTTGGTTTGGCATTTAATTTGGTTTGTTATTTAATAAAAAGCCTGAGAAAAATAAAATTTAAAATTTTGAATATAATTTATTTATGTAATATTCAAAGTAATGCTTATTTACAAATTATTATTTTCAAATACAGGTTCATCAAATACTAGATTATGAAGAAGAAACCTATAGTGCGATCAGAAAAGCCGCTAAGAAGGATTGGGACAAATTCTCAGCAAACTCCAAAAATCTTCCTAATATTGATCATTTAGATATTACGCCTAGTTTTATAAAGGCGTTTAAAGAGCTCTACGCAATGAAACCTGCAGAAATAGATGGGGAATTGGCTTTTAAGCTTTATGATACGCACGGTTTTGATGCAGAAGCCACAGAACAACTTGCTCAAGTTTTAAATATTAAATTCAATCCAGAAGAATTTTACAAAAAAATTGAAGAGGTGAAACTAAGATCTAAAGCAAACAGAATACTTTATATAGACAAGTTGGTAAGCACATTAGCAGAAAAAGATTTAAAAAAGACTGATGATTCCTACAAATATACTTATAATAAATTTGGAGTAGACTATGTTTTTCCAAACACAGAAACCCAAATTTTAGGAATTTTAGACAATGATCAGTTTGTATCTGAGATAAAGGATGGAAGTTCTTGTTCTCTAATTTTAGATAAAACTAACTTTTATTGTGAAGCAGGAGGACAGCAGTCTGATAAAGGCGAAATAACATTTTCAGATGGCATTTTACATGTAGACTCCCTAACAAACATAAACGGTATCATTATTCATAAAGGTCATTTAACAGGCAACAGCATCAAAGTTGGCTGTCAAGGTGCTTCATCTATTGACATAGATATGAGGTTAGGCAACATGCGCAATCACACCTGCGCTCATCTCCTGAACGCTGCTACCAAAAAAATTAGAGTTGCAACTTGTCAGAAATCAAGCAAAGTCACTAGCTTGTATTTTAATTTAGATGTGTCTGTGTTTGGTCCTCAGTTAAACTTTGACGATATAGTTAAGATTGAAGATATAATTAGCAATATAATTAAAGATAATGTAGATGTCAGAGTCAGCACGACAGATAGTCAAGGGTTGTACAGCTATGATCAAATTACCTTAATACCAGGAGAAGTATATCCCAATAAGGATATACGCATTATTGAAATCGAAAATGGCTCCGATTTTATTTCAAGGTACATATATTATTTTTTTTATAAGATTTTGAGAGTGACTTCACATAAATGCTTACATTGTTAAACTGAATTTATAATGTCCTTTTTGTATTGCAAGCTTTCTGTATTACTAACTTTTTTGCAATACAGATCTGAACGTTCTTGGATCTATACCGGATTTATATTACAACCAGAGCTGTGATAAGTACTCAGCCAAAGTACTTAAAAATCTAATTGCGGTATTAAGTACCAATATTTGGCAAATGTAATTAAAATATTTACAGGGCTCTTAGCGACCTGGGAAACCTGGAAAAGTCAGGTAATTCAGAAATCCTACTAAAAATCAGGGAAAAGGCAGAGAATTTACAAAAAATAATAGAAAGTCAGGGGATTTTATATTAAACCTGGAAAACGAATAAAATTAATTAGCGTTGCTTGATTGTATATACCCATTATTATTACGTAACTATAATTGTATTTAACATATATATTATATAACTATTTTATTTAACATCCCTTGTATTCAGTGGCGCCACTAGACATCGACTTTTGGGGGCTCTCAAGCCCTGAAACTTATAAGAAAATATTCATTTGAGGATAAAACCAATTTTAAAGAAACAATGATTTTTTTGCATGATATTTTTTCCAAGTCAACAAAGCCATGAAAATGTTGATGTTAGGTTTATCTTATTCTTAACATTATAATGTTACATTTATCCCAACTATATCTATTTTCAATTTGACTATAACCGATTAGCGTTCTTAAAATTTAAAATATGAATGCTTTTGAACCCTTAAAAAACTGAATATCTACGCCTATGGCATTCTAAATGAAAATTGCTAAGACGCATTCCTAGTCTATTTATGGTACAAGTTTGAAACGCATCACGCAACCCGTTCATTAAAAGTTTTTGATGATGCCATTTAGATAAAAATTTCAAATTTTGGGATTAAGGTAAGGTAAAGGGGTACTTCTTTTTTGAAATATTTTCAACTTCCTGTCACTTCCGGTTTAACCGGAAGTTGGTATCAACTTGCTTATTTTAAATGGAACACCCTGTATTTTATGATATTTTTGGATTCTGCGGAGAATTTTTATGCTGTTTTATGTAGCATGTCCTATACCTAGGATCAAGCGTTCTTAAGATATTTGACCTTGAAACGAAAATCAGCCTTCGGGGTACCAAATTTTAAAATCTCATATTTTTGTAAGTTTTGAAGATATAATCTTCATATTTTGCAGACGATCGGTAAATAATCTTAGGTTTCTATTTTTTTTTTATTGAATTTGTCTATTTTTATACAGGGTGTCCTAAATTCAGCGGCAAACATTCACATTTTCAAAGCCACTGAAGTCCGTTTTTTTAATTGGAACACCCTATAACTTTATACACTATCAAATGTAAAATTTCATTTTCTATCGAACTGTATTAAGGTTCCCTATACCTATTCATAACAATTTTCGAAATATTTGGGTTTTATAAAAATATCGTATGTATTTGCTTAAATGTTTACATGTTCCAATGGTGAGCCATGGAAAAACAATTGAGATCCAATATCCAATATGACAAATGATTAGTATGCGTTATTTATCGAAAGCTGTCAGTGATAAACTAAATCTTCTAAATCGAAATAGAAGAATACTCAAACGCTGATATTCTCAATCTATTTTATATTCATGGAGATTGTTATAAAATTTTGAATGAACGCCACCCGGATTTGCCGCCAATGAACAAGTCAAAATTCAAGAGGATTGAAACGAACTTTTTGCGTTTTGGCAAGGTTAAAGTTACAAAAAATGTTCCGAAACCAGTGACAAATGCCGAGGATAACGTAATAAACACATTAGCTTATTTCCACGCAAACCCGCAAAGTTCAATACCGTCTGCAGAAAACGATTTGAGAATTTCTTCTTCATCTGTCCAAAGAATCTTGAGCGAACATCATATGCACCCTTATTCCTTCCAAAACGTGCAATCCTTGAGACCTGGTGATGACGTCCGACGAGTAGAATTTTGCGAATTCATGTTTTTGAAAATTCAAGAGGACCCTCAATTCCTTTCAAAAATATTTTGGGACCGATGAAGCGAAATTTTCTATAGAAGGAATAACAAATAGAAGAAACGAACATTTCTGGGCAGTAGAAAATCCGTACCCTTTACGCAAAACGCGTTCTCAAGAGAGGTTTAGCTTCAATGTTTTAGCTATAGTATTAAAGGCTCAGGTGCGGTATTGTATTTATGAAGACAATTTAAACAGTGATAAGTATTTGGAAATTCTACGAGGGTCCGTTTCTGAATTTATAGAAGAAATTCCTGTTGGTGAGCTGCAAAATTATTGGTATCAATTAGATGGGGCACCTGCACATAATTCCGCTGCAGTTTATCTCTAATTATCTCGAATTTTTGAAGATCGCTGGATTGGTCCCAATGGCCCTTGGAGATCGTCCCCGCGATCGCCTGATTTAACACACCTAGACTTTTATTTATGGGCATTTATCAAAAGTAAAGTCTATGCTTCCCAGTAAATAACCAACAAGATTTACTGGACAGGATACGAACAGCTTTTGCCGAATTAGAAAACAAACAAATTCAACGGGCCACAGCAACTGTACAAAGAAGAATTGAAATGTGTCTTCAAATGAACGGACAGCATATAGAACATTTGTTATAATTCAATTTTATTATTTTATTTATTTATTGTTGATTGTTAGATTGCTATAATTTTTAAGTTCACTAAAACAATTTTAGAACAATCTCGAACTTAGTAGATATGGTTAAAAATAATGTAAACAATTTATTACATTTTTTATAACTTTAACTTTTCCGAAACGAAAAAATTTCGTTTCAATCCTCTTCAATTTTTTCTTGTTCATTGGCGGTAAATGAGGATGTTTTTCATTAAAACATGGCACGTTCTCTCCAATATTTTGTAACATTCTCCGCGAATATAAAATAAATTGAGAATATCAGGTTTTGAGTGTTATTTTATTTTAATTTAAAAGTTTCAAATCAGCTGTCATGTTGAATAGAAAAGCACAACAATTGTTTTTCCATGGCTTACTACGGGAAGGTGTAAGCATTTAGCAAACACATATGATAGTTTAATAAAAACCTGATTATTTCGAAAATGGTTACGAATAGGTATAGGGAACCTTAATACAGTTCGATAGAAAATTAAATTCTACATTTGATAGTGCATAAAGTTATATGGTGTCCCGTTTAAGTTAGCGGCTTTGAAAATGTGAATGTTTGCTGCTGAATTTAGGACACCCTGTATAAAAATAGACAAATTCAATAAAAAAAATAAAAACCTAAAAGTATTTACCGGTCGTCTGCAAAATATGAAGATTATATCTTCAAAACTTACAAAAATATGAAATTTTAATATTTGCTACCTTGAAGGCTCATTTTTGGTTCAAGGTCAAGTATCTTAAGAACGCTTGAACCTAGGTATAGGACATGCTACATAAAATAGCATTAAAATTCTCCGTAGAATCCAAAAATATCATAAAATGCAGGGTGTTCCATTAAAAATAAGTAAGTTGATACCAACTTCCGGTTAAACCGGAACTGACAGGAAGTTGAAAATATTTCAAAAAAGAAGTACCCCTTGACCTTACCTTAATCCCAAAATTTGAAATTTTTATCTAAATGGCATCATCAAAAACTTTTAATGAACGGGTTACGTGAATAACCCTGTATATATATATATATATATATATATATATATATATATATATATATATATATATATTTTCTTTTCTTTGAATAAATTACGTTTTACATAGAATGATGAAACCCGTATATAAACATTTTAAGGAGTTCAAGAGTTAGCACTTCTGAATAACATAATATACAGGGTAAGTCTGGCAAGTGAGACCCCCCTTTATTTCTATGATAACTGAGAATAGAAAAAAAACTTCATTTAAGATATTTTTAATATTCCGCGAACTTTATTTTGTGAGGCGCGTTCACTATACAGAGTGGTTTAGAAAAGTTGGGCCTGGTCCAACTTTGCATTTAAATGTAACCCTGTGTTTTTTATTTCATTTTTGGATTCAGCTTGCAATTCTGGATATTTTTTGTGCAACATACTATTATCGTAAATTTAATAGTTTTCGCCAAAATAATACTTGAAAAATTTTTTTATAGCTTTCTTGCCTTGCTGCATCAAAATTTACTGTTATTATTGGCGCACTCAAGGGGGGTTTTGGGGGGCAACCCCCCCTTTGCTCTTAAATTTATTTGACTATCCTTGTATTGTTATCCATAATTTGAGTGAAATGTCAAAATTTTAAATAATAGGAAAGAATTCACAGCCAAATTTAGACCATTATTACGCTTCTCAAAGTTAATAAATACAAAGAATCGAAATACCCCATCTTTACAAAACGCTTTTAAAACGTCCCAGGACATAGTCGAAATCGAATGAAATGTTTTCTTACGTGTCGTCACTGTCTATCACGAAAAGACGTCTTAACTTGAGCCTGTGATAATTAATAATAGTAGGCTAAACATGTGCGTAGTAACTATGGTGGTTGTTCTTTTGTTTGTGTTTACCTATCGCTGTCAAGTATCGAAGTTATCTAATTTCAAGAGTTGTTTATTTTATAACCAACAGTTTTCCTTAAACGAACAAACTGATAAGATTTTAATTATGAACAATGTCGTAGCCAAATTAAATCAGCAAAACGTCGGTATCAATTGAATTTTCCTGATAGAACACAACCAAGCTGTCAGGTATTTCGCAAAGTATTGCTTCATTTCAGAACAACCGCTAGTAACAAGTAAGAAAAAACAGTTCATAATGAGCGAGGAACATGAAACTTATGTTATTTTGAGTATAGTGGATAATTCAATTCCAAGTACCTATTCAGTATATTATCATCCTTATCACCTCTGTCTGAACCAAGAAATCCATGGGGATGATTTCCAAAACAGGGTAAATTTTTGTAAAGATCTTCAAACGAGAGTTATTGAAAATAAACCATTTTTGAGAGATATTTTCTACACCGACGAATCTTTTAAAAGTAATGGAGCTGTTAATATACACAGCATGCACTATTACAGTACTTCAAATCTGTATTTAAATGTATGGGGCGGAATTTTAGGATCGCAAGTTATTGGACCACATTTTTTTGACGGCACTTTAACGGGCGAAATTTACTTAAATTTTTTAAGAAACGATTTGCCTGCATATTTGCAAGAGGTCCCTCTACAGGTTTGACAAGGTGTGTGGTACCATCACGACGGGGCACCTCCTCATTATTCCCACATTCTTCGCAGTTATTTGGATCAAACTTATCCAAATAAAAGGATAGAAAGAAAAGGGAGTATAAACTGGCCGGCAAGGTCACCTGACCTTACTCCATGTGGTTGTTTCCTTTAGGGATACATCAAAGAACAAGTTTATGTAATTTCACCAACTACCATCAAAGATATGAAAACTTAGATTAGCAATGTGTTTTCCAAAATTACTCCTGTAACACTTTTAGATGTGATGAAAAATAATCAAAGACGTTTACAACTGTGTATCGAACAAAATGGAAACACCTTCGAGCATTTGAAACTTTAACATTTTGTAATATCCCAAACTTCATCCACTGGTTTTATCACGTTTAATTGTTTCTGCATTTTGGAACCCCCCTCGTATCTCGCTTATCCTTTAACTTAACGCAAAGGGAAAAATTGCCTATGCAGTTTTTTACGCTGGATCCAGTGGCGTAGTCATATTTTTCATTTGGGTTGTTGTTTTTTAGATATGACCCAAAGTTGTGTTTTTTTAATGGGACACCCTGTATATTTATCCAGAAATTGATTTGTCCTCTTAAAAGCTTCTCAAAAATATATAATAGTATGGGTCTATTTTAATAAACAACAACAAAAATCCTAATTTTTATAATTATCATCCCAAATTTTGCAGTAGGCCATGCAAAACAATGCTGCTTTTATTTAAAGTCGTTATCAATATCTACATCCTAACAATAAATCAAAAGAAATATGTAATTAAATCTATTTATCAAAATATGTATTGATAACTTCGCACCAAAAAAGTACCACCTACCTAGATTTATGTGACACAAGAACAAAACAGTAATAAATTATTATGTAACAAGCCTTTCAGCAAAATTCAACTGTCGTATAAGAACTACAGTAACCAAGGAAATCAAAAGAACTGTTCAAACTGATTTCCATATTGTTCTATGCATGCTTCGCACAATTTTCGTATTCGTTTTAGGGAATTAAGCAAAATAACGGGATGATTTTGTAAATAGCGAAAATTTTCTCTTGTTGCATTTCCTAAATCTTGGACATTATCATTGTGGTCTTTGTAAATTCTATTTTCCAGATATCCCCATAGAAAGAAATCTAAAATCGACAAATCTGGGGACCTAGGGGCCATCTTATAGGTCCATTTATTCCGATCCATTGATTGGTAAAATTATTGTCCAGAAATAATCTCGTCATTCCAGAATTGTGTGCAGGAGCACCGTCCTGTTGAAAATAAATTTCGTTAATTTGCGCCAGAGGAACATCGTCAAGTAATTCAGGTATAGCTGCCTCTAAAATTTCTATATAGCAATTGGCTGTTAGATTTCCCTGAAATATATAAAATTTTATATTATATATATTATTATAGGTGTTCTTAATATGAAGCAGGACACATTTAGACCAAACCTGTCCTGCTGTCTTCTGGGAAATATTTGGTGTTGATTTTTCTGGGACCAGAATCTACTATTGTGCCTATTGAGTATACCAGAATTACTGAAATGTGCTTCGTCTGACCATATAACCTGCCTTTCAAAATCTCTAACCATATCGCATCTTTCTCGAAACCAATTGCAAAAGACCCTGGCTGTAAGTGCTGCACGAGCCTAAATTTGTATGGGTGGTATTTGTGCTTTTTTAGAATTTCTTGAACTCTAGTTTTTGGAATCCCTATGCTCTTTTCACTGACCCTACAAGAGTTTGTAGGGTAAGCTTCTGCATTAGCCAAAACCGTAAATTCCTCAGCCTCCCGATTTTCTTTATTATATGTTTTCGTACGAGGTTTGATAAATGATCCGTGATTAAGTAAATTCTTTTTTATCCGATAAAAAGTGGATATATTAGGTTGCCTCCTTTCTGGATATCTAAATAAAAATTAAGCAATAGTATCTCAACATACCTAAAAATTAACTATTTACCTGTTAAAATACATCTCAGAAGCCGCTTCAACATTTTCATTACCTAATATAAAACAAGCTAATATATCGTACTTTTCATAATGTTTGAAAGTTTGGTTTTCTTCCATAATAATACAAATATATTTTTACACAATAAATAAATACAAAAAAACTAGCGCTATATTTTATATACGCGCACAAAATTGGGAAATGTCATTTGCTTCCAAGAAAACAAAAGAGAACGGCATCGTTTTGCATGGCCTACTGCAAAATTTTGTTGTTGTTTATTAAAATAGACCCACACTATTATATTTTTTTGAGAAGCTTTTAAAAGGACAAATCAATTTCTGGACAAATATACAGGATGTCCCATTTAAAAAAACACAACTTTGGGCCATATCTAAAAAATGACAACTCAAATGAAAAATATGACTACGCAACTGGATACAGCGTAAAAAACTGCATAAGCAGCAATTTTTCCCTTTGCGTTAAGTTAAAGGATAACCGAGATACGAGGGGGGTCCCAAAATGTATGTATCTCATAAACGAATAAGGCTATAAAAATTTTGTTTACGGCTTCTATCTTTAAAAATAAGCGAGAAACCCTGCTTTTGCAACCAAATCCGGACACCCCGTACATATACTGGACAAACATTATTTTGATACAAACATTTAAATAACTTTGAGAATTTTCGTCATTTTTTGGAATATTATTTTTATTTTTAATATGTGTAGTTGACAAAAATTAAGTATCTATGTCAATGACTTCCATTCTTTTTCAATGTTAGAACATTTACCCCACCTATATCAGTTTTCAATGTGACTATTATCGGTTTTGCGCCCTCAAAATACGATCACCCATCGTTTGGCGGGGGCTAATTTCGAGGCTGGGGAGGCTGAACTCCCCCTAGCCCTCCCCAGTTGCGCCACTGCTTGTATTACTTAAAATTATTTTGCAGCTCTTACATAAGAAATTTATTTAACATCGCCCGTATATTAAAAACTTACCCGCCTACGCCATTCATAATAACAGTAAATCGGCTTAAGTAGTGTGACTTTCTAATGTGAACATATGTTTTAAAAGATTCACCTGCCAGACAAGCTAGTTTTGCGGCTCTTACAAATTGTTACAAATTCCCCTATAAATTTTGTAAAATTAGATGCTTAGAAAATGTTCGAGACTGTAAAAGGGCTTTGGACATTTTATCTCCCCTTAAAATTTGGTTGGGAGATAAAGCCACTAAGCTGCCATCAAATGTTTCAGTTACTAAAACAAAAAAGGCTTTAAAAGATACGTTTTTAAAAACAAGATTTACATTTTTTTCACACATTGATGCTATTTTAGAACCATTTAAAAAAAATCAGATCGATAAACCTATGGTTCCTTTTTTGTATGATGATCTATTACAAATACTAAACGAATTAATCAAAAAAATCTTAAAAACACAAGTTATGGATAAAGGTCTCCAACAAATATTGAAATTAAATTTTGATAATAAAGATATTCTTTTCCCAGCTAATAAGACTGATTTTGATTTTGCCACTAAAAAGCAATAACCTTTAAGGTAGAGACAATAAAAATAATAACAGAAAAAAATAAGCTTCACAAAAAATATAAAAAATACAGAGATCAAATATCATGTTATAATTTCTCTCGTTTAAGACGCCTTTCCAAACAACTAATTAAAAATGATTTTCAAGAATATGTCATTAATATGGAATCGGAAATCTCTAAAAATAGTAAAAAATTCTGAAACTACGTATCAAATAAAAAGAAAACAAAACTGGGTGTACCTCGGGTTCTGTACCATCAAAATTTTGTTGCTGCTAAGGGACATAAGTAATTTATTTGCAACATTTTTCAAAAGCGTGTACGTGGATAGTTCTACTGGCGTAGCTAATACAAACTCTGTACATACACCATGTAGCGAATTACACCAAAACCTTAATTTTAAATATTATAAAAAACTTAGACATAAAAAAATGTGCAGGACCTGATGGGATACCTCCTGGATTTATAAAGTATTGTGCATTAAATCTGTGTGTGCCTTTGCACTTTATTTACAGTTTGTTGTTGAAAAATGGAAGACATCCCATGTGACACCCATATTTAAAAGTGGAGATAGAAGTCAAGCTGCTAATTACCGTCCAATAAGTAAAATAAATACATTTGCAAAAATTCTTGAAAAAATAGTTTACGAAGATATTTTAGTAACAGTAAAAAATACAATTATAGAACAACAGCATGGCTTCTTCCCAAAAAGGTCTCTCGAATCAAATTTATTATGCTATTCCCATGACATTTGCACGGCTATGGACAGTAGAACGCAGATTGACGCCGTTTATACAGACTTCAGCAAGGCTTTTGATAAAATCAGTCATAGACCGTTACTTGAAAAACTTGCTGAGGTCGGAGTAAGTAGGGGAATCTTGGATTGGGTGTCGTCTTACCTTTGTGAGCGAAAACAGATTGTTGTAGTCATCGGGTACCATTCATATACGTTTGAAAATATTTCAGGTGTTCCTCAAGGTAGTCATCTGGGCCCCCTGTTCTTCATAGTATATATTAACGATATTAGTAGATGTTTCTTAAATAGCAAATATACTTTATATGCAGACGATCTCAAGGTATATCGTGAAATAGGGGACCCGACAGACTGTCTCAAACTACAGGAGGATTTGAACAGACTGCTTGTTTATTGTAATAGGAACAGTTTGTTCCTAAATTTGGACAAATGCCTCTCAATTTCCTTTTCCAAAAATATTAATTTATTTAAATACGATTATTAAATTGGCAATAAATCCCTAAAAAATGTCAATCATGTCAAAGATCTTTGTGGAATTCTGGACAACAAATGGTCCTTTCGTTTACATTTCGACAAAGTTATTGCAGAAGCCAGTAGGATGCTAGGTTTTATTACTAGAAGTTGTAGAGTTTTCAGAAATCCTAGGACGTTTCTTTCGTTGTATTTTGCGTTTGTCCATAGTAAGCTTTCATTTGCTTCAGTGATATGGAATCCTAACTATAAAGTACACATAAATAGGTTTCAAGCGATTCAAAACAAGTTTTTAAAAGGACTAGCCTTCAAAGCAGGTTGTTCAGTTGTAAATGTAGCCCGTAATTTTAAAATCTTACCCCTTGAAATATGCCTTAGTATTTCTGATATCTGCATGATTTATAAGCTTATCCACCACCAAGTAGATTCTCCCCACCTTTTGTCATTTTTGAACTTTAATATCCCTACTAGGGAGCTCAGAAACCACTTGCTTTTTAATGTACCGGTTCGCAGAATAAATTTGGGACGCAACGCTCCATTAATTAGATTTCAAATTACATGTAATGAATTGTCTGATGATATCGATTTGTTTTGTGATAAGATCTCTACATTCAAAATTAATTTAAAAAGACTGTACTTTTCTAAAGTTTTTGAAACTTAATTAAAAAAAAAATACATTTTTTTTTCTTAGGCTAATATATATTATTTTGTAATTTATAATATTGATATTACTGATATTGTTATTATCATTGTTGTTGTCGTTGTTACTGTTTGCAAAATGTTCTAACTTTAATATTTAAGTTATCTAAAATTATCTAATGTTATTACCCAATAATACATAAATGTATAAAGTGGATGCTTTGTGGAACAATGATCTGTCGTGTCCCAAATTGTGAATAAATATATAAATAAATAAATAATGAAAAGGACAAACATATTTTTTGCCGGAATGTTATTAAGTCAATTTTGGTCCTTTCTCATGGAAACGCCACCGTTGAGACGGGGTTTTCTATAAATAAAAATATTTTAGTTGAAAATCTGTTGGAGGAGTCCATTATCTGCCAAAGACAAGTATGTGACGCAATTTATCAAATAGTTGGTGCGTTAAATGTTAATATTTCCCACAAAATGAGGGTATGTGTTAAACGTGTTTACAAAACTTAACAATATGTCTTTGATAACAAAAATCGTCGAAAAGTGAAAGAAAAAGAAATTGATCTCGAAAAAAAAGAGCTTTTATCATTCAGAAAATTAAAAAAAAAACTAGAAAACGAAGTAGCATCCATGGAAGTGGAAATATCCGAACTGAGTTTTTCTCTAGACAGATTATAAAATAATTTGACATGATTAGTGTATATTAGACCATATAGCAAATATCGACCGTGGATTTAACTTCGATGTAAGGAGATCATTTCTTAGTAAAGTGTAATATTTGTAAAACACATTTTTTTAAAAATTCCATTTAGATGTTTTTTTTTTAAATATTTTTCAAAATATTTTTAGTTTTTTATTTTCTTTACTTTTATGTTGTATCTGATAATTTTATGTCTAGATAAATTATTGTATTTTGCTTTGTCAACAAGATTATTGTATCTCAGACAATAAAGCTTATTTTTGACCTTGACTTTGAGACGAAAAATTTAAAATACTTATTTTCTATTTTTTCTATAACAGATTTAAATTTAATTTTTAATAATGACATGTCGCAAGTATATATTAATTTTTTGTTTGTAAATGATTTGTATAACTGCATTTTTTTTAAGTTAAAGTAACCCTGCTTGTTCTATTACTATAGCATTTTCTTTAATATGTTATATTTCTTATACAATTACATTTAAGTTAAGTTTTATTAGTTTTGTTGGTTTTTTTTTTTATAAGAAATATAAATTCTCAAAATATAACCTGGAATTTCCATAAAATTGTCAGGGAATACCTGGAAAAGTCAGAGAATTTGATAATTCAATAGATAAAAATGCATAAACTAAGTATGTAAAACTCATCAGTAATCTAATGTATTAAAGCCAAGTTTAAGTTTTAAATCAATAAATCTCTTAAACTACTGAACTAAAGTGCATCATTGTCATCTTGAAGGGAATCGAAATACCTTTAAAATGAGGTGAGGTGAGCTCGTCTACATGTGAGATGATTTTTTTAACCTAAATAAAATTTGTCTAACCCAAATTTATCACCCATTAGGCAGTCCAACAAAACAGCTGCTTGTCCTACGACAGCTATTTAACCAATATTGTGGGAGTTATCAAACCAATATTGAAGCCCCATTGGCTAAATCAGTTTGTTTGTCCTACGACAACCCAAAAACGACATGACAGCGACAGATCGTTGGAGTGCGAAAGTCAAATCGGGCTTAACTCAACTTTATAACTCAAATAAATATTGTTTAACCAAACTCTGTGACATTTTTAAATTTAAAAAATATTTCTAAATGGTTTTCGTTAACGATCCTCTTGTTGTTATGTTAGAAAGGTGTATTATTTGGGTTTAGGATCCAGTAAAAAAAGTCTTTATTTTTAAATTGCCAACGTTTCGCAACTTTATTGTTATAGATTCTATATCTTGCGTGAAACCCATATTATCAGTCATCCCGTTAGTCCGCAGATATATCCCAGATATTAGTTAATTGAATGCTGCGGTACTATTCCGACATGATATATCAGATCACAATCTTGTATACGTTAATCTGAATTTTAAGTTACATAAACCCCCACCCAAAGTAATAAGATACCGCTGTTTTAAAAACTTTAATTACAATAATTTTTGCTTAGACTTATATAATTTAAATTGGAATGTTATTCTCAGAGAACGCAATATAGATGATAAAATTAGATCATTTAATGAAATGTTACTAAACCTATTAGAAAAACATGCTCCCTTTAAAGAAGCTAGAATCACTAAACCTAAAGCACCGTGGCTAACGGAAGAAATAAAGCAAATGAAAAAAACATAGGTCTAAAGCCTTGCAGCGCTATAAAAAACACCCTACTGAAGGAAATAAAAATATATATAATAATTTGCGTAATCAAACAGTGTCATTAGTTAGGCGAGCTAAAACACATTATCTTGAAACTATTTCTGCTGAAAATAACTCATATAAAACTTGGAAAACTTTAAGAGATCTCAATATCCGTACTTATAAAAATTATAATCTGCCACACCATTTATCAAATCCTGAAGATATCAATAATTATTTTGGGTCTCTTTTGCAAGACATATCTGATAAAGGTAAGGATAAAATCGACTTCTACAAAAATAATTTTTATAATAACAATTGTCAATTTAATTTTAATCTACTCTTGATTATTTAAATTCGAGTATTCAGTCCATAAAAACAAATTGCTGCGGAACTGATAATATTTCAATTAATATGATTAAATTATGCAGTCCTTTCATTTATATTTACATTCTACACATTATTAACTCTTGCATTGAATATAAATATTTTCTACATGCATGGAAAGTTGCCATTGGAAAGCCACTGGCGAAATGTAATAACCCTAAAACTTTTTCTGACCTTAGAATTATTAGCATACTTCCAGTACTCTCTAAAATACTGGAAAAGGTTTTGCATGATCAAATGTTTTTGTTTCTTACAGAAAATAATATTATTCCGGATAATCAATGCGGATTCCGAAAAAATTTTAGCACTGCGACCGCCTTGGCGTCGGTGACGGATGATGTGATCGGAGCCTATGACAAGGGTCACGCGAGTTTACTAGTGCTTTTGGACTTTTCAAAAGCATTTGACACGCTCGATCATAAACTCCTTTGTTCTAAATTTCATTACTATGGATTTTCGGACGAATCAGTCAACCTTATATCGTCATTTCTGCGCGATCGCTCTCAGAAAGTGGTTGTGGATAATGTTTATTCAAACACGATGAATATTCTTTCTGGGGTACCACAAGGCTCCATATTATCTCCGTTATTGTTTATTCTATATACGTCAGACATTATAACCTCATCTAAATTTTGTCAGGCGATTGCGTACGCTGATGATACTCAACTTTATTGTAGCTTTGAAGTTTCAAATTCTGCAGAAGCCGTAGACCATATTAATCCGATTTAGAAATTATAAGATCCCTGTCTGAAACACATAACCTCAATCTAAACTTCTGTGTATCTCAAATAAAGTAAATAGACAAATTTTAAAAAATAGCGCTAAGATTTTGTTGGGAGGCGTTACTCTCTCTTACGCGGAGTCGGCTAAGAATTTGGGTGTAGTTTTAGACGAAGACCTTCGATTTAAACAATACGTAAAAAATATTAACAAAAAAGCCTTTGGTTCTTTAAAATTTATTTTCAGTAATCGTCATTTTCTCAACCGTAATTTAAAAAAAATCCTTTGTGATAGTCTCGTTCTTTCTCATTACTCCTATTGCGATTTTATCTATATGCCATGTCTTGTGGAATTTGGGAGGAATAGGATACAAAAAATGCAAAATTCCTGCTGTAGGCTAATTTATGGAGTAAGGAAGTCTAATCGCATATCCCATAAAATAAAGGAATGTAATTGGCTTAATATGCGTAACAGGTGTACTCACCATCTTGGTAATTTCGTACAAAAACTCTTTACGTCACCAAATACATCAAACATTTTAAATAAAAAATTCATTCCAAGAAGCAATGTCCATAATCGAAATATTCGCTATAAAAATATTTTTACAATGCCTCGTCATAGAACCGCAATGTTTCAAAGAATTTTCAGTTATAACGCTGTTAAACTATACAATTCTATACCAAGCGAGTTTAAATTATTTAACATGAACAAATTTAAATTTAAATTTCGTTCTTATTTGCTAAATACGCAATAACTAAGAACGTGTAAATAATAATGTGCGTTGCCGCCTGGCCTATCGGATCGCGTAGGAGCCATTTGTTGAGATATAATATAACTATTTCGTATAATATCACTATTTCGTTTGTAGGATTATAAGTTTATTATTAGGGTCATCCATCTATTGTGTTGTTAAACTACCGGCTTGAAAAACTGTGAAAGGCCAATCATGGCGAGTTGTTGGTTGAGTAGCAGTAGCCTATTTAGGCTAGACTTCGCCACTCTCTTCATGATTTGCTTTTTTTTGTGAATATATCTTTTCAATATATATTTTTCATATTTTGTATATTTATTTTCTTAATAAAAGTCTTTATTATTATTATATTAAGTTTATAAATGGTTGCTGAGGATGCAACAATAAAGTTGCGAAACGTAGGCAATTTTAAAAAAAACTTATTGTTTTTACTGCATCCTAACCCTAAATAATACACCACTCTTACATAACAATAAGAGGATCGTTAACAAAAACCATTTTGAAATATTTCTTACGTTTAAAAATGTCACATAGTTGGATTAAACGAGATTTATTGGAGTCATAAAGTTGGGTCAAGCCCGATTTGATTGGGTATTAAAATTGGGTTAGACAAATTTTATTTAGGTCATGTAAGAGTGCTGCAGAACATAGATAGTAGTGCTACTGATAACTCTCGGAACAAAAATTCTGCCTTTAGGGAACCATGTTGTGGGACCCACGTATTAAAGACTGGAGATATTGAAGACTTTTGTATAGTACGTTTGAAATCTTTAGGAGGAAGTACTGCCTCTTTATATGGAGTTACTGGAGAAAGGGCAAAACTAGCGAAAAAAAATGCCGAGGATTTTGCAGGAGATATTGCAGTTTTTAAAAAAGCCTTGGCGGAAAATTTGGACAAGGTAAGACAGTTACATTAAATTTTTAAATCATATCCTTTTGTTAAGAATATTATATATAAGTTATCAGGAAAACGGTCACTTGGATTTGGACGCCTAACATTTAGGCAATACACCGTGACACAAAAAAGTTATGTCATTTTAAAGAGATTAAATAAACTGTAAGTGGCGCCATCTACAAGTGTCATCCGAACTAGGAACAGAGTTGCATTTCTCTCCTCAAATGACCCCGAATTCCTAATGTCGAGCCGTTCTGTCACACTGTTGATAAATTATTAAGAAAAAAACGAAAAGTAATTTACAACTTTGGCACCCTGAATCTCGGTTATGTAACACTGTATACTGTCATTTCAAATATTTTTATTGGCCGCCATTTTGTTCCCCCATTTTAGATTTCTACCGAAATTTTGCAAGTTTCTACCTACGCCATACTTGATTCCGATCATCTCTTGTTTTTTTTTTGTAAAGTCTAACGATTCGGAAAAAATCCAAAAACTTTTTTAAGTTATATATTTAGTAAAGTCTCAGGGTACCATTTTAAATATAACCAGACACTTTGTACTGAATATTTTTGGAACTTAAATTGGTGTTTAAGAACTAAAAATGGTGTTGTTTGTTTATTTTAGCCTGCTATGTTAGATATGGGAATATTATCGCTGAAACAAAGACTTAATTTTGATGTAACAGACGATTGTATCTTACCATATTTATTCAGACATAAAGTTTTGGAAGAACTAAATAGAATGAGCAGACAAATTAAAGAAAAAAGTAACGGCGATTTACAGTAAGTTTCCTTTAAGTCAAAGTAAATACTTAGTTGGTTATTTTTATCATACATTTTTGATAGTAGATCAAACTCAAATATCCTTTATTGTTAAAAAGGCGATATAGTCCTTGTCAACAAAGTAAGCTCTATAAAAATAAAAATATTGGGGTCTAATCATCTGCAAAATAAAATAAATAAACATACCTATAATACATGAGTAATATAATAAAAACAAAATATCTGGTATGTTTATAAACTATCGTCGCAAAAATTCTTGTAAGTTATAATACGCTTTTGCTTCCAAGCTACATTTTACTTTTTTCTTAAACAATTTAAGCAATTCTATATTTCTAAATATTTGTGGGAGGTGGTTGTAAATTTTTTTACTTTCATATAAAATTGAATGTCTCAGGTACTAAGGTTGTTCTGGGGATAGGAAGTGGAAGATTGAAATTCTCTCTATTATTAAAAACTCTTTCAGTTATTAAATGTCCATGTGTTTTATGTATGAGAGATACAGATTCAAATATTAAAAGGCAAGTAAGTGTTAAAATTTTATATCTCACAAAAAGTGGTTTGTAATGGTCTTGGGCCCCAGCTGTGTATATGTAACGAACGACACGTTTTTGCAAAATAAAAGTAGAATTAAAAAGTTGTTGGCTGCAATAACCCCAAAAGGTTATACCATAAGTTAGCTTTAAATTTACAAATTCAAAGTAATCTATGCTCACTCGAGTAATGCCGAGCTCATTTGAAACAATACGAACGGCATAACTGCCTCTTGCAACTTTTTCATTTAGATTACTATGTGGTTACTAAATTTAAAGATATTATCAATGTGTAGTCCCAAAAATTTCGATTTTGATTTGTTTTCAACCTTAGTATCAGATATGTTAAAGATTACACTGGCCGACAAAAAAAAATTTTTTTGTTGTAACACAAATCAGAATAGCATAGTCTAATAGAATGGACCTATCCAAATACGAAAATGACAAATAGAAAGTTGTAGCACGTAGGCTTTTCTTATTAGAGTTGTAGAACCATATTGAATGTTACGATACTGTGTTATGGAAAAATGATTTCAGAAAACCCCTGTTTATTGACTATGTTTACAGTTTTCGCCTATTAAACATACCATACATCTGAGAGAAAAGCAAACAAGAAATATTAACTTAAAACACTAATTAAACTTTATTTTTTCTGTTTATGAAAAAACCAACAGTAGTCACCTATCATGGCTGGATCCCATCGTCCTTGGTACCGAATTTCCATTGTTCTGATATCTTAGTGAAACCTTTCACCCTGCTCGTCACTAACAGCTCCCAAATTTTTTAGGAAAAAATGACAGATGGGAATGGAGGAAGCGAATTTTTAATGACATTCTAACGCCAAGCGCTTTATAGGCATCTAAGAGTTCATTAGCTAATTGTTCATAATTTTCATCCATATTGTTGCCTAAAAATCCTCTTACTACATTAACAAATGAAAAAAAAAGCCCTAAATTGACATCGTCCAGCAATTTTCTGATTTGTGGCCCAATAAAAATGCCTTCTTTTAATTTGGCATCCCTTAACTGGGAATAAGCGCCACTCACGGGGAGAATGTTCAATATCAAGTTCCTGCATTAAACTGTCTATATCAGTACACGCGCACAACGAATTTTCCATACTGTAGAATTCAGAAAACATAGCTTTTTTTTTTTTCTGAAATTCGTAATTTTTGTTTCTTTGGTCAATAGGTTCCATTCTTTAAGACGGAAACCCAGAAGTTCTCACTGTTGCTTGGATAACCCGAAATCACGTACTTACTAAATCATTTAATTCATTTTGAACAATCAAATGTGACTCGCCGGAACTGGGACCTGTGGTAAAAGTGGGATTGGTGCACAGTTCTTATGATTCAAAGAAACAAACAAACAAAAGTATGCTTTATTGCCGCAGAAAAATTTTACAATTTTATGGACAAAGCAAAATATACCTAAAATAAGATATATCAAAAACATTAATCGAAAAGAATTTCGATAGGTCAATGCTTTTTAAAAATGTAAATTATCAATTTACCAAATCGTAAAACACACGTTAGAATATAACATAACATTGCCGCAAAACAGTTAATGAATCCTAATAACCTTATAAAAGTAAACAAACACACATGTACGAGGTGAATAATTTCGATGACATTGAAATCAAAATTGCAACTATGCGACCTTAAACTCTATGTTATTATAGTTATACAAATAATTGTGATGTTAAACAGAAGGTATAATGAACTAGTGTAGAATGTAGTATACAAAAAAGAATTAAATTTTGTTTTTAATCCAATACCTAACAAAAATAATTAAGTTTTAAGTGAATGTTCGACAGTTCTTTTCTCTATATGATGATTTTCAAAATTCTATGCTACGAGTTAGGACATGACTCACAAAAGATTTAAGTAAACAAGCGAATTTAGTGACAACTTAAAGAGACTTACTCGCTGTAAAAATCATTAACGCTGTAAAATGGTCTCTCAATGAGGTATGCTTTGGTGTTTTTTCGAAATTTTGCAAGCTTGGGGATAGATTTTAAATGTACTGGCAGATTGTTGTAAAGTTTTATGGCGTTGTAAATAATTGATTTTTTTATTAATTCTGAGGAAGGAATGGGAAGGAATATATATCATGCCTAGAGTTTCTGGTAGGGTATACATGTTGTGGCCTTTCTGGGAGGGTGTTTATGTGTTTTCTCAGCAAACATACCGTTTCCAAAATAAATAATGCAGGAAGTGTTAATATTTCATGTTTTTTGAAATAGTATTGGCAGTGAGCTCTATTATTTAGACCAAACAAATAACGAATGGCTCTCTTTTGAAGCATAAAAATACTACGAAATTGCTCGGTGGTACAGCAGCCCCAAAAGGGAAGGCCATAGCGGAGGTGGGATTCAAATAAAGAGAAATAAGTAAGTCTGGCAGAAGGAACGTCTAGTTCTTTTGAAACTGATCGAATGGCGAACCAGGCGGTAGAAAGTTTTTTAGTTAAGGTGTCAATATGATTAGACCATTTTAGGTTGTTATTTATATTTAAACCCAGGAATTTAATCGACTCTACGTATTCAATATTGCTGTTATGTACCTGAAGTGGTTGTAAAGTTTCCTTATAAGATAACGCCACCGTTTTATCGACATTAAAACAAAGCATATTGGAATCGGACCAAGCCTTAATTATAACCAAGTCTTTGGAGATACTTAGAGTGTAAAGACGTATCAAAATCACTCCAAGTTATGCTTGTGCCGTCAGCAAAAAGGGAAATTCTTCCATTAATTTTAAGGTTCGTGATATCATTAATGTATAACAAAAAAAGAATAGGTCCCAAGACTGAACCTTGAAGGACTCCACTTGTAATCAACTTACAATCAGAATCGGAACCATTAGCCCTTACAAGTTGTTGCCTTTTCCCAAGATAAGATTTGAGCCAACTTAAAGAAGTACCACGAATTCCATAAAAATTTAGTTTGTTTATCAGAATTTCATGACTAACACAATCAAAGGCTTTCGCATAGTGACAAAAAACTGAGGCAGTTGGGTGGTTGTTATTGAGAGATAAGTAGACGCCTCTAAGCAACGTGAACATGGCGTCGCTGGTGCACTTGTTGGGTAGAAATCCGAACTGCTCCGGGGATATTATCTGATGCTTCAGGAGAAATGGTATAAGACGATTCTTCAGTAGCCTTTCGATGATTTTTGATAGCACTGGTAGTAGTGCAATTGGGCGATAATTGCAAGAGTTAGTTTTTTCGCCGCCTTTATGAAGTGGAATAATTATAGCTGTTTTAAGGCAATCAGGGAATACACCTTTTATAAAGGACTCATTTATTAATGTTGTAAGGGCCTCTATGACTGGGAGTGGCAAGTTCAGGAATATTTTAATTGATAGGCCATCAGTGCTACACTATCAGCTAAATTTTTTGAAGGAGGGAGAAACGAAAGAGGGTCCAAACTTGGCGAGATACTAGAGGTAACATTTTTGCTTAAATTAATAAAATAATCATTTAGATCATTAGCCCCTGGCAAGATCTGAGTCACAGGGTTTTATTTGTTTCTGAGGTTATTGATGATGGACCAGGTTTCTTTTGAAAGGTTATTTGAGTTTGTTAGACGTTTTCGGTAGTGTAATTTTTTTGCTGACTTAATAAGAGTAGTGTAGATCCTCCTATAGTTAGAGATATAGTCGAGAATAAGAAAGGAGTCGGTGAATTTTTTTATATATGAGAGCGAACGCATATTTTTAGCAGAAATTCGTATTCCTTTCGTGGTCCACGGTTTATGCCGCTTAGGTTTGATATTCTTAAGCGGGAAGGCCTTGTTAAAAGCACTTAAAGTTTTATTTAAAAAAGTTCTGAGGTTTGTGTTGACATTATCAGATTCAAAATTCCAATCAGTGTTAAAGCAAATATTATGAAATACTGAGAAATTTGCGGCCGAGAAAATTCTGCCCCGATGGCGAGATCTTGGTAAGGGCCCAATAGGTAAACTAAACCTGGAAATTACCGCCTCGTGATCGGAAAGACCTGAGTTATAGACCTGTGAATGCACCTCTGATGGAGAAAAATCAGACGCCATGTAATCGATGATAGAAGAAGAGTTTTTTGAAATTCTAGTTGGCGAGGATACATGCATTGAAAGACCGAAAGAGTCGAATATAGAAATTAGATATTTTTGGATGGCACAAATAGTAGCATAGTCAATATTAAAGTCCCCGCATAGAATTTTTTTACCTTTAATCGGTAGACTGTCTAGCAAACTTACCAGGCTATTTAAAAATGATTGTACATCAGAGTTTGGTGATCTATAAATGCAAATTACATAAAGATCAAGGTTTTGATTATATACCATAGAGAATTCAAAAGAGCTATCCGCTAACAAATGATCATATTTAGATACCGACATGAAATCTCCATTTAGGGATAGAATCAGTGTTCCCCCATGAGCTGAGTTTTTTCTGTCATATCTAGCTATTGTGGTATACCTCTCAATATAAAAGGGTTCGTTTAGATTCAGCCAGTGCTCAGTAATTGCAACAAGTTGGGGGAACTCCAATTCTTCCAGAAATAGGTACAACTCGTCAGTTTTATTTCTTAGAGAAGCAATATTAATTAGAACCATATTAAGACTAGTAACAACAGGAAGTTTTGACGAATCTAGTTCCTCAGGACACGTCGTGTTTTCTAAAAATTTTTTTTGGGAGAATTGCTGGAAAAATAGTTTTTATGGCATTCTCTGGTCCTCTGAAGATGGATCGTTCTCTCCGAAGATATATAGGATCCATAGGCTGCAAGATCCGCTTCCACTTCTGCTGCGTTAAATCCATAAGCAGCATGAAAATCGAAATATATCTTATGTAGGGTTCTATAATCTATAGAAATGCCTTCAGAAGCCAAAAACAGCCTGGTGCTTGTATTTGTAAACCCTTCAAAGTGAATTGGCGCAGGTTGGTCGTGCAGGAAGGCGAGATATAACTTGAAGGCCTTTAAAATGGCTGGTTCTCTTAGTCTAGACATGAGGAAACGGTTATCAGAACTTTTTTCGGTTCGCGTAAGCTTCACTGTTGGGGGAGACATTGGATCAAAAATAGGTTCTTGGTCAATAGGAGCTTTCTTGGAAAGAATGTAGCAGTTGTCGCTCAACAAGACATTTGCTTTGCAGGCAGCAATGGCCTCTTTGTCAGAAAATATTATAGTTCCCTTTTGAGAAATTGGAGAGGAGACAACCAGTGAACTGACGGAGCTCGAGTTGGTGGGCAGTTTTTTCAGTGTGGAGGGAGGTGGGAGGCTCGGTGTAGATTTTTCTGAAAGTTCGGATACAGCTGACCGTTTTATTACTACGCCATGGGGCCATAGATTGCTGTCTAAAAGCTTTTCAACCGAATTTTTGACTGAGTTCCAATTTTAAAATCAATATTTGAGATATGATTGATTAGGTGGTAGCAGCGAATAAACTCTGTAGTCCCAAGCTTCTCCTTAACGTAGTGAACTATGTTGTTAGGCGTAAACCCTGCAGGAAGATTTCTTACGACTACATAGTGCCACCGTTGTGTATTATTACAAGCCAGCTTGCCAAGCCAGTAGTACTGGGAATATCCGTAGGTGTTACCTCAGTTTGTGTAGAGGCGGTGGAGCAGGTAGTTTCCATAGTTGGTGTAGGCAAGTATATGGTGGTATGGTATGTATTTTTGATATGCTTACCCTTATGTTGATTTTCATATTTGGAGTATAACTCCTTTACCAAGTCAGTTACACAAGTTAGGTTGCTCTTAATGTTAGCAATACCTGCTTTTAATTCAATTGAAGAGGAGTCCTGTACTTGGATTTTTATCGCTTCTTCGGCATTGTTGAAGATAATGATAATGCGTTATCTCCATTATCTCCCAAATTAATAGCTTGCCAATTTAAAGGCGCAATCAGCACTGGCAAATTTGCATTATGAGGAACAGGTCGTATGGCAGATTGCAAATTTGGATATTCTATATTGTGCTTTCCCGTTTTGGAGTAACCTTCAGTCTTTGTCAGGCAAAAATAACAATCGTCAGAATGATTGGTGGGTTCTCGCCATACCATTGGAACTGCAAAAGGCATACTTTTTCTCTTTCTCTTCATCCACTGCACCAATGATACACTACAACTAACACAGCACACATGGGGAGCCCACCGCTTATCTTAATCCCCAATTAACACACCAAAATATTTAAAGTAGGCTTTTTTTACATTTTCGGAAAATGGCCTGGCTTGTGATTTCACCAGAGATTCTCCACAAATATAACAAAATTTGTCACGAGAAATTTTGCAACTTCGGCGCGTTTGACTCGACATTCTCGTCTTCACATACACTTGCTTATCGATACACAGAGAACCACACAATTCGGAACTCAACAGAAGAGTGATGTTTAACGTTTAGTTTATGTCTAATGTTGTAAACAACCCAGTCTAGGTAATTTTTCCGTTGTGAAATGGACCCATTTTAGCCGCATCACAATAAAATTGTTTACCTGCCAATATAAAAGGTTCTAATTAGGCTTTTGAAAAATGGTACGTATTAGGGCTTTTCAAATGTTTTTTTTTATTATTGGGAGGGTATTTCCATTGTGAAAATATTGAGCTGGCCTGTGTTACAAAAATCTCACATACAAATCAGATCACTTGAAATATATTCTTTCAACAGGTCTTCATTTTTATTTTGCCAGACAATGGTAGTGTCGTCCGCAAGCATTATGAAAGTTCCGTTTATGTTAAGGTCTGCTAAGTCGTAAAAGTATAATAGAAATAAAATGGGGCCCAAGGCAGATCCTTGTGGCACCCCACAAGAAATTTTAGTTGAACTAGACATCTTTTAAACATCGTCTTTAAAACTGCAATGTTTCTCCATAATTGGAGAAATTAAGATTTGGACAGATCAAAATCGGCCAAAATTGTCAATTGACCGAAAACATTGACTGGTAAAATGCATTATACTACCAGTGAGCTTATCGCTTGACCTTGATTTGCGTAAAATAACACTGGAATAATTTGCCCCTAGTGAAATCATATTCTACATTCCATTGTCCAGAAATAATGACCCATAATTACAAATTGACTATTGAATTTTAACCACTTATATTGAACACTTTTAAAAAGATTTCGTAGCATATTAACTACCCTCATCAGTAGAGTGCAGCACCACATATCAAGTAGAAGTTGTAATAACTTTGCATATTTTTTTTATTTTTAAGAAATTTTGTTGATATGGAGATGCGTGATGCGCTGGAAAGCAAAGTTGAAATTACAAAATCAAACAAAAAGTATATGGTTCACTATTTACGTAGTTCAATGATGTTTCAATCTATCCCTTTACATAAGGCAACCACAATGTGTTCTGATATTCCTGTGATTATTATAGCTTATTCAGATAGTATGGTGAACGCTAGATGTTGTGTTCCTGAGGTAAATTATTAGTATTATGTATCATCTTTAGATTCTAGCCAGTTCTTTTCTAGGTAAACATGATATTTTAAAAATCTGTTTTTTAGGAGTTGCGAACAGACAGTTTTAATGCTGAAAAATGGTTAAAGGAGGCGGTAGTATCGGTTTTTAAGGGTAGAATATCGGCAGAAAAACTACAAAATGGTGTACTAGTCTGCAATATGAAAGCGAAAAGAGTCCACGTCCAAGAGTGGCATCATTTGCTTGCTAAAAGTATAGAAAATGCTAAAAAGTACATAAATGACAAGATTTAAATTTTCAAGACTTTAGAATTAAATATACTGTATATATTTTGTATATCATTACAAAATTCCCGACGATTATAAAATATTAGATATGTACACAATAAACTTTTTAATTGTTTTTATTAACGTTAATGATCCTGTCGATTTAAATAAAATTAAATGAAGATCAAAGCGGTCCGCGAGACGCGTTAAGTTTGTTAAAGCAATAGCGACCCTAACGCCTGAACGAATTTTATAGAATTAGTTTTTGATTGCCTGTATGTGTTAAATCTTAGCATCAAAGTCGTTAAAAGCGGAAAAGAAGGTTTAAATACTTTCTAAAGACTAAATCGTAAATGATTTTCCAAATTATTAGATGTTCTAAATCCACCCGATCATTTTTTTTATCGTGGGTATTTAATTACAGTGTATTTAAATACTAAAAAGTAGTTAAAAAACAAAAAAAGGATTTAAAAAAACAAATACTGCCCAGCACTGCTTGAATGTATTTTTATTTTTTGCGTTTGATATAATTGCCGTTTAAGTACGAACCTGGAGGGGGGGGTCTAATTCCGAAAAAAAGGTCCTTTATACTATTTTTATCATTTAGGTTTAATAAAAGTGACTCTGAGGGGAGGTTTTAAAACCACCCCAGTCAGTGCAAAAATATATGTGAATTAATATAGTAAATTTCTCTTATTTTCTACGCTCTTTCATATGTACATCAAAAAGTATCTGCGATCGCTATAAATTCTACATTGAACCATCGAACAGTTCACGGCGGAGATGTGTCGACTCACTTATTTTATTTAACTCATCAGCAATTTATAGAGATCCGAAAATCCGGATCCCTAGCTGACACGCATCTTTGAATTGATACAGGTCCGTTGACACGGGCCTTTAAAAAGATCCGGATTTTCTCTGTCGGTTTTGCCCATACAATTTCTACCCCTGTTTCTTCATTTCCCTATTTTGCCATTTTTTTTAATTTTACACAGAATCTTTCTTACCGCGTGTTATAAGTAGTAATATTTCATGATTTGTGTCGACTTAACGACGTCGGATTACTATAGTTCCCATATTGGCTGTTTCAGTGGTTACCATGGTAATACAAACGTCGACTAATTTTTACGTTGCCGGTTCATTCCAAAAATAATATTTTAAACTGATATTTACCTCCCTTTAAAATGGAGAAATTAAAACGAAAATGTATAATAAAATAAAAATTTCGACAAAATAGTATACAGATTTTAGGCCAATAAATGTTTTTAATTTGTTATGCGTAAGGGTTCCTTTCCTTTCCAATATATGTTTTTGGCACTGCACTTCGCAACTTGCCAGATTGCTCCCCGTCCGGAGCTTACTCGCTTTATCCGGCGACCCTCGGAGCGAGATACACTTTATTCTGGTTTGGGGACGTTATCGGTGGGATGTCCGAATGGCGAGCTCTGGGCTCCCGATCACCCCGTGTATCTCAAATCTTTAAATTTGACTTTCTTTAAAAACTTTTCTAATGCATCTTGGCTTCCACTAGATGCCCCTTGAGAGTACTACTGGTCTCACGAGATAACCTTTTCTTTCAAGCTATCCCCTTACCCCTCCCACTTCCGCCACATAGCGGCCATTACGCTAATATAATATTCTATGTAGAACTGCGGCAGACGAACGGAATAGAATACAGGAACAACTAGGCCTCACACGTTCACAGCGTCTGCTCCCTTTCTAGCGGGGTCGTTAGTTTCCACTCTGAGCGGTTGAGTCTCCCGTTTCCCCCCGAAATAAAGCAGCAAAACCGAACACGTGGCACCACTTATGTTATCAACACAGAGGTCTGCATTCGACGAGACGAACCGGAAGACTGCTGATGCGTAAGGGTTATTTCTCTGCCGACAATGTTGCAATCCAGAAAGTACATACCCTCTTCATCCTTATGTTTATATTAAGGCTGTATTCCGTTTCTAAACCTGATTAAACGGTAAAGCGTTCCAACTGACAGAAGTCTGACACCGGTCTGTTATTAAAAACTTTTAAAAACGTCAAATAGTTGACAGTTCAGTGATTACCTGACAACCAAAATTTTCTGGTCGTTCTGCTGTTACTGTTGACATTTATTCTCAGGAACCGTATTCCGTTAAAACGGTTTTTCAGAAATCGGGTAAATACGGAACACGCCGGACTCGAGACCGAAACCAAGATTGAAACAAATCCTAACCTAATTAGGTTGAGCTGAGTTTCGAACACCATACAGAGTAGGCCTAGAAATGCGCCACACTGTTTCACACGTTGAATATAACAAATGCTGTTTATAATTTGCTGAAATTAACATACCTATATCGAAATAGGCAACGTCGCAGTCTGGCCGGCTGTATACAGTAAAATAAGACACGTATTTTTTTTATAATGATTTTTGACTTCTCCTCTTTATACTCCAACGTATTCCTGTGGGTTTTCCGGCGCAATGTAAACTGCAACTAAGATGTTTTCCTGCTCCTGTTTCAATCTATTAAAATGCTTTTATCTTTCAAATGCATCTTCGCTTTAACTATGTGTCTCGTGGTAGTACTTCTGGTATCACGAGATGACCTTTTCTTTCAAGCTATAGCCTTACCACCCGCGCCATTTAACGGCCATTACGTTAATATTTGATGTAGAACCGGGCAGACGAGCAGGAATAATTAGGCCTTACACGTTCACAGCGTAGGTTCACTTTCTAGCGGAGCCGTTAGACTCCACTTGAGTGTTTAGTCTCGCGCATCCCTTCCGAAACAAAGCAGCAAAACCGGATACGTGGAAACACTTATTTTAAATACACAGAAGTCTGCCTTCCACGGGACGATTGGAAAGAATGAAGTAACGTGTTGGTTTGATAGCTCTCTGTTTGTTTGCAATGGGGCGATTAATTATGAAACCAATCCGTGACTGGGACGCCAGTGGCAGAGACTTAAATGTCGCACGTGTGTCTATGAAAACAATGCGTGTAACTATGGACTTGCATGCATTAGCATTGCTTGGCAGAAATTCTAAATATCAACGGTAACAGCCTGTTCTTAACAATAAGCCTTATTTGTTGCGACCCAAAATCCGTTTGGCGCGCTTTACTTAAATATATTTCTTTTGGTCGCGTTCTTTGTTGCCAATAGTGTGATAAAATTATCGTAAGTAATTTCGCGAAAAATGAGTAGTTCCTTAATGTCCTAGCAGCCAGTGACCAAACCAGGTTTATAGCTTGAGGAGCTAGACAGAGGAAGGTTGAAGACTACATTGAACCTAAAAATGTCTTTATTTTTATATATATGTCTATATAGCAAAAATGTAAGGGTCAGTCCCCAGAAAGTATTACTTTAGTTATGGGGGGCTCCTGCCCTGTAGCCCCCCCCTCCACCGTGATTGTAGTCACGAATATAAGTAAGAAATTCCTAAAAGTAACAAAGGTCCATCCTTTTTAAATTACTTTTTTTTTTAGTCGTCAGATTTTATTCTAGTAGTGTATGTCCATCAAAATACATAAGTGTAGATGCATTCTGATATTTAAAACACATTTACATTAAAAATTAAAGTTTAATAAAAAAAACACCGCTCACCGGAAACGAAACCTCTTTAATGCAACTCCAATATTTTCTTTTGGGGTTCACATAAAAAAAATTTATATTTTTTTAATTATGCCTTTCAGTCACGGATTAGTTTGAGAATTAATTACTCCTTGTTTAGAGCTGAGCTGACTGCTTAGTTGTGTTGCTGAATGTTGACAGAGGTGTGTATAACTTAACATAACATCTGAGTCTTAAAGAACCTAAACAATTTTTTTTAAAGGATAATTTATTAATAAAATTAAATAGGGTTTATATTCCCACCGAAAATCTGAAGGAAAGAAAATGTGCGATCTTAGTGAAGAAAAACCTGAAGTAAATCCAGAAACGGCCGGTACAATACGCCACAGAAAATTAATAAAATGTGCTAAACAAACGCTAGGACATGGTAAATAAACATTTTTGTTTAAGTTATGTGAAAATAAGCAATAGGGCTTATAATGCTTACATTTAAAATAAATTATTAAAAATAAAAAAACCGTTATTTAAATTATAAGTAATTAATAAAAGTTAAGTGTTGAGAAACACGCATCCTCGTCGTTAGCCATTCCAATGATTTTTGGAATACCTATAGCCTTTAGTTTTTGGGAATTTAAAAGTTTTCAAATAATTATTGTAGAGGCAACAATGAAATAATGTATTTTTGAAAAACAAAACATTTCCTTTTTGCACCATAAAAGTGCATTGGCATTTTAAGTAAAATTATTTTGGTAAGTTTCATAGAGGTCCGGAACTAAAACTGCATTGTTTATAATTAGTTTAACAAATCATAATAAACAATTTTTGATAGAATCCATAAAGCAAGCAATGCAGTTGCTAAGAGGAATTGCAAATCCATTAAAGTTCTCTCATCAACCAACATTAGCAAAACAGCTTGGGATATTATCAAATCTCACAGCTTTATAAATCTCACTTAAAAATCTATACCTGCTGCAGTGACACTGGATGGGAATGAAGTGGTTGGGTAACACAACATCACAAATGCCTTTAATCAACACTTTATTGATTCTGCGAGAAAACTTTCAGACACATTGGTGGCAGGTAGACCATCTCCTACATTACCCTCATCAGAGAATTATCCACTGATGCCATTGATTAAAAGCGAAGTGCTCAGTGTTGTAAAAATAGTTACAAAGAAAAAGTCATGTAATGAGTGAGATTAACATTTCTTTTAAATGTAGCTATTTTCCAGAGGAACTCAACAACAACAACAAGTAAGTTGTGGTACCCATACATAAAAAAGGATGTATATCAGTAGCTATGGTGCCATTTCACTTTTGTCTGGGTTTTCCAAAATCATGGAAAAGGCATTTTAGACTAGATTGTTGCAGTTTCTCTTGACTTTTTACATCTTGACTCTAAGACAGTTAGGTTTTGTGGCTGGTAGATCTACAGTTGATGCTATTTTGTCATTCTATTTAAAAATTCTAGGCAAATTCAATGGAAAACTGAAATCTGTTGGAATGTTTTTTGACTTTACCGAAGCATTTGATACTATTAGCTATGAAATTTTACTGAACATGCTCTATATCTGAGTAATCAGAGGACTACTGATTGAGAAGAACTCAGGCTGTAAAGTGGGAGATTGAGAAGACAAGACTTCAGTATCAGACCGGGTGCTTATCAAGAATGGAGCCTCACTGGGTAGGGTCTTGGGACCTACCCTTTTTCTCTTATTTATCAATAATCAGCCATTATTTGTGAATGCCTACTATGTCACACTATTTGTAGATGATACATCAGCTATAGTAGGTGCTGATATTTATGAAACTGTGCACAAAGGCATATAAATGTGTACCTGCATTACATTGCAAGCTGGTGTGAAGGAGATGGTCTGCATTTGAACAGCCAACAAACTAACTTCTTAATTTTTACTCTTGTGAAAATAACACTAGATAGAGGTTTATTGATTAAGAACAACATATCATTGAGACAACATGAATTTGTTAAATTTCTGGTCTCTCAATAGAAGAACATCTCTCAATAGAAGAACATCTCTCTTGGAACCAATATATTGATGACCTAGGAGGTTATAAACATGTCAAAATAAGGCAAAATATATATTTATTTACTTATTTACTGTTAGACAGACCTTAACAAGGTATTAACATGGTCAACACTTAAAAATAAAAATGAAATGAAACAATTATATTATTGCCTAATTTAAAACAAATGTAAATATATATTTTATGACTATAAATAATAAAAGTAGAATAAAGAACAGACAAAGGACATGGCATAAAGTCACCCACAAAAAGCAGGATACTCAGACTAAAAACAAGTACGAAGCCAAAACAAAGACTACAATATTTAGTATAAAAAATAATCATTAAGTGAATAAATGGTACTGTCAATTATATAGCTCTGAAATGATTTGTAGAAATTATTTAAAAACATCTACATACAAAAAAAAGTCCACATTGCAAAAGCAATGTGGCTTTTTTTTTTGGTCTGTAGATAGCCTGAAATCAGTGATTAAAACGTTTGTATTATTCCTAGTATTATGGTTGTTATTAATTTTGAATACAAGTATATTTTTCGAATTATTCTATTCTGAAGAATAAAGATTCTAGAAATGTCAACAGCCTGACCTCAGTAGGGAATCATATATTTTAGATGAGAGAAAAGAAGAGCATAATAATTGATAATTAGCTGCTTAGGGCTAAGAATATTTTTTAAATTAACAATAGCAGAGTAATAAGCAATAATCTTTTCAAAAATCTTCGAATAACAAGTCAATCCAGTAACTGGTCTTTAGTAATTGTTTATTGTTTTTATGAAATGGTATAACTTCAACCAATTTTAATTTGTCAAGATATTTATGTTTTTATACACACATTAAAAAATATGTGCATATCTTCATTGTTGCAAGAAGCCTTTTTATTTTTTAAAGAACTTATGTCTGCATAAATTTCATCAGTAGTAATTTGAGGAAAAAGAAATAGTAGATAAATTATAGTTAGGATCGTTTAGTGCACTGTAAGGTGAGAGTTGAGGGAAAGTAGTCAGTTTATTTTCGCTGTCCTCTGATAAATACCTGCAGACCGAGTTAGCAATAGATAGTGGTTCTGTAGAGGCAACATGAGTATCTCTTATTTTTTCAGGGTTATTGTTTGTTTTCACTCTACCTAGATTTGAATTTCCTATTTGGCAAATACTTTTAGGGGTATTTACTGAACTTATGATTTTCTGTTGACAAAAATTTTGTTTAGCTAAATCAATTTTTAAATGAAATATTTTTTAAAAATTGTTTTATGGCTTTAGAATTAGTATTCACACTTAACCAGAAGAGATTTTTAAGCCCTTTACTAGCCTTCAAAATATCATCATCAACCTACCTGTTTGACTTAGAACCTTGTAAGGTAACCCTTTTTATAGGACAGCTTAAGTCCAAAACATTTTGTGAATTGCCTATCACTGAGCATGAGGTCCTAGAGGCAGTAAATAAACTGAGGGGGAATAGAGCCATAGGGCCTGATGGGGTGCTGGGATATGTCATCAAAGGATGTAGGGACATCTTGCTGAAGCCACTATCTAATATTTTTAATATTAGTCTATGAACTTCAACATATCCCAATACTTGGAAAGACAGGTAAAGTAATACCGGCCTTGAAGAGCGGTTTCGAAAGAACAACTGGCTAATTACAGACCTATATCTATTATAAATGCCATTTCTAAGGTATATGCGATAGCTATATTCAATAGGGAACCAGGACTAATCTATATAATAATTCACCTGTCTACAGAATGTGTTATTTGTTCAATAGATTTGCAAGTGATATGGACCTAGCTACTTTCAGTTTAGAGCAGTATAAAGCGATCATAGAAACTAAATTATTAGCATCTCAGGCTTAGACTTAGTTCTACTGAATTTACACTTAAATTAAGATTGTACAGTTACTTTGTAAATATCTAGATATTGGTGTCTATAAATGGCTGATATATGCTATAGATGCTTTTTAATAATAAATAAATAAAAAATAACTAAGGGATTTATGAAAGAAGTTCCAAGCTCCATTCACCTCCATCAAATTATATGAATCATATCATTTGACTCAAGCAAATTCTTTAAATTGTTCAAGTTACCCATATTAAGAGAGCATTTATAAAAAACTGTTTAAACTATAGTAGGTTCATAGGTAGAATATTTATTAGACCAAAGCTGTTCAAAAGATCCATTAGCTGTGTTTTGAATATTATTGGCTTTAAAGGTCAACATTAAAGTCTCCACATATGACTACTACCTCATAGTTTTCAGTCAAAAAGCACAACAGCTCATTGAACAATACTACAAATTAATTGAAGTCTTGGATAGATTTAAAAGAACAAGACCTATAAATCGCTGCAAGAGCTATTTTTTTATTACAGAAATTAAATTGCGTTGCAGCAGATTTAAAGATTAACCTCTTATTAAATTTGTCAGTTAATATACATGCTTAACTTTATTTTCACAAACAAAAATGGCAATACTGCCTTGAGTAAGTTGTTTCTTGCAAAATATGGATACAAGCTGGTAATTTGGGACATCCAGTGTTCAGTGGCACAAAAAATGGGTAACAAGTCACCCTTAATGCCATCTTCTGAGGTTATTCCTTTGGTACCGCCTTCTAGAAGCCTGGAATTAGGGTTATTCTTCATTTCAAAAAATCTGGAATTTATTTAAGATGATTTCTGGCCAGTTTTCTGTGTTTACATTGATTTTAAAGCTTGAGTGAGTAATCTGCTGATTAGACTTTCTGTTGTTTTATTTTATATTCATAAGTGGAGCCAAAGGTTGAAGTAAGGTGCTCAAGAAGTACTTCTGTAGTAGTAGGAGAAAGTTTGCTAAAAAAATGAAGGATTTAGATACAATTTTGGCTGCAGAGCTTTTATAATTATTTGTCTTTGCTAGATGTGTTGTTGGCTGTCCTTGTAAACCACCTCTACTACTTGTATTAGCATTATTTTTATTTCCATTTAACTGGGATTCTTTTGAATTTGTTAGGGAAAAACTACTTCTGTGAACCTTTAATTGAACAATTTTGTCCTTTAGGCAAATGATGTCTGCTTGCTGTGCTTCAAATTTCACTTTTAGTCCTTAGAATTCTTGTTATAAATCCATTATTAATAATTGACCCTCACTGGTCTTTTTTTCTGGGCTAGCCTTAGACATAGCAATTGTTTCTTCATAGTTTTTCATTTCTACAGCAATTTTCGAGTTTTCTATTTTGATGTTCTGTAGTAACTTGTTTGCCGATTCAATTGCCTTAAATGTTTTGGCACCTTTTTCCTTAGACAGAAACATTGTTTTCGCGTCCTGAACGCATTTTTCAATTGAGCTAGTTATAAATGATTTAAGTTCAGATAGATTTATAAATCCATTGTAGAATCTTTAATGCGGTATGGGCTAATTGTATGGGGTGGAACATATAAAAGTAATATTCAGCCTTTATTTGTTATACAAAATGCTATTTTAAAAAGTTTAAAAGAAATAGACTCTACCCTACCAAACTACTATATGATGAAGAATTATGTAATATAAACTGTCTTTATGTACATTCCGTTTGGTCTTATATACACAAAAATGAAAAATTAAAAAAGTTTGTTTCCCATCAACACCAAACCAGAATTAATGTAAATAAACACTTACTTATTCCAATAAACAGAAAGCATATCAATTTAAAGTCTATTAATTATTTGGCACCAAAGTTTTACAATGAATTACCAAATGATATAAAAACTCAAAAAATGGAAATCATTTAATAAAAAAAGTAAATATTTTATTGTAAAGAATTTTCATACTTTTCAGGTAATGATGAACAATTAGAGATAAGAATTGAAATGTGAGTTTAACTTTATACTGTTGGATTTATAACTTTAATTAAGATAATGATACTTCGATGTGTACATAAATATATACTTATGCAATATTATAAATAATACAGAGTTTAATATATGGGCACAAACAGATGTTTCCACACCTAGGTCCCATTAAGATAGTATTTAATATTGTAAACAATTAGGGAATAGATATTATAATATAATATATTGTTAAAACTGTTTGATAATAAATTGAAATAATAAATTGAAACTGCATAAGAATTAATTAAAGGGGCATTCCCGGCGTTATCAATTTATTAGCAACTGCTTAAAAAATTGGGATTAATCCCAATATTTTTGACACAGGTTTTGCCTCCAAGATCCTGGGACTTAGGGCCCCAGGACAGACATCCCTAGAATCGACGGATTATTTAAAATTTTCTTCCCATTTAACATTTTATTATTACTAGTTTGTAAGTAATATTGTAGTATTAATGTCATTAAACTTCATTTTTATTCTGTTAACATTGATAAAATTTCCTACTTATAATTACAATATAAATAAATACATATTTTAATAATTTCAATATTTATTTTGTACATAATCTATTTTATAAAATTTTAGCCTCTGAATTATTGAAGAAGAGAATACCGTGTGCTGGACACTTTTTGGCCCCAAAACGCCTTTGGCTTAAAAGAGTATCGACCCCAAACTGTGATGTTGTAATCTGCTTTCCTCCAGGTGCTGATGATAAGATTTTAATATGGCTTCTTGCCAAATTGAATCAATCATCTGGGTTAACAGTACACGTACGACATCATGCCTCCACTCAGAGCAGTGCCTTTTATCTAACGGCTTCAGCCCAAGTGTAAGTTAATAATAAGTAAGATACAGGAAAGTTAGATTTGTAACATTTATTTTTCACTTGCTCTAGAATGGTGGCAACTGAATTTCGGAACATCCTATATAATTAGCTCTTATATTTTATTAAAGTATTCAATTGCTTATAATTTGTAAAACTATATATTTTGATTGGTTAGGCTTCGTCGAGCCGCAGAAGAATACCATTTATCAAAACCACTCAAGCAGTCCAAGGGTGGTGGTCTGAAAGAATTTTTTGTTCAGGAGTATGAATCTTATGAGGGTTCAGAAGAAGAGGATCATTTTTTTACCACTGAAGAACGACAGTGGCTAGTATTGAGATTACTTGAAAGTGTTAGAGCAAGAAAGGAGGACCTGCATGTTATTCCATATGTAACACTACTGGACGGTCAACCAATAGGTATTGAAAATTAATTTAAAAGTTTTGTATTCTTTAAAAAAAAAAGTTGTATAATGTTAATTTGATAGAAGTCATATTATTGCAAAATTGTGCTTTTCAGTGCCAAAATGTGTAACTTCTGGAGTTATATCCCAAGTATTTCCAATTCATGAACCGGCGGTACTGGAGAAGTTACAGCAATCATGGGTTCAGGATATTTTTGCTAAACAGCCACTTGGTAAGAAAAGGTTTTTCTTATATTGTTCAGAGTTTTTAAGTTATGATATTTACATATGTATCTTTAAATTTTTATTTAATACCTACTTCAGAGTAAGTTCACTACAATAAAAAATTTGACCAAACAAAAATCTATTAAGTCAAAACCAACTAGTAAAATACAAAAGGTACCTATAAAATATACACAAATTATACTAAATCATAAACATCATCAGATTCTGAATCTGAAGCTTCACTAGTATTTATTTAAAGTGGTTCAACTTCAATATGTTTATTGTAATATGATTTAGCAATGGCCCCTATTAGTTCAATGGCATTAAAAGTCACAATGGTATGGTGGAAGTCTTAAAACTTCATGACCATGTTGTTTTAGTAATTTGTCGATTGCATAAACATTTTCTATTTCATTCATTTTTGCTAATTGTAAGAACTCTGGTTTCAAAAGATCTATATCAAATGTGTTATTTTTTTTTAAAACCAGTTTACTATGTCTAGTTTTGTAGTGGCTGATGAAGGTTGTTTCTCTATAACAACATTATTATATGGTGCATTGTTCATTACTATTAAAGATGGCTCTTCTAAATTTGGAATTAACTGAGTCGAGACCAATTTAGTAAATATACTAATATTCATTTCACCATGGTAATCCATTGTTATTGATTTTGAACAGAACAATCAGCTGGCATTCTGAACATAACCTTTTGTCTTCTGGTCAACCAAAAACTTGAAAACTTTAGTGTAGCTTCCTAGTATCACTGACACTCACCCTTTGGCTTAAAATAAAAAAAATTAATTTAATTCTGCTAGCAAAATAAATATATTAAATAAATTATAAATAATATAAAGATGGCGGCGAACAAATCATCTCAATCCGACGGTGGTGTTAAAATATGCGCTAGTTGCAATCGTAATGCAAAACCATGTTGTTTGTGAAAAATGTAATAATATTTATCATGCGGCTTGTGTAGTTCGTTTAAAAAACGTGAAAATTGTGGGATATAACCGTCTATTATGCCCAAACTGTATTGTTTTTTTACGAAGTGAATGTGCCGATTAATGTCGATGAAAAATGCGTTGTATCTTTTAAAAGAGAATTCAAATCTTGCAACTTTGGTAACTGAATTACTATTAAAGATGGCTCTTCTAAATTTTGAAAAATTATGAATTTGGAGGAAAAAATTGAGAAAAGTAAGGTTATTAATCATATGCAATCTGTCAACTTTCCCGCCTACCATTGTCTGTCTTCCCCAGTAATACATGAAGTTATCTCCGATGCGCCACTAGGCCAGCCTAACAAGTCCATCAGTGAGAATCAGAAATACAGCAGAACAGCTGATCCACAAGCTTCTGGTAGCAATGCCCCGAAAAATTTACGGAATACCCGACATAACCAACAAAAGATGTCGGATGTAAATACGAATCTAAACAAAGATTATAATAAACACATTTTCACTCTCAGTCAAGTGAAGGATTCAATTAATAATGTGTTACCTCAATCAGATTCAAGACAGCAGAGTGTTGATCAACAGCCTACCACAATTAATTCGCGTGATGCCCGAACCAAAAATGATGTTTTCTTTATTAGAGGAACTGCCTCTCACCAATCTGGAAATGGTGGTATGTTTGCAGGAATACCCTCTAAGCTGTAGTTTTATGTAGGAAGAGCAGCTAAGGATGTTACTGTAAAGTGTGTCTTTGACTATATAAAAAATAAACTTGATTTGGCTGATGAAAGCCTTATATCGGTGAAATTACTTAAAAATGGTGACCATAGCTCTTCATTTGAGGTCGGCGTAGACCATTCATGTTCTGATGTCCTGTATAACGCAAATTTTTGGCCATCAAATATAGTGGTTAGAAGATTTAATTTTAGGAATTTTAATAGGGTATCATCACAGGGAAATTTTTCAATGGCTCCTCGAAGCGTGCCGATAGAGTAAATCTAAATGTCTACTACCAGAATGTAAGAAGCTTATTAAATAAACAGGAGGGACTGAGGCAAACATTATCTATTGATGCTTATGATATTTTGTGTTTCACCGAGACATGGTTGAATGAGTCAATTAAAAGCGAAGAGTTAGAAATGCATAATTATGAGATTTACAGGTGTGATAGGTCTTTAAATACTAGTATCTCTGTTCGTGGTGGAGGAGTGTTAATTTGCATAAGAAAGCATTTTCGATCTAATGTATTATCAACAGAACATAGTAATTTGGAGCAGATGTTTGTGTCAGTTAAGATTGGTAATGCAACTGTCATCATTGGGTGCATATACTTGCCACCAGAGTCTCCCTTGATTGATTATGAGCAGTATTGTTCATCTGTTGACTTTATTTTACAGAATTATAAATATAATTCAGTCGTGTTAACTGGAGACTTCAATTGGCCAAGGATCAACTGGGTTAATGAACATGATGGTACTAGGGCCATAGGAAAACTCAGTAGTCAGGCAGATTGTCTCGCTGATTATTTTGCTTTTTTAAATTTATATCAATGTAATAACATACCTAATGTAAATTTGAATTTTTTGGATCTTATTTTTAGTAGTGAGCGAGACTTATCAGTTGCACTTGCCGAGGATCCATTTTTAAAATGTGATCCACCTCACCCTATACTTAACTTCAGCATACCCCTGTCAAATGAAATGCAACTGCTGGGTTTTGACTACTATTATTATAATTTTAAGTTTGCATCTTATGCAGACATTAGCATGTACTTAGCTGGTTATGACTGGAATAATATTTTTGTTGAAACTGATATTGATGCAATTGTAAATGCATTTTATGATATTCTCTCTTCTGTCATAGATCTGTATGTTCCTAAATGTAGAGCTAGGAATTTTAAATTTCTAAGTTGGATGTCACCTGATTTAAAGAATTTAATAATTAAAAAAAAAATAATACATAAAAATTATAAAATGAATGACTCAGAGGATGATTATAGACAATTTGTTGATCTTAGAACTAGATGTAGAGATTTGTCAGTGATTTCAAGAAATAACTACATTAATAGTATAGAGGAGTCCATTCAGCAAGACTCATGTGAGTTTTGGAAGTTTGTTCATGGGAAAAATAGTGACACGAGTCTACCTGCTACAATGTCTTATCAAAAGAAAATATCAAGTGACCCCCAAGAGATGGCAAACATGTTTGCTGCCTTTTTTGGCTCTGTTTATTCTGGTGAAACTGGTGTGACATCGGTCGCTTCATGCTTTGAATCATCAGTAAATCTGTCCCATGTTGATGTTACTATGATGGATGTTTTTAAGGGTATTGAAATGCTTAAATCAAAGTTAGGAATGGGCCCTGATGGCATTCCCTATAACCTAATATTTAATTGTAGATTTGTTCTTGCACCGATCTTTCATAAAATATATAATATATCACTGGAGCATGGCCAGTTTCCTAAAGCATGGAAGGTTGGTTATGTAACCCCAATTTTTAAAAATGGAGATCGTAGTAAAATTGAAAATTACAGAGCTATTTCTAAAATATCTTTATTAAGTAAGGTCTTTGAACAGATTGTTAACGATAAGATTTCGAGTGTTTTAAGTCCGATGATTTGTTGCGAACAGCATGGATTTATGGCTGGAAGGTCGACTGTCTCTAATTTGGTGGTATTCACCGAGTATTTGTCAGAGGCTTTGGAGGGAAAGAGTCAGGTTGATGTAATTTACACAGACTTCTCCAAAGCCTTTGACAAAGTTAATCATGAAATTTTGTTGGCCAAGCTTGCTGCATGTGGCCTCGCTGGAGGTCTACTGAGCTGGATGCGGAGCTACCTACATCAGAGAAAGCAGATGGTAAAAATTTTTAATGTTCAGTCTGCCACTATTTGGGCTTCTTCCGGTGTACCACAAGGTGGACATCTTTCTCCCTTGTTGTTTAACATTTTCATTAATGATTTATCACAGACTATAACTAACTCATACTTTTTACTATATGCAGATGACTTTAAGTTGTATAGATTGGTCAATTGCTTCAGTGATTGTCTCAGTATACAACAAGATTTAAATTTCTTTAGTCAGTGGTGCACTGATAACGGGTTAATTTTGAATATAGACAAATGTACTGTCATGAATTTTTATAAAATTAAGAATCCAATTTTCTTTGACTACTCAATAAACTCAATAAGCATAAAAAAGTCAAATTCTGTAAAGGACCTGGGTGTCACGTTCGACCGGGGATTAAGTTTTGGCTTGCATGTGGAAAATATTTGTAACAGGGGTCTAAGGCTACTAGGATTTATTTCCCGCACTTTGAGGGAGTTTAATAATATATATTGTTTCAAAGTTCTTTATTGTTGTTTTGTTAGATCTATTCTGGATTATGCCAGTCCTGTTTGGAATCCACATTACAGTAAATATGTTGATATGATTGAAAAAATTCAAAGAAAATTTCTCAGAATTATAAATTTTAAATTGAATATTCCTATAGATCAAATAGATTATAGTCTTTTACAAAATCTATTAAATATTGATTCACTTCAGAAGAGAAGATTTCTATTTGATGTCAGCATGCTTTATAGAATTATGAAAAATAACATTGATTGTCAAAAATTGCTGGAGTCAATTGGCATTCAGGTTCCACAGAGAAATACCAGACACTATGATTTTTTCTTTATTAAATATCATAGAACAAATTATGGTCAAGCATCTCCTCTGAGTCGAATGGCTAGAGAAATGAATACTTTGGATTTGGATATTTTTAACTTATCCTTGGCTCAATTTAGAAAACTGGCACATTCACTGGTGAATCTGTGAACTGTCAGAATTACATTAGTATCACTGTGATATCCGCCATCTTGGCTAATAATTGTGTGTAATTATTGTCTGTGATGTATTATTATAAGCCTAAATCTTCAATATTTAAAAATTTTAATTGCAAATATGTGTTTTTATTTTAAACTATACAATAGTGATAATTGAAATAAAATGTTAGACATTTAAGATAAAATACCTATGTAAATGGCAGGGCCGTTAAATAAATGAATGAATGAAATTATATATTATTAAATATGTCTGTCTCTGCTTATTGACGTACTATCTCCTTTTGCGATTCTGGACATGAATATCTATTAGGTTTTGAATAACTGCTGTTTAAATTTTATAAATATATTTCAGATGATGTTACTGAGTACTTTGGTGTGAAAATTGGAATGTATTTCGCTTGGTTAGGTCATTACACTACGGCTTTGAGTATTCCCGGAGCTGTAGGTTTTGTTTTTTGGGTATGTACTAAATTTGTTTATTTATTTTATTTCCATTAAGATGGAAGAAACATTTTTAAGCAATCTAACCTAAATATCTAGTTTCTGTTAGAACACATCAAATCAGAACTCATTGATATTTTCTGGCTATAAAACTGTTTATATATTTCATAAATGTTTCTTTTTTTTATAGCTGACGTGCACAAGTAGACATCAAACCATCCAAGATGTCGGTTACGTTATGTTTTCAATATTCAATGTAGTGTGGGTGACAACATACCTCCAAGCATGGAAAAGGTATTCTGCCGAATTAGCTTTTCGCTGGGGAACACTAGATCAAAGGGCTGACTTACTAGCTGAACCCAGGCCTTTATTTAGGGTGAGTTTTTAGATATTTTGCATTGAGTGTTTGCATTTCAGTTCCATTTTACTAAAAGCTTCAGGTGACCTATTTTGAAATGTCATTACTCAACTAAGAGAAGTCGGCATTAGTTTCGATTACTGGCATTTAAAAAGGTCATTCTTTGGATCAAATTTGAGTCATATATTTATTTATTTGCTTATTATATAGGATATTTAAATGACTGCTGCAAATTGGTCAAAGTTAATTTAAGAATTCTAGTTTATTCAACTGACGATTTTTACTTTTTTTGAAACTTTTATTTAAACTTTATTAAAAAGCTTTAAAGATATACATTCCCGCCTATTCTGACACTTTCTAAGCCTGCAGAATGTCATCATAAGGTCCTCCCTGCCTTGAGTCTGATAGTCATGCATATCCTCATGAACAGGAAATAACTATTCCCCCCCCCCCAGGTTGCTGATTTTAATCAAGTGTTTTAAAGCATATAAATGTCAAATTTGATATGTTTATTTTTACATATTGTGGCTAGCTAGAGATTTTTGCGCTTTATTTTATAAGAGAACATTATTTATATGAAAATGAATTAAAATTGTTAGATAAGATAAGATAATTTAATCATGTCAATACAATAATAATTGCTCACACATGTCATAAGTGATATATATAATTATACAAATAAAATGAATTAAAATTTAATAAAAAACTATAGGATTTAAAAAGACACTAACAATTTTACACAATTAAAATAAGAATGAACAGAATTATACATTTAATATTTGAATTTGACTGATATCACAGTTTTGGAACTTCAGCTAGCTAAAGTCACATAAGTTAAAAACCACTCTCTACATGTAAGTAGCTAATATAGGGATTTATTTAAACCATCTGAAGAACCCTTTCTTCTACTTCCAAAGTTCGTGTGGCACGGTTTCTTCCTCAGTCACCCTTCTTTGGCGTGAAAGTACCAATTTCTCTTAACCTTAATTGACATTTTTACATTTGAATCCCTGTATTCACTAAAAAGATTTAAGAGTTAGACCAGGTCTAGTTGCCATGGTACTTAAAGCTCATAGTTTGCCAGTTGTGTTTCGCTTATGTGTCATTTTGTAATCGTGACATTTAGAAAAAATCTTTGTTCAGTTAAAAATTTCATCTTAAACCTATAACTTATGGAGGTGTCATGCTGGGTGTAAATCGTCATTGGAACTCCCTAAGGCTTGATCTAACCTTCTTCGCCAATAGTGCTCCCAACGTGGACTGTGTGGGTTGTAAGATAAACTTCTTTAATTTTGTTGTTTTTATTATACTTGTTTATATTCCTCCTCATATCAGCAACACTGGACTGGAAGTATTTATTGACTGCATTCTTGCTGCCGAGCAACTACTAGACATTAAATTGGTTATTATGGGTGATTTTAATATACTGGATTATGTAAGCAACACTGTAATTGAATCGAAATGCAGCTTAATCTGTAACTTAGCAAATAAATTTTGTTGCAGAAGACACACACCATTCCTCTCTTTTCATTACTTTTGAAGCTATTCATCCTTCATTTAATAATTTTCCTATTAATAAGAACAGTTCTAAACAGTACAACTTCAGAAAGGCGGATTTTCCTCGCTTATATAGCTTGCTTCTTGAGGCCGACTGGTCATCAATACTAGAAAGTCAGAACGTCAGTACATGTGCAGCACTTTACCAAGTAATGGATACAATTTTTCAAGTCTGTACTCCGCTAAAACGGCAACGCCGCCGTCGCTTTCCACCCTGGTTTTCGCATGATACCGGGTGCGGCAAAACTCCCTCCCTAGTTTCACTAAGGCTTTGTGACGCGAAGCGACGTCGTAGAGGAGCGGGGATGGCCTCGATAGGTGCATGCGGACGGGAAGTTTTCATGTTACAAGGTTTCAGTCGTAAACATGGTGTGGACGAACGAGCAGCGCGCCTTTGCTGTAGAAGCGTACATTCGCCAAAACGGTTCTGTAGTAGCCGCCCAACGTGCGTTTCGTACTCGGTTCCAAATTCCCGCTCGCCAAGCAGGTCCGGACCGAAAATCGATTATGTTGTGGGTGAAAAACTTTCGGGAAACAGGATCTGTTGTCAGAAAGACAGGTGGACGACCTCGAACGGCCCGACCACCCGAAAACATTGAAGCAGTCAGGCGTTCAGTTTTGCAGTCGCCTAAACGCTCCGCTCGTAAACATGCTGCCGCCCTTCGACTTTCTGACCGCTCTGTGATGACAAGATGGTCGTCACCCAAAAATTGTCAGAACGTGATTGGCAGAATAGATTTGTGGCATGTGAAAGAATGATCGAAACTTTACCGCACGATGCGGTTGTTTTCTTCAGTGACGAAGCACATTTTCATTTGTCTGGATCTGTCAATAAGCAGAACTTTCGATATTGGAGTGAAAACAATCCGAGGGAAATCCATCAAAGGCCTCTGCATAGTGATCGTGTAACAGTTTGGTGCGCATTGTCACAAAACGGGATCATCGGGCCTTACTTTTTTGAAGAGAGAGATCGGGCCGTGACAGTCAATTCAGAACGGTATGTGAGGATGATCCAGAATTTTTTTGCCCCAGCCCTTGAAGAACTTGATCTATAGAATGTTTGGTTTCAACAGGACGGGGCCACAGCCCACACAGCGCGACCATCAATGCAGGTATTGAGGGAAACGTTCCCCGGGCGCTTGATCTCCCTGAGAGGTGATATTCCATGGCCCGCATACTCACCAGATTTGGCTCCTTGCGACTATTTCTTGTGGGGTTATGTCAAAGCCGAGGTCTATAAACATCGTCCAAGAACCTTACAAGATTTGAAGGAGGCAATCACCATGGAAATTCGCCGTATACCCCAAGAAATGCTCCAAAGAGTTGTGCGACATTTCAGAGATCTCCTGCAGGAGTGTTTAGACAATGACGGGCGCCACTTGTCTAACATTCTTTTCAAAACAGCATGAGAAAAAATTCCCATATTGTAGTTTCTGGAAATAAAAAGAAATTTGTTGTATCTCGAATAGTTTTTTTTTATTCACCTGCAAAACTAGGGAGGGAGTTTTGCCGCACCCTGTATAATAAAAAATATATATAAAAAAGAAAAAGCACATAAAGAATACAAAAAACATAAAACGCCTGTTCATTATCGGAAACTCTGCTCCCTCAGACGTCTTATTCATGCTCAGAGTGACGATGCATATACAAATTATATAAGAAACGCTGAGATGAACATGATTTCTGATCCTTCCACCTTTTGGTCTTTTGTCCGAAGCAAAAAGGGGCATACCGGCATCCCTGGTACCCTAAAGGAGGGTGGCAACGAATACACAGATCCTCAAAGCCTTGTTAATGCGTTTACAATTTATTTTCAAAGTGTTTATACTATTTCTTCTTCCACTAACTATGTTAAGTCCCCTGTGTTAAACTCCAATATAATAGGCATTCACACAATATCCCCTCTAGATATAATACTAGCTAGCAAAAAACTCAAAGACAAACTAACAGCCGGTGTTGATGAAATACCCAGTTTCATAGTAAAAGATTGCGCGAAAATCCTTTCTGTCCCACTTCTACACGTTTTTAACTTAATACTTGATAAGGGCATTTTTCTGGATACCTGGAAAACAGCAAATTTAGACCCATCTCGATACTCTGTAATTCTAAACTATTTGAAATTATTCTGTGTGATCAGTTATATTCAGGGGTTCGAGAGCTTCTCTCTCCCATCAACATGGCTTTCTAGATTCACGTTCTTGCATGACCAACGTGGCATTCTTGTCCCAGACTGCCTGCGAGTCACTGGATTCCAGGGGACAATTAGATGTTATTTACACAGACTTTCAGAAAGCTTTTGTTTAAATCAATCTCTACATCTTAATCCATAAATTGGAGAACTTTGGTATGCCACAACAACTCTTAATAATGTTCAAATCATATCTATTAGAGCGTTCCAAGTTTGTCAAATATGAGCACTTCAGATCACCATCATATAATGTCTCTTCTGGTGTACCACAGGGGTCCAATTTGGGGCCCCTGTTTTTTCTCATTTTTATTAATGATCTCCTTAATATAACTGAATATCATATACTGGCATATGCAGACGACTTAAAGCTGTTTACTAAAATTCAGGCTCTATCAGATTGTGATCACCTACATAAAAATCTGTCATTGGTATATGAATGGTGTCTTAGCAATAAACTTGTCTTAAATTTATCAAAATGTTATGTAATGACCTTCAGTCGCAGAAATAACCCATTGATGTATAATTATGCTTAGATTAGATGGTATGGTGCTTGGCAGACCGGATAGTAGTATTCGAGATCTTGGCATTGAATTTGACCCTAAACTTACCTTCATTCCCCATATAAATTATCTAATTACAACTTCCTTTAAAACACTAGGATTTCTTATGAGGAACTGTAAAAATGTTACTGAGACACAAACAATGATATTATATTGCTATTTCATAAGATCAAAGTTGGAGTATGCTGCAGTGGTGTGGAACCCTATTTATAATTGTCATGTTCAGGCTTTAGAAGCCTTGCAGTGACGTTTTCTAAAGTATTTAGCTTTTAGGGCAGATGGTGCTTACCCTCCAAGAGGTTGTGATCACGGTCAGCTTTTGCAGAGATTTAATATATCATCCTTAGCAACAAGAAGAAAAATTCAAAGCTTAAAACTAATATATGGCCTCACTCATAATAAAGTTGGCTGTCCATTTCTTCTTGGGGAGTTGCATTTTCGCGTTCCCCGCCTCGAAACACGGCATACTCCGGTGTTCTATCTCAGCACAGCTAGATCAAATATTTTTAGACGGAGTCCGGTATACTTTATGTGTTCAGTCCTCAACTTGGTGTCTCATGCGTGCGATTTGCACTTTGACTCATTGAGGTGCACCATCGATTCCTTTTTAAATCTGGAGTGATCCAAACACTCATTAAGTTGCTTTTGTTAATGCATGATCCGTATTGTTCCATTAACAGTAATTTACTTACTTAATTTTCTATTTTTTATTAAATGTTAGATCAACTAACTTAGGTACTGTAATACATGAAGGGTACAGGCTAAAAAGGGGGAATGTCAATTTTTGGTCATTTTAAGCTGTTCAGTTCATTCGGTTTCAAACAGAGAGATCTATCACGTAGTAACATCACACAGGCGAAAAAGGGGAATGGTCACCAGATATCGACAATTTAAATTATGCTGTACTGGCTAAAAAGGAGGATAGTCCGTGCGGCACATGCTAAGAAGGGGGAATGTCACAAATGCGCGTTATTCTAACTGGACGCACTCGTCACTTTAGTGGTTGTAGTTGATTTGTTTTGATTGTGTTTCACAGTTGTGTTGTTTATTTTTATATTAGAAATTTGTAAAACATTGAAGTGCTAATTATTAGTAAAATGAACCCAAGTGTTAGTGCCAGTGAAGACTTTGTTGTTACCCAAGTTCAGGGGAAAAAGAGAAAACGTTACGGGAGATTAACCGATGTTTCTAAGAAGCTTAACTTACAAAGCCACGAGACAGGGAGCGATTGCCACTGTAAGCGTCTCAAATGTTTTGATAAAGTACCGGGTGACGCAAGAAAAAAAATTGTAAATGAGTTTAATTTATTAAAATCTGTGGACAAGCAAAACATCTATTTGTGCGGACTTATTAGTGTCTGTCCTGTCCAAAACCGGCGTCCACGTAACGCAGAAGAAGTAGCAATATTACATGACAGTTCATTTACTTATCGTGTCAGAATTTTTGTAGATGGTGAAATAAAAGAAGTACCTGTTTGTTACAAGGCATTTCTTTCCTTACATGGTATAACCAAAAAAAAAACTTGAAATTCTCCAGAAATCTTTAAAAATGACTGACAAGGCCTCAAGTGACAAACGAGGAAAACACTTTAACAGGCCTCTCAAGTTGAAACCGGAAGCTAAAGATCTGGTAGTCAATCATATCAAGTCTTTTAAAGGTCGTCAAAGCCACTACAGCCTAAAGGATTCGTCAAAAACCTACCTGCCCGAAGAGTTAAATATCAAAAAAATGTACAATATGTATAAAAACATCACTGAAGAACAATATTGTGTGTCATATGAAACTTATAGATCCATCTTCTCACAAGAATTCAACATATCATTTGGATACCCAAGGTCAGATACCTGCAGTATCTGTGACGAATATTTAGCAAGTATTAGGTCTTTAGAAGCCAAAATAAAAAATGTTTCGGGTGATGTCAATGAGAAGAAGCAACTAGATAACAAAATCAGTACACTCCAGCAGCAAAACCTGCTGCACAAACATAAAGCTGAAGTATTTTTTTAAAGAAAAAAGACTGCAAAATTATCTAGTCAAACAAATGAGAATAAAGAGGCTATATGTATGGATTTTGCTAAAAATCTCCCAGTGCCCAACATCAGCACAAATGATATTTATTATAAGAGGCAATTGTCTATATTCTCTTTCAATATTCATGTTTTGTCGACTAGCCAAAGTATTTTTTACATTTATCCTGAAACAAATGGACGAAAAGGCTCTGAAGAAGTATGTTCGATGTTGCACCATTTCGTCTACAACTTTTTGCCCAACAGTGTTCGAGTCCTTTACATATTTTGCGACTTATGTGGGGGTCAGAATAAAAACTATACAGTCATCCGTTACCTCCATCATTTAGTACATGTACAGAAAAGGTTTGATGAAATCAAGATCAGCTTTCCGATTAGAGGACATTCCTTTATGGAATGCGACAAGGATTTTGGTCTTATAAAGCAAAAGGCGCGTGTGGAACTTCCATATGAATGGGCTGAAGTTTTTAGAGCTGCAAGAGTAAAACCAAGTCCTTTTGATGTTGTGGAGATCACTTTTGATTTTTTTAAATGCTGGAGTACGCATTTTTCTCCAATATACAAACGTAAGTGTCCAATGAAGGTACGACTCATACGTGAACTGAAAGTCGTTAGAGATCATCCCAGGCTTGTTTACCATCGCTCCACTTGGAATGGCATGTGGGAAACCGCTGTTATGATTGAGCCAAAGACCAGCCATATCAATGAATTGCCAAACAATGAATTCCGATTACCAGGCCAATTATATAAAGGTAACTATACACAAAATATTATTTTCCGATGTTAAGGATGTTTATCTATTTGTAGGATTGCTTCCAATAACACTGGCCAAATTCACTGACCTACAATGCTTGATGAAATTCTGTCTCAATCCAACTGCTAGAAAATATTTTTCTACATTAGCACATACTGAAAATGTCAAAGACAAAACTACCTTTCCAAAATCTCGCCGTACAACAGGCCCAAAAAAAAGTGCTTAAACATATTCTGTATTTTTAAAAATTAATAAAAGAAATGTGAAATCTAATAGAGTCAAATTAATTAATCTTTGATATTTTGCTTCGAAAATGGGTTTTGTAGGTAAACAATCGGAAATACTACAAATTTGCATTGAAAATATTTGACATTCCCCCTTCTTCTTCGTTACAATGTGTAGTCTCCTAATATTTTTTGCATTATTATAAAAAATATGTAAATAATTTCATTAATAATTTCTTATTACAAATTTAAATACATATTTCTATTTCTATCCGTCAAGAAATTCAGTGCAAAGTAATAAAATAAAAACTAATAGGGTTTTTAACTTAAAAATTGATTTCTTGAAAAATAACGATTTTTGACATTCCCCCTTCTTTGCCTGCACCCTTCACATATTTAGATTTAGATTTAAGTATTGTTGTATCTCACAAAACAGTTATTTTGTATTTTTTTTTCTTGTGCTTTTACTTAATTTTGTTATTGAATTTCCTGTAAGTGGGTTTTTTACCTGTTGGAAATAAAGGCTATTTATTTATGTGACTTGTCATTTTGTAATCGTGACATTTAGAAAAAATCTTTGTTCAGTTGATAAAAATTTCATCTTAAACCTATAACTGTCAATTAGACCTGGTCTAAATTTAGACCTCTTTATTGAAAACAGGTGGAACTAGCTATAGACAGTTACCATTCAAAACGTTGTTTCAAGAACGAAGTTGAAAGAAAACTAGAATATTGTACACATATGAGATTTTTAGTGGTAACTCAAAGTTTAAAGATCTGCTAATAACATTTTTTATTTTTTTTTAAAAGTGTACTTTTGTTAAAAACATAACAGTTATCCTGATTTAAGCTTTTTATAGTAGCGTTTTCATGTAGTGCCTTTTAACATGTCGTTGTATAGCTACCGCGGCATGTTATTGTTTGTTATCAGGGCCCCCTAAAACCCAGCCCAGTGACAGGAAGACTTGAACCACACCATCCTGTATGGAAAAGAAACATGTTTCGATATTGCATCTCGGTGCCTATTATAGTGATGTCTTTGTTAATGGTGTTTGTCGTCATGATTATTTCGTTGCAGATACAGGTAAGTTTTATAATCAAAACGCACCTATTCACCGTTGTGTTGTTATTGCTGTATTACAAAAAGCTTTCTTTTTCAAACATCTATTTATCCTTGTTTAAGCCAATAAAATGTCTAGCTGTCAAATGTTAAGTTAAGTATTAATGTTTGTTCACAAATCTAGAAATCTAGAAGAATGTATAAATCTTAATACAATTTGACTAAACTAGAAATAAGACACAAAGTCTCGGTCTCAGTCAAAAAGAGTATAATGCGGTTACACGTGTTTCGCCTTTTCAGGCATCATCAGACCTACAATTAATATAACAATATAAACTATCACTATAAATATACAAAATTCAAACAGACCTTCGACATTAACTAAAATCACAAGAACAAATCAAACAACTATAACGTCACATGTTAAAATACACACTGAGATGAGGTTAAGAAACTAAGGTATTGACACGCGCAGATACAAGTTGAATCAAATAAAAGACAAAAAAATATATAAATAAAAAATATAAAAAAAGGTTATTGATATACCCAGGAATTGAACCCTAGCCTCCGGCGTGACACACCGAGATACTGACCACCACTCTACCAGCAGGTCCAATGAAAAGTTTATACATTATCTTCCTGCCGATTAATATTAGTGCCAAGATTATTAAAAATTAGTTGAGGTTCGAAATTGAAGACATCATTAACACAATGTAAAACTGGGCTGGATTGGTTCTCGGCAAATAAGTTAAGATTAAATCAACAAAAAACTGTTAATTTTGTTTTCACTCAGAGAAGACTGGAGGAAGCACATGATCCTGTTAGGTTCCTTGGTGTATGGCTGGATCAGAAATGTACATGGGAATCTCACGTTGATTTTCTAACAGACAAACTTTCCAGAAGTCTCTATGTATTAAGAACTCTTAAACCCATTGTAAACAGGCAAACTTCTTTAAATGCATACTATTTTCTCTATCAGAGCGTGATGTCCTATGGAATACTTGTTTGGGGTCATTCCCCACATGCTCAAAAAGTGTTTTCAATCCAGAGAAAAGCAATCAGGATAATCTTGGGCCTAAATTATAAAGAGGATGTTAGGCATTAATTTGTTAAACTTGGAATTCTTAGCTTTCCTTCTTATTACATTTATAAATTTCTGATCTGGATAATGTCCAGTATTTCTGGCTTTTCATGTCATTCTGATATACACAATTATAATACTAGGAACTCTGATAACATTGTGCCATCAAATTCCCGCATAAACAAGAGCAGATTTCCATTTAATTACTTTGCTCCAAAATTCTTCAACCACCTGCCAACACATATTAGAGCTCTGCCTACGAAAACCTTTAGCAAAGAAATAAAAAACTTTTTAATTAAACATGCTTTTTATGACGTTAATGAATATTTACATTTTAATTTTGTGAACGTGTGACATCTGCTTTTGAATTTCTAGTTGTGAATTTGTTGTATACTTTTAATATTGTAGTGTAATAATTGTACCTGTACCTATATATGTAATTTTTATTTTAGTACTATTTTTAAGCACCTACTTTGTTATACTATGCTTAATTCCAAAGTGTTTATCTGTGTTTTTAATTTACATTGTACCTTTTTTTGACTTGTGTAAAATCATTGTTTTGATTAATTTGACACAAATAAATACTCTACTAAAATCCAGTTTTTTACTCTTTGGACACTCGTGTAGTATCTTTACATTTTTCGGTATAGAAAAATGGTGTCCAGTTGTTAGCAAGCGGTTAGCAAAAGCCGACTTCTCAGTGATATCAGTGTTTTTATATTTATCGAAAAGGCTAAAATGTTCCTGGACCCTAGTGGAAATCCTTCTCCCTGATTGTTCGATATATACAGCAGAACAATCTCCACAGCCCAATGAGTGCACCCCTGATTTTGAGAGATGTTCAGTTTTATCTTTGGTCATTACTAGATGTCTCTTAAGTGAGTTCACTGTTTTAAAAGCAATTGAGACATCTAAATGTTTGAAAAACTTCGCCACCTGCATTGAAATATTACCAAAAAATGTTAAACCTTTGAAGCATTTTTTAAGTGTTGGTTTAGAGTGAATAATATTAAAAGGAAAGTTTGTATTTATTGAAAAACTTAAAATAAAGTCTATTGATGGAGTGGATAGGAAAGCCGTTGTTGCAAAAGCAATTTGTTTTATAATCTGCAATTCCTGATTGAAAGCTTCCCTGGAAAGAGGTATTTTGAACAACCGATAGAAAAATGAGTTGAAGGCTGCAAACTTGTGTGAGTGAGGAGAAATGGAACTAAATTGAATAACGTTATCTGTAGACGATTGTTTTATGTATATTTCAAATTCTATTTTGGTATTGTTCCTGATTAACATTAAATCTAAGAAAGGTAATCTACCCTCATTCTCCATCTCTAGAGTAAAATCTATTTTGTTATGTTAGTTTTTCAATAAATACAAACTTTCCTTTAATATTATTCACTCTAAACCAACACTTAAAAAATGCTTCAAAGGTTTAACATTTTTTGGTAATATTTCAATGCAGGTGGTGAAGTTTTTCAAACATTTAGATGTCTCAATTGCTTTTAAAACAGTGAACTCACTTAAGAGACATCTAGTAATGACCAAAGATAAGACTGAACATCTCTCAAAATCAGGGGTGTACTCATTGGGCTGTGGAGATTGTTCTGCTATATATATCGGACAATCAGGTAGAAGGATTTCCACTAGGGTCCGGAAACATTTTAGCCTTTTCGATAAATATAACAACACTGATATCACTGAGAAGTCGGCTTTTGCTAACCACTTGCTAACAACTGGACACCATTTTTCTATACCAAAAAATGTAAAGATACTACACGAGTGTCCAAAGAGTAAAAAACTGGATTTGTTAGAGAAGATGGAAATTACAAGGGTTAAAAGAAGCCCAGTTTTACATTGTGTTAATGGTGTCTTCAATTTCGAACCTCAACTAATTTTTAATAATCTTTTCACTAATATTAATCGGCAGGAAGATAATGGTGGTCAGTATCTCGGTGTGTCACGCCTCAGGCTCGGGTTCAATTCCCGGGTATATCAATAACCTTTTTTTATATTTTTTATTTATATATTTTTTTGTCTTTTATTTGATTCAACTTTTATCTGCGCGTGTCAATACCTTAGTTTCTTAACCTCATCTCAGTGTGTATTTTAACATGTGACGTTATAGTTGTTTGATTTGTTCTTGTGATTTTAGTTAATGTCGAAGGTCTGTTTGAATTTTGTATATTTATAGTGATAGTTTTTGATTGTTATATTAATTGTAGGTCTGATGATGCCTGAAAAGGCGAAACACGTGTAACCGCATTATACTCTTTTTGAGTGAGACCGAGACTTTGTGTCTTATTTCTAGTTTAGTAATTTGAAAGTTGGTCTCTTAGAGAATATGGACGCTTTCTTACAGTTTTTAATACAATTTATCAACTTTTATTTATTTATTTCACTTTATGCCAAATGATCTAAATAGATATGACAACGTCAAGTGTAAAAATAAAAGATAACATAAGACATTTTTAAAACAATATTAAGATTGGATTAACTAACAGAAAATACTTATTGCAAAATTGAAAAGTAATTTCTAACATTATAATAACTTATTTCAAGAAGGTAACTCTTTGTACTTTTCTTAAGTTTTTTGTAAGAAGTTATTTCTCTTAAGCTTGCTGGTAGCTGGTTGTACATATTCCCACAAAAACAGTAAGGACTTTTTTCTAGTCCTATAGGGCGGTATATAAATGTTTGTGGAGTTTCTTGTACCATAACTATGTAGTTCTAGATGACGAGAAAATCCATTGAATTGTTTTTTAACGAATAATACCGAGTGTAAAATTAAAATACATGGAAGAGGGAGAATTTTATACTGTTTGAAGTAGGGTTTACATGAGTCTAATGGACTTAATGAGAAAATTTTTCTAATTATTCTTTTTTGTAATATAAAAATTCTGTTTAAATCTGTTGATTGGCCCCAGTAAATAATACCATAGCTTAGATGGCTATATGCTAGTGCGTAATAGGTATTTAAAAGTAGTTTTATTTCTAAAGTGTTCTTTAGATTTCTTATTGCACAGTAGGCAGTATTTAACTTACTTGAGACATGGTTCATGTGATTGCACCATGTTATGACCAATCTCCTTGTTACCTACGATTGCTAAAGTAGTTGAAAAACTTGTAAAAAAAAGAGTTATCTCATACTTAGAGAAGCACAAAATCTTAACTGTTGATCAATTTGGTTTTCAGAGTGGTAGGAGTACAGGAGATTACAGAGGTTACATAAACGAGGGTGAGGCGGCTGCGGCAGTTTTTTGTGATCTCGCTAAAGCTTTCGATTGCGTGGATCATGGAAGCTAGAGTGGTATGGTTTCAGGGGAAATGCTCTTCACTGGTTTGGGTCTTATCTGTCCGGACGATGTCAGAGTGTCAGGTTGCATGAGGTTGATTCTATTAAACGAGAAATTATTTCGGGAGTACCTCAGGTTTCTGTTCTAGGACCAATTTTATTTCTTGTCTATATAAATGATCTAGCGTCACTGAAAAATCAAGGGTGAATTCACAATTTTTGCCTATGATACCTAAGTTTTGTGGCATTCCAGAAATCCTGAGGGGCTAACTCATGCAATCGCAAATGATGTTGAACAAATTAAAGGGTGATGTGATGCTAATCGCCTTTCTTTCAACATTTCTAAGACCAACATTATGCATTTTGGGTGTTCGCTTGATTATGTCTATCTTGATAACGAACAGATTTCGATAAAATCTAATATTAAATTTTTGGGTGTAGCCATAGACACTAAGTTAAACTTTAAGGATCATATTTTGAAAGTATGCAATAGTCTGGCATCGGGATGTTATGCCTTGAGAGTTGTATCGAACGAGTTGGATGAACACATTGCGAAATCAGTATATTCGGCCTTAATAGAATCCCATTTGCGTTATGGGGTCTGCTTCTGGGGTAATTCGAGCCAATATCTGATAAACTCAGTTTTGGTTCTGCAACAGAGGGCAGTGAGGTATATGTGCGGGGTAAGTGTTAATCGCAAAATCCTAACTCTTACTTGTATTTTTATTTTCGAGACAGCTTATATGATGTTTAAAAAATTTAAAAGTCGAGAGTATTATAATCATTATAATACAAGATAAACTGGAGCTCTGCCTCTCACTACACGAGTTAAAAGCTCAATATTCTATACAGCTAGGAAGATATTCAACCACCTACCAGAGAGTGTGAGAACTTTGAATAATACTAAAACATTTAAATCTTCTCTTAAATGCATATTACTCAAAAAAGCTTATTATGGCCTTCTGGAATTTTTCAATGACGAATTATGACTCTGGATAGACTTTCTCATTCCAAGTCTCTGTTTAGTGTTCTTTATATTTAAGTGTATATGTATATTTATATTATATTAGTGCTTTTGATGTGTGTTTTTTTATAACTCGCTGTTTTTATTTCTTATTGTTATCTACTTTTACTTACATTTTTTTTACTGCTTGTTGGTTTATATATTTCTACCTTTGGCTTTGTAACAAGATTTTATCTTAAACAATAAAGCAATTTTTGACTTTGACTTTGACTATGTGTGGATCTAGATGTAATCCTAGAAATTTAAAATTATCAATCCTATTTACATGTTTGCAGTTTAATAACAAATTTGGAGCCCGAGGCATATCTTTTCTTATACAAAATGTCATAAAGCAGGTTTTGGATTCGTTGACAATAAGACAATTTTTCTCACACCATAAAGTAAATTTTTCCAAAATTATATTGGCATTATTTTCCAATTTCTCGACATTATTATCAAAAATTGCTATAGTGCAGTCATCTGCATAGAGAATTATTCTATTTTTTGAGAGTGACAGAGGCAAGAAATTTTCCAGATCATTTATAAAAAGCGTAAATAGTAGAGACAAAAAATTGCTTCTCCGAATAATCACCAGAAACAAATTGGAAGATAAAAATTATTTTCATCCCAGTTAATTTTTTATAAAAATTATCAATAATTTTTCTTCTGAAGCCCTATATCAAAATAAAATTATTGAGAACCCCTCAAGGGTTTAAAATGTACATGCAAAACGAAAATTCTTATTTATTTCTCTAGAAATTAGTAAAGCTTAAAAAGTACCTGTTTTCCTTTAAGAATGGTGTCCGGCCATAGTTCGGTAACAGTTGATCACACAATATGGTGAAAATATTTATGGGTAACTGGCCAAGTAAAATCGCTGGAAATTATTTCCAATTTCGAAAAATAGCCGGTATTATTCCTAATTAATGTTGTCGAAAATGTATTCTTCAGGCAGGTATGCCTTTTTGCTATTTATCATTTTTTTTATTTTGAACAATACAATGGTGGGGGAAGGTCAAACTTTTTTTATTCAAACATTTATATCTCTGTGTTGGATGAACCGTTAAAGTGCGGGACACGAAAGAAAACCGGGCGGAGTTGATCGGTTTAGGAAGGTTGGCCAAGAAATCTCTTTAAACCAATGGTGTCCCGTCGTTCTTTAAATAATATGGCACTCCTTTTTGACTATACGCACTTCAGATAATTAAAAAATGTAACTATGCTTAATGAACCTTTATCTATATTTGTCTGTTTTCTTTCGTGTACCGCACTTCTATATCTCTTTTGTGTTGCAAAAACGGCGAACTTTCGAATTTTAAAATGATTTAATTTTGATTTTTCTTGATCGATTTACCTATAAATATATTTTTTCTTGAGTTCTGTTATTAACGGTTCCCGGGCTACTGCCTACGTCCACTATTATTGGACCATCCAGTATAGTGATACACGATTTACAAGTCCAGATTTTACAAGGGCAGCCAGCATCAGATCCAGTGAACTAGATTTATCAAAATTTTAATTTATGCAGTTCGACTTTGGGCTACTCGGGTATGCCAAAAGTGGCCGTCGGTCGGTCTCCGTTTGTCATATTACTTTATACAGGGGCCGTCATTGTGAAGTACTATAAAGGGGTTGTTTTTATGTCCTAAAAGTCTTAAACTTTTGAGATACAGGATGGTAAAGTTTAAAAACAAAAAATTTTTTTTCATCCCAATTCTGATGCTATTGTAGATAACTGCATGAAATTTGATACACGTCTTCTATGCATTAAGGAGCATACAGATTTACCCAGGTTAATTACAGATGCACGCCACTGGTAGAAATTTCAAAAATTGATTGTTCATAAAAAATACCCTTTTATGCATAAAAGACGTGTATCAAATTTCACACAAATATTTATCTATAATAGCATCAGACTTAGGATTTAAAAAAAATGTTTTTTTAAAACCCTGTATCTCCAGAGTTAAGACTTTTAGGTTCATATTAAACTTTTTTCTTAAAAAGGTCCAAGAATTACCCCTCTTTAACGTTAGCACGCAATTAGGAAACTTATGTACCTCACAATGACGCCTCCTGTATAAAGTAATATGACAGAGGGAGACAAACGGTCACTTTTGGCATACCCGAATAGCCCAAAGTCGAACTGCATAAGTTAAAATTTTGATAAATCTTGTTTACTGGAAACAGTGCTGGCTCCCCTACTATAACTACATTGATGTGTTAATTTTGGAAAAATATGAGTTCTGTAGTTTTTCAAATATTAATGGCAATATTAGATATTTTTTGACACCCAGTATTGAACAGAAAGGTAATTATTTTGAAGCAGTTTATTGATAGCTACTTTATGAACAATTTTACAAAATATATGAAAAAAAACTAAGCCATTTTTGAGGTAGACGGCTGTGATTCTAATGGTTCGATTCCTTTTAAATCGTTGTTTTCCTCTGAATAGAACGAACATGTTTAACTTACGATTTCCAATTTTCAGCCGATATTGAGTCAATCGCTTCTAATGTTATTTTATTTAAATCTTTAATTAAAAGTTCACCGGTGTTGCGCTCTCGAATATATTTTTTTACTCCTGCCCATGCAAGTTCAATGGGGTTGAGGTCGCACATGTATGGAGGCAGCCTTAAAGGTGTATGCTCGAGGTTACGTAAAAGACCGTCAATTTTATACTTTTTTTCTCTAGGCTTGTTGACTTCATATAATTGATATTTTCTCCATGTTGGATCACATACAAGATTGTTCGATTTAAGCCACGATATCATATGAGCTTTTGTAGAGTATTTAGTTGACACTTTATCTTCTACGCTATCTATCTATAACGTTCGAAATAACTTCACTTGCACCGCTTCGAATTGTTTTTCCTCTTTTGCTCGCCATCGTTACTTCGAAATACTAATGCAAATTCAACGCAACGCATTTATATAGAAATGAAAACAAATGCTCGAAATGTATAGGCGCCACTGGAAATAGCTAGAACCTTCTAGCGGCAGGTGCATAGAGACTCTAGGCACATCCCAATTACAAGTGGACCAGTGCGAAATTCACTAAATCCTCGATTAATTTTCCGTACCGCTTAGCTGGCGCACTTTATACGTGAAGCGGCAAACTATTACAACAAATAAAATAACATAAAATTTGAGTACACAAATTTTACTTTTCCGCTTGCTTAAGACTATGAACCTTTATTTTAAGGACCGCCCGATTTTCTTTCGTGTCCCGCACTATACATTGAACTTGGTGTCAAAAAAAGACCCTTTTTTTGCTCTTCGCCTAGAGTTATTAATTGTAATATAATAATTCTATTAGTGGCACTAGATGGCGTTTTTTCGTAATTTATTTTTAAATAAGAAATGAAAATTTCAATACGACGTTTCGGCTTCGGGCGACCATCATCAATGTTTTTATTTTAAATACAGACCTAAATTTTTTATTTCACTCTTCGATAATTTTTATAACCTTTAATTAAATTGTGACTAAAAAGTCATACCATAGCGTTTGATTTTTTTGGAAAAAATCCTTGTTATTTGAAGAATTACGAAAAAACGCCATCTAGTGACCATTAGTAGAATTATTACGGTAGAATTGATATCTCTATGTGAAAAGTGCTTTCTCTGACACCAAGTTCAATGTAATCAGCTCATCCAAAACAGAGATATAAACCTTTCAAAGAAAAAAGTTTGTCCTTCTCCACCACTTTATTACTGAAAATAGAAAAAAATGATAAATAGAAAAAAGTTGCGTAATTGCCTGACGAATACAACGCTTATATTTTCGATAAAACTTTATTAGGAAAATTGAAGAGAAAATTGGCATTTCCATTTTTGAGTTGTTGTTACGTCCCCTAGTGGCCATTTCCGAACTTGAAAATGATTTCCAGTGATTTCTCTTGGCTGACTTACCTATAAATATTTTTCCCCATAATTACAAAATACTGTTAATGTTCGGTTTAGGGATGCCATAAATATCCCATTCCATAGAAATGAATTCTTTAAATGCTGCTTTCTGCACCTTCAGCACATGTTTATAACTCTTTACTTCATGATATTAAGTTACTGACTGTACCTGTTTTTAAATGTAAGGTAAAAAAGCTGGTCTCTAACAGATCACTGTTGTTGTAGGCAGGCTGTACTTTCAGTCTCTCTCTTTGTGTCGTACTAATTAAGATGCTTTTATATGTATATATATATATATATATATATATATCTATATATATATATATATATATATATATATATATATATATATATATATATATATATGTATATAATGTGTTTTCATTCCGGGTGTACATCCGTTCACTACTGTCGTTCTGAAAAGAACAGTTTTGCTGACGTTTCGCCAAAATCACATTTGGCATTTTCGAAGCTTTCTTTCTCGCGTCCGAATAGAGACTGAAGTGTTGGTGACTGCGACGCTTCCTTTTATACCCCCACTCGGGGCCGAAGGTTATATCTGCGCAGGCGTTGGTCGTTATTTATGTTTTCCGGATGGTGCTGTTGTTGTTGCGCTAATTGCGCTTGAGTTTGCGATTTTAGATTTGTCGATTATTGTCTTCCATACTGTTGGTAGTTTTAATGATTCGTCCCTTTTATTCAAATCACCTTGTTTTTCAATTTCTATGGCTTCTCGGATTATTCTGGTCTTATAATGTTCTATATTGGCAATCTCCCTACACCCATCGAAATTTATTTTATGGCCGGTTTCCTGATGATGAAGGAATAAAGCTGAGGTTGTTTGTTTATTTCTGCTGCTGAGTTTATGCTCTTCCACTCTTGCTGATATTCGCCTGTTAGTTTGCCCCACATACAACTTTTTACAGTCCTGGCACGAAATACTGTACACTCCGTGGTTTTCCAGTTTGATTTTATCTTTTGAGTTTCCGAGTAGTTTACCTATAGTTGTTTGTGGCTTGTGTATTGTTTGTATGTTGTGTTTCCTCAGAATTCTTCCGATTCTGTCTGTTGTGTCTTATACATATGGTAAGACTACTCGTTGCTTTCCCGGCTCATATTTTTTGTTGTTCGTTGTTCGGGGAACCTGTGCATTAATAGCTTTCTCTATGGTGCGATTTGTGTAGCCATTTTTCTTTAAAGCACTAGATATTACCTTAAGTTCGTTTTGTCTCGTCTGTGTTTCAGTTAGTCGCACGGATCTAGATATTAGAGTATTTGCCACAGCTTGAATTTGTGCTGGGTGATGATGTGATTTTGCATTTAAATATCTCTCTGTATGTGTTGGTTTTCTATACACGGTGTATTCGAAATGTCCGTTATGTAGTTTTGTGACCAAAACATCTAAAAATGGTAGTTTGTTGTTTTCCTCTAACTCTAGAGCAAATTGTATTCTGGGGTGGATTGAATTTACGTGAGTCAGAAATTTTTCGAGCTCTGCATGACCATGTTGCCATATAATAAATATGTCATCCACATAACAAATCCATAATTTGGGTTTTAAACTTGCTTTCTCAAAAGCTTCTTTCTCGAAGTATATCATAAATAAATTCGCGACTACTGGTGATAGCGAGGACCCCATTGGAGCACCATCCATTTGTTTATACATTTGCCCGTTGAAAGAAAAATAAGTATTTTTGAGGCAATGCTCCGAGAGTTCTATTATATGTGCCTGGAAATCCTCGTTCATAGCAATTTTGTCCAATGCTTCGTCGATGGGAATACTGGGAAATAACGATTTGACATCTAGGCTTGCTATGATGTCGTTTTTTTCAAGGACGATATCTCGTATAATTCGAGTGAAATGCTCCGAGTTTTTTACAAATGAATCAGCTTTTTCTACAGTTGGTTGCATAATTTCAGAAAGGTATTTCTCCAGTTTTTGTAGCGGCGAATTATAAGACCAGAATAATCCGAGAAGCCATAGAAATTGAAAAGCAAGGCGATTTAAATAAAAGGGACGAATCATTAAAACTACCAACAGTATGGAAGGCAATAATAAACAAATCTAAAATCGCAAAAACTCAAGCGCAATTAGCGCAACAACAACAGCACCATCCGGAAAACATAAATAACGACCAAGGCCTGCGCAGATATAACCTTCGGCCCCGAGTGGGGGTATAAAAGGAAGCGCCGCAGTCACCAACACTTCAGTCTCTATTCGGACGCGAGAAAGAAAGCTTCGAAAATGCTAAATGTGATTTTGGCGAAACGTCAGCAAAACTGTTCTTTTCAGAAAATTTCAAAATATTTCATTTTATAGGTGGTTATTAAAATACGCCTGGCGGTACTTTCCACCTTTGTATGTTCTGTTTTTTTTTTTTTGCATACAATAAAGATTTTTTTATTTTTTATTTTTTAATTGTGTGATCAACCATTCAATTTAATTCAATTTATTATCTTATTGATCATATACATACAATTTAAGATTCGTCATGAACATAGGTAAGATCTATAATTAAATTTATACAGAAAGACAATATGTAAAATGTTATGTAATCGAAACACAATATGATACAATATAACAAGCTTATAAATATATATAAAAGGGAAAGATACATGCAAAAAGAAAGAGAAAAGGAAAGAAAGGGAACAATACACACAAATGAAGAAAGAAAGGAAAAAATGCGCCATTTTTACGAATTTGGTTTTAGGAAGTCCTTAAGAGTCCTCTCCTAAATCCTGCTGCTGATGTCTCTCGTTTTATTTCCTTTGGTAGTCTGTTAAATATTCTGACACATGCCTAATATAGTGATTTTTTTGAACATTGTTGTAGTATGTTTAGGGTAGACCAGGTTATTTGCATTTCTTTTGGGGTAGTTGTGGTTGTCTCTATTTTCTCTGAACTCATCCCTGTTCTTAAACACATAGGTTGAGCATTTAAGTATAAAAATGGATGCAACCATCAAGATCTTGTAATTTTTAAATGTATCCCTGCATGTTTCCATTCGTTTTAGACCAAACATTAGTCTCGACAACCATTTCTGAGCTATAAAGACCCTGTTTATGTTACACTGCCTGTCCCCAAAGTATGATGTTGTAGCTTAGATGTGTGTAGGCTAGGGCATAGTAGGTTGTTATAAGGGTACATAGTGGTACACTTTGTTTTAGCTTTAGGAGTACAAAATAGGCCTGGCTGAGTTTCGTGCAGAGATGGTCTAGTTGGGGATAGTTGAGCTGTGTTCCCAAGAACTTTGTAGAAGACTTTTCACGATTGAGCTGAATTTTTGGTTGTGTTCTCTAGAAGTAAATGTGCACCGTTTTTGTTTGGTTCAGAATTTGCTGGTTTGAGAACCACAATTATTCATTCTATCACAGACCTCACGGATTTTCTCGAGGGCCACTGCCTTGTCTGCTGTGGATATAGCAACTGTTGTGTCATCCGCAAATTTCACTGGTATAGTTGGTAGGGAGAGGTCATTGATGAATATCAGGAATATGAGGACCAAGTACAGATCCTTGCATGGCACCAACATCAATGTTGTATTCTGATAAGGTGCAGTCGTCCACTCTAACAATCAGTTTTCTTTCAGATAGAAATGATATTTTCAGTGACAGGATGTTACCTTTTATATCAACAGCATATAGTTTTTCCTCCACGAATTTCAATTTCAAAGTGTCAAAGGCTCTGGATAGATCAAAGAACATGCCAACAACAGTGTTCTACAGTTCCAGATCCCTAAGTATAAAGTCAGTGAGCTTGAATGCTGCGGTTTTCGGTTAACCTCCTTTTACGAAACCCATGTCGGTCACTATGCATTATACCAAAGCTATCCAGAAAGCTGATCAATATATTGTTCAAAATATGCTTGAAGATTTTTGAGAACACTCTAAGAAATGATATTGGTTTGAGTTACTGAATTATGGCCAGAGACCATTCTTAATGGGACACCCTGTACACTGTAAAGATCAAACTAAATCTTAAAATTCTTCGTAAATATAAAAAGATTTGGCATTGGTTCAATTTTTAACTACTTTTTAGTCTAATAGGTTAGCGACCAGAACATTGAAAACAATTTTTTGTATAATTGCCTTTAACCCTTCACTGATTCTTATATACTTTTGGAATTGTGCTAAATGTTTCCACATATATATTGGAAAGTGTCACACTATTACCTTGCCATATACACACATGAAAACAAGTTAGGGATAAGAAAAAAGGTCGTTTTTGCAAACAAAATATATTATTTCTAGTTGGAATAATTAAAAATTTTCCTTTATAGCCTAAAAGTATATTATTTCAAAAATGATTTCATGATAATAATACAAAATAAAATTGACTACTGAATAAGATACAGGGTGAAGTCAAAGCACATGTTTTTTAGTGAATTTTGGAAACACTCTTTAGCCTAAACTGCCTGCAATTTTTAAACTGTATATCGGTAACTTTGAAGCCTGATTCTTTAAAAACATTTTGATTTTTGGATGATCAACGTATCTTTCTTTTTTAAAAAAATACAGCAATTTTAGTATGGTGATGTTTTACCCTTATTTCTCTTGCCCACCCATAAAAATGTGAATATTAAAAATTCCATTCGAAATAGGGTTAATGACTTTTTTTTTTTTAATGGTAAAAACATCATTTAGCACAGATTATTGTTCATATGGAAAGAAGTTATTGATGTTGAAGTTAAGTTATAAAAACATATTTTTTACAAATTCATGGTAGGTAGTAATAAAGAAAATTTATAAATTTATTCAACAAAACTAAAAAAATGGGATCAATTTAATGGAAAACATTCTATATGAAGACCGTTGTTTTCTCTCACTGCTTGAATACATCTAGGCATGACATTGTTCTATTCCGACTGTGTTCCATAGTAAGAGGGACAGAGCGTCAAGGTCTTCTTGCCCTTAAATTGACCGTATGTAAGTGGTTTATGATAGTTCTATAACTGATCTACACTCCGCTGGCTCTTCTTAAATCACGGGTTATTCCCGAAGCTGGTCTAGTCATTTCTTCGTGCGGTTAAAGTAACGAAACGATCCTTCCGGTCGAGGTCTTTCGGACACAAAACGTGTGTGAATCGTTTATCTAATCTGCTGATCACACTTTGTGAAACATGAACTGCATTTGCAACATATGCTTGACTCTTGCCAGCTTGTAGCATGCCAATGGCTCTATTAGCGTTGTCTATCTTTAAGTGCCTTCGTACCATTTCGCTCAATATAAAAACACTTTTCTCAGTAATAATACTAATGACATCTGTGATGACATTTCAAGCCGGGATACAAATTTCAAAGCATTCTAGATGTCCCGTTTAATAGAAACATGGGTAAAACATCACCATATTAATATTGATGTATTTTCTTTAAAAACAAAGATACGTTGATCATAAAAAAAACAAAATGTTTTTAAAGAATTAGGCTTCAAAGTTACCGATATACAGTTTAAAAATTGCGGGCAATTTATGCTACAGGGTGTTTCAAAAAATTCACTAAAAAACATATGCCTTGACTTCACCCTGTTTCTTATTCAGTAGTCAATTTTATTTTGTATTATTATCATAAATTTTTGAAAATTTTAGGCTATAACGGAAAATTTTTGCTTATTCCAACTATAAATAATATATTTTGTATGCAAAAACGTCCCTTTTTTATCTTTTTGCATGTGTGTAGTTTACATTTACAGCTACAAGTAATGTTTAATCAGTTAATAAATAACAAAAATCTGAAGATAATGTGTTAAAGTTTGATTTATATTAATTTTATCTCTGTCACTGTTGAGATATTGTCTTTTAGGATTGGTGGGACGCCTTTTTAACAAACAGCGGTTTTCCACTTTGGTTAGGCTACATTCCGAAAATAATGTTGGCAGTTGTTATATCTCTTATGGACGAAGCGTATTTTAAAATTGCTGTTTGGCTGAATGATAAAGGTAGGTTGACTTACCTCCTATTTTAACAATCATTGGAAAAAATATAAACCGGAGCTTTTCTGTAGAAAGGGGGCTGATAATACAGTCCAATATTGTCCTTAATTTAGTAAGTAACATGTGAGGTCAATCAATATCTATTACTTAAACTGCAGTTTTTGTCAAAAATGCCATTTGTGAAGTACTTTTATGAATACACATATTAGATATATATTGTGATGGTATTTTAAAGGTACCCACCGAGATTAGCCCGAAATATAATATAAAACATAGTTTAACCGAATTTTCACGAAAGAAAAATCATTTTTCCTATTATTAATTTGGTTTGTGACCAATATTGAGTGTTAGTTTTGTTATAAAATTATTAGTTTAGTAATAGTAGTTAGTACATTAGCGATTAGCATTGTCTTTATTTAAAATTATTTACGTTTCGATCAGCGGTGTATCTCTGATCGTTATAAGTCTAATATAGTAGAGCCTTGTGAAAAGATGTCTGAAAATAGGGCTCCAAAACCTAACACACAGGCAACAGCTTTCTTCCAATATTTTTGGTTTTATTACAAAACCAACATTTTGGCACCAATTTGTGCAAAACTACAAAGCATAGGAAAAATGGATCCAAATACAGGGTGATCCGTTTAAAAAAATGTGTCTTTGTGGCACCATACTTTGTGAGTGCACCCTGTATAAACCAAAATATTTTTAAAATGTGGAGAATCTTCAACCATAAATTAGTATAGTATTGAAAATAGATACATTAGTTTCTAGAATAGAATAGCCTAGTTTATTTTAATTTAGAGTTATTTTTTCTTGCATTGCTGCTCAGAGAATTACCGCCTAGAAACGAAGTATGAAAATCATCTAATCGGAAAAGTTGCACTGGTTTGTATTCAAATATATTTACGCTTTTTGAAATATTATTTTCATAGTTATTTATTTATTTATTTTTTATTTACATATGGTGAATTCCATAAACGTAGAGAAATATCCGGAAATTTTATTGGATAGAGATCGCAAACTCGTCCAAAATTCTGAACATTCAAAATACCAAAAATGAACTTTAATAGTCACCCATTTTTTTCTGTTTTTCTAAGTATCTATTTATTATGTAATTCACGGACGTATGAATACGACGAGGCTCATAAATACCAAAACATTGATGTTGAATTAAAAACATTATCAACAAAAAACTAAAATCAAAGTCAAAGGTCTCAAATATATTTGATTAGACTAAGTCTAATATGTCTAAGGTGACATATTTCGTCCAACGGGCATCACATCTAAAAAGAACTAATTTTAAACACGAAAATAATAAAAGTATACAAACATTTATACCTACTAACACTAAATAAATATAAAGTAAATGTATAAATCAAAACGTTACAGACTTAAAAATATAATAGACGTTGAGTAGACAACACTGACAAGAGCGAAGGGTAGAACACTTCAGAAAAATACTCTACAGGACGTTGACTGACATATCAGAAGAGCAGAAATTGATTAAGGAAAGATAAGCTGGCAGTTTGTCTAGATATGAAAATAAGCAACTGAATAGTCTTGGTAGTTAAGGTCGATAATGTTAAAAAGAAGAAGAGAGAAAAATTATGACATAAAGACAAGTGGACAATTGACAATTTGACAGCTGTTTGTATTAATCGTTAACACAATAAAAGTCTTCCGGTTCGTCTCATCGAAGGATGACCTCTGTGTTATTAACATAAGTGTTTCCACGTGTTCGGTTTTGCTGCCTTATTTCGGGGGGAAACGAGAGACTCAACCGCTCAGAGTGGCAACTAACGACCCCGCAAGAAAGGGAGCAGACGCTGTGAACGTGTGAGGCCTAGTTGTTCCTGCATTCTATCCCGTTTCTCTGCCGCAGTTCTACATAGAATATTAGCGTAATGGACGCTATGTGGCGGGAGTGGGAGGGGTAAGGGGACAGCTTGAAAGAAAAGGTCATCTCGTGAGACCAGTAGTACTCTCAAGGGGCATCTAGTGGAAGCCAAGATGCATTTCAAAAATTAAAAAGTTGTTTGAAAGATTCGGGGTGTTCGGGAGCTAAGAGCTCGCCATCCGGACATCCTACCTATTGGGCTGGAGAACGGCGCTGAAAGCAAAAAAGTGGCAGCCGACTCCATTTTGAAAAAGAAAGAAAGAAAGAAGAACACAATAAAAATGAGGCTTTTCTTGGCTTGGGTTATCTCCAATTTCTCAACAACAGTCTCGGGTTATTATAAACAAAAAATTAGAGAATCTATTGAAATTATCAAACACCCTGAAAATTTCAGTAGAAACGCGGGTTACAGGTCGGGTATAAATACCTGATTTCTGCTCATCCGTGCTCATTCAGAGTGTTTAGATCTCAATGAGTAAAGATCTCTGAAGATGCCTCGTGCAGTCGCGGGCGAAACGTGGGAAAGTAATTTCAATTTGACACTGTCCAAACCCAACCATAATTTCTTTTAGGGAGCAGCTGCATATGATTTATTGTGAATGTTTTTATTTCTATTACAGTTCCAGTTTGTCAACTCTTTCCTGTCATTATTCTACATCGCATTTTACCTTCAAGACCAGGCTAGGCTAAAAGAGGTAATTTAATTTTTATTTAGTTTATGGTGACGAGAGGTTTAACAATTTCCGTTACGTTTTAGCAATTAGCAGCTTTATTAATCTCAAGGCAGGTCCTAGGAAACCTGAAAGAATCCGCACTTCCGTATGTACTGGAGCATCTTCGATTGGCCAAAATGAGTTTTGAAATGTGGGGCGCTCTAAGTCCTTTATGTGAGAGGCCGCCACCTGGTATGGGTAAGAATAAATAATATTTTTACATAACTTTTATTTTTTTTCTTTATCTTTATTTTTATTATGGGCTTGATTGGCTTATATTATATTACCCTTATGCTATGCACTCATATGGAACTTAATCATCGATATCAATGCCAGATTATAGAATCATCAGTTTTGCCTTAATCTAAACGGAGTTGATAGGGAAAAGACGGTTTTTGTATCATCCCTCCTCCAAAGCGTTTATTGTCCGAACAGTAAGATGTAGCAGGGTATTCTTTAGGTGGGTGTTAATTACATGACTTCTCTACAGTGTGAAATTAAAATCTGGAAACCTCATAAAAAAATCATATTAAAAAAAAACAAAAAGCACGTCCACTTAGTTTTTAAATTTACCATATTTTGGTAACCTCATTTGTTTCCATGTTGACATCTGTCGAAGTGGTGACATGTCTACATTTTTCAAATGGCAATATGGGTTATGTGCAACCTCTTTTGAAAAGTTATTTTCACCTTACCGCGCCTCGCCAATCTCCTGCTTAATTCTTTTTAGAATAATGGTTGCAACAGCGGAAATTAAATCATTCTGGATTCGATTCGACGTTCCGCGAAAAACGCTAGACTGCTCTAAAAGATGTTTTAAGCAATCATCATATTTGGCCATTAAACTAAGTAAATCTTGAAAATTTCCTCTATTTGAAGAAACCCTTGTTTCGTCATGACCTCTAAATACTAATTCGTGTTGCCCGAGAAAACTTTACAACATCGATAAGTTTTCTTAATAGTTTCCTATTTTTATCGACTAGTTCATTGTGTTGGCGGTGACTAATTTCCAACTGTTTATTAAGGGCGTGTTCAATTCTGGTTTTGACGAAGACTTTTTCTTTTATGATGGCCTGCAAATGCGCTTTGGACATAATGTGTCTTTTTACAGCCTTATGGAAATTGTTTAAATCGGAAAAACCAGTTTTATTCCAGAGACCCTTTTCATTTTCAAAAAGTAAACATGGCCAACAATATAATTTACTTATATTTTCACACCCTGTCAGCCATTTAAATTGTTCGTATTGTTTTTCCGGATAAAAATGTCTAATAATAAATGTAAATATCCAAAGCCTCAGATCAGATTACACCAGTAACAAGAGTTTTAGTTAGATATGGCAAACCCGATCGACAACTCCACATATTAGACCATTCCACTGTCGTATTAGACCATCCCACTTTCATTGACCAGTTATCCTTATAGTAAAAAAAAGTATATAGTCTATAGTAAAGATTGTTACAGGGTCGCGTGACCGGCATGGCTTAAAACCAATAGCGGGTCTTGGAACTACAATAAATTTTAATATTATTAGATTCCAAGCTTCTCTTAGCGTCACTACTGCATGTGTTTTAATGTATTATTGCGTATTTGTTGATATGGTTTAAATCTTCTTATTATATGTTGCCTTACTTCAAAAAGCAGCGTTCTAAAGGTGCAATGACATTAGAAGAACATTGTTTTTTTAAATATTTAATAAATAAGTTTTATTTACTTTATCTTGGACATTGCGAAACTAGGAGCTTTAGTTGACCTAACTATGGTGCGGCAATGTGAGTTTGTAAAAAAATGGCCGTTTAAGTTTGGAATTTTCTTTTAATCACTAGCTAAACAGCAAGATTTCCTTTTCCAGGAGACATGTCTAATGGAAGATACCTTATTCACTTATTTTGGGTCACATGACGTATTGACCAATCCGGTTCAGTATAATAAATAAACGTTTATTTCGTCAGGGTCAATCCTCAGAAGGAAAATGATACTAGAAAGACTCTGAGGTGATTTTTGTGACGATTACAATAGTTTTTCCTATCAGAGAATTAAAATAATTATAGTATATATCTATACTGTATTAAAATAGTCAAAGGGCGTCTCACGCTCAAAAAAACGTACTGCGATTTCGAAAATCACTAGATTTTGGATGAAATCTGGACAAAATAATAAAGTTTCGGATGATATCGTGCCTTATTTTAATTTTCAATTGAGTTGGGCCAATTTTTTATGTAAGTGTTGTCAGGTAAAGGAATTTAAATGGTGATTCTTTGGGTATTAAAAGTAAAAATGTGTTCGTAAATTTTAGCTATTAACATGGAAAAACAATATGACAATTGGTTATTCTATTCTTATCTTATAGCGCTCGCTTTTTTTTGTACCGTCGGTTAGTCTGTATGTCTGTCCGCGACAAAGCGCAAGAACTGCTTGTCCTATTTACTTCAAGTTTTAGTTAAAAATTAAAGGTCATATGATGATGACGTGGCAACATTTTGGTAAAAATCCAATATGGCTGAACAAAATGGCGGTCTATTGAAATCTTAAAATAATATTACTAAGAAACTGCTTAACCATTTTATCCAAATTTTACAGAAAAATTAAGGGTGACATGACCATCAACTGATAAGTTTTACTACAAATTCGAAATGTCGGCCTAATAAAATGTTATAAACGTCAATGCAGAAAACTACTGCATCGATTATGTTCAAATTTTACTTAAAAATCAAATATTATATAGGGATGAACTGGTAAAAATCTTGAGACAAATTCAAAATGGGGGAACAAAACGGTGGCCTAGTTAAATGTTTCAAAATATCTGAAAAAAGTGCTTATCGGATTGATTGATGACATCCCCATTTTAAATATTTATTACTAAAAATGTATAAATAGCACACTCAATATCGATTTTTAATCAAATCTGTATAAATGTTAAAAGTCGCTCGCAATCTATGCATTCCTACTCTCATTTTTTAAATATTTATTAAAAATGTATGATTTATGTATTTATTTACGTAGTATTATCTTACAGGCAGATAAACCACCCAATTACAAGACAATTTAACTAATTAATTTAGATAGAGTATTGCAAAACTTACGACACTAAACTTAAAAGGACATAAAAAAAGTATAGTATTATAATAATAAATTCTAATTATAGTAAATTCTAATTATTCTAAATACAACACAACGAAACTTTTACAAATATCCAACCACTTAATATGGGAATAACAGACAAATACAGCAAATACAAAAAACATCATCACAGAGTAAGATGTAATACTGTCTTTCTAAATTCCCTGTAACTAAAACTGAAAATGTCCAGGTTAGTATTATGAGCGCTGACGTTGTTGTAGTTGTTACAGATTTGGTATAAGGGAGCTTTTTTCCCGGTGTTAGTATATGAAGCATTTATGTAGAAAAAATTGGGATTTCTAGAGTTATATATTGGAACGTGGAAGTTTAATTGTTGAAGTAATTCCAGGCAGTTTATTAAGTTGTTTGTTAGTTTAAACAAAAATATAAGAGATAAGCATTTTTTGTGATTTTCCAGTGTGGCAACACTGAACTGGTTTAGTAAAACATCATGGTTGAAGCCCCTTTCTGGGTAATGACCCTTGACCCTAAAGAACAAGAACTTAAGAAATCTCCTCTGCACATATTCTAGCCTGTCGATATGAATTTTATAAATTGGCGACCAAATTAGTGATGCATAATTGAGTTTGGATTTTACAAGAGAATTAAAAAGTATTTTGAGACAGGAAATATTATTAAAAGATTGTGCGGAGCGTATAAGAAATCCCAGTGCTCTCAGCGCCGATTGTGTCGTCTCCTGAATATGCTGTGAGAAGGACATTTTTTTGTCCATGTACACACCCAAGTCCTTAACGCTCTCACATTTCTCAAGGGGCGCCTCATTTATCTTATAGGAAAAGTCAATATCAGATGGCTTTAGCGAGAAAGATACTTGTTTGCACTTACTGATATTTAAAGGTAATTTATTGTTAGCACACCACTTTACGATTATGTTTAAGTCGTTCTGGAGGGCAATGCAGTCTTCGGGTCCTGAAATTTCACGAAAGATTTTGAAGTCGTCTGCGAAAAGCAATTTCCTGCTAGTAATACCTGTTGTGATATCATTGACAAATATTGAAAAAATAAGTGGGGCAAGATTACTACCTTGGGGTGCTCCGCTTGTAGCGATGAATTTATCAGACCTATATCCAGAGTATTCAACGAATTGCTCACGATTTGACAAGTAAGATGTAAAAAACAAAATTAAGTTTTCATCAAAACCTATGGCTCGCATTTTTGTAAGTGTCATGCTGTGGTCCAACCTGTCGAAGGCTTTGGAGAAGTCTGTAAAGATTGTATCTACTTGGTTTTTATTTTGAAATGCTTGATATATAAATTGGGAAAAACAAGCCAAGTTTGTTACTGTAGATCTTTGTTTGTAAAAACCATGTTGTTCAGTTAGAATTACATTTTTTACTTGGTGGAAAATGCGTTCACATAAAGCCATCTCCAGAGCCTTCGCAAAGTTGGAAAGTATTGCAATAGGTCTGTAGTTTGTTACTATACTCGGTTTACCTGTTTTCAAAATGGGGCACACACGCGCCACTTCCATAGTTCGGGAAACACGCATGTTTTAAGAGAAAGGTTGAATCTCTCGAATCTGTACAAATGTTAAAATTTCGCCATGTTGGCATTACAATCCTGAATTTTCAAAATGTTGACAAAAATTCATGATGTGCAGTCTTAAATACCCCTAAATGCCGAATTTTAATCAAATCTTCAAACGTTTTGAAATTAGTCTGCTATGTTGGTGCCGCCATTTTTGATTCTCAAATATTGACTAAAATTGTATGTCTTTCATTCTTAAATACTTCTAGATAGTGATATTTCAGCCGAATCTGTGCAAATGACAAAATTCGTTCGCTATATTAGCGCCACCATTTTGATTTTTGTTGTGCATTCTTAAATAATCCCTACAAATGTTAAAATCATCCGTCCGACCTGTTAAAATCATCATTTTAGCACAGTTATTTTGAATTTTTAAATGCTGACACTCAATTTTCCTGGGTATCAATTTTCAATTTAATCCACACAAGTAACAAAATTTGTCTGCCGTATTGGCGGTTGACTAAAAAATCGGATTTTTTATATCCGAAAGTGAATGCATGTCAAATTTGAAAATAATCCGTAATGGAAGTGGTGAAAACTCCATTACAAGATTTGAACCAGACATACAAACATAATGGGTGTCCAATTTTGACATTCCGATTTAAACTGGCCGCCATTTCTAAAAATCTTAGTTGACAGTTTTCTTATAGGGACAGATGTAAAGAGAAAACTTTGCGATTAGTTGTGTCTTGGTCGACATGGAGTGATTATCCATCGAAGAACGAGTATTTATTGTGAAATGTCATTACCAAAATGGGGAATGTTTTGCTGAAACTGCAAGAAGATGCCGTACGCATTTCGGAAGAAATGCAGCACCATCTGTTAAGGTAATTGAAAATTTTATGAAGAAATTTGAACAGACTGGGTCCGTAACAGCTAATAGACAACATGTTCACAATCGTGGTGTCCGATCAGAAGTAAAAATTGCTGCGGTGAGGGCTAGTGTTGATGAAAGCCCGAAAATGTCAGTTCGTAAACGGTCACAGCAAGTCAACATTAAAAAATCGAGTCTTCATAACATTTTAAAGAAAGATCTGCATTTGAAAGCATATAAAATACAGTTGACTCAAGAAATAAAACCAAACGATCATGTGTCACGTCGTTCGTTTGCTAATTGGGCCTTAGAAAGAAAGCAAGAACGGAACGATTTCTTTCACAAAGTAATTTTTAACGACGAAGCTCACTTCGAAATTGGCGGATACGTAAATAAGCAAAATTGCAGAATATGGGGTGACGAAAATCCAAGAGAAATACTGGAGAAACGACTGCATCCAGAAAAAGTAACTGTGTGGTGTGGTTTTTGGGCGGGAGGTGTGATTGGGCCTTATTTCTTCCAGAATGAAGCCGGTGATGCAGTTACTGTGAACGGAGCCCGATACAGGACAATGCTGACAGATTACTTGTGGGATGAATTGGAAGGTATGGATGTCCAGAACATATGGTTTCAACAGGACGGTGCCACTTGCCATACCGCAGATGAAACACTGAATGTTTTAAGGCAGAGATTTGGCGATAGAATAACTTCTCGAAGAGCTGACGTTAACTGGCCGCCTCGGTCGTGCGACCTCACACCATTAGATTATTTTCTATGGGGCTTTTTGAAGGAAAGAGTTTACGTTAGCAATCCTCGAACAACTGAACAGCTTAAAGTTAACATTACTCAAGCAATTGGATAAATTGGACAGAATGTCTGCGAAAATGTTATCGCAAATTTTGAGAAAAGAATATTAGCATGCCAAAGAAATAGAGGGGGTCACTTGCTGGATGTCATTTTTCATTATTAACCGCAATAGTTGTACTTCAAAATAATATAATAATATTATAACATTTAAAGTGTTTTGTGTATTTTATTCCTAAATTAAATCGGAATGTCAAAATTGGACACCCTTTACAATCAGACGAGTAGGAAGCCAATAAAAGCGCGTTAAAAGCATTGATTACATAGGCCAACACACATTTTGGTGCCTGCCTTTTACCTGTTCCTGGGTAATTTTTGGATGCAGAATATAAAAAAGTTCTCAGATTTTATCTATCAGATCTAAAATCTAAAAAAAAATGTGTAAATGTTTTACGTTATAACTGTTATAACTATTGCCAGTTAAAAAAACAAAGAAAAATGGATTTAAGTATTTATTGTAAAAACTTAATTTACATAATTACATTAGTCACTAATCACATAACACATAAAAATTTTCTTTTATACGACTTTCTAGAATGGAGTTTACTAGGGCAGTCTCACTGATGGCTCCAGCAGTAGTCCGCCATCATATGGCTATCCCATCGTCCTTGATAACGATCTTTCATACTTTTTAATATCCTGATGGAATCTTTCCCCCTCTTCTTCACTACAATTACCTAAGTTTTCTGAAAAACGATCTAGGTGGCTGTGGAGGTAGTGAACTTTTATACTCATGTTACATCCGAGAATATTAAAATTTGAAAACATAGTTTCCACTAATTGTACGTAATTTTCTGCTTTAAGATAGCCAAGAAAATTTTGTACTACTTGAACAAATGAACACCAAGCGTTAGATTCAGTCTCGTTCATTGATGTGTTGAATTGTGGATCTTAAACAAGTTGCCTTATTTGCCAAATATAACAGCTTTTAGTTTTTCCGTGCTAATGCCAGGAAATTTACGTGACAAATACCCAAAACAATTTCCATCTCGATTTAAACCCTTCACACAATGCTTCATTAGGCCTAGCTTGATATGCAAGGGCGGAAGTAAGATTTTTTTCTCTTGAAACCAAAGGTTCGTTTTGTTTTCCTTGAATCATGACATCTCTTGAAGGCCAATTTTTCTTAACCCAGTGCTCATTTTTATCTCTGCTGTCCCAAAGGCACAAAAAACAAGGATATTTTGTATAACCACTCTGCTGACCAAAGAGGAAGTTAATTATTACCATTTTTAAATCAACACAAATTGTCCACTGATGTTCTTCGTATTTAATTTTTCACAAAACTAATGCAATTGTTTCATATTCTTCCTTCATGGTAGTAGAATGACCAATAGGAATTGAGCCATATTTGTTACCGTTATGTAAAAGAACACATTTTAAACTACGTTTTGAACTGTCAATAAAAAAGCGCCAATCCTCTGGAGTGTATTCAGGCAAACCCATTTTTTCTAAGAGCCCTTTTATATTGTTACAGAATACCAAGTCCTGAGCGAAAAAAGGCAGCAGATCCTTATCTCTTTTACGATAAAATGTAATATTAGTACCTGGACAAAGTAGATTTTTTTCTTTTAATCTGGATACAAGTCATTCAGTGGATTCCTTTGAGAGATTCAGGTCTCTTATAAGATCGTTTAGTTCTTCTTGATTGAAACACTGCGGAGTTGCTAAATCTGCTTCAAATTCGCTGTCGTTTTCTGATTGAATTCTTTGAACTTCGTCAGACGTTGATGTTTCTGTATCATCTTCTGTCAGTTCGGGTAGACTGCTGAATGATGGAACAGGTATTTCTTCCGAACGCGCTACAGGCCTTCTTGCAGAATCTAGATTAGGATATGTCCATTTCTGTATTGTTTCTATTTATGCCTTTAATATTAACGAGAAAAAATAGCAGTCTTCATGATGGTTTCGCGGTTCTCTCCAAACCATTGGTACACCAAACTTTAGGCACTTCCTCTTTCCAGTTGTCCACTGTCGCAAATCTTCAACACATGTTTTACATATGAAATATGAGGCCCAAGATTTATCTTGATCTCCTAAATGAACGCTAAAATAGGCAAGTTATTCTCTTTTCACAAAGTCAGAAATCGTTTTTCTGCCCTCTTTCAAAGTGTATTCACCACACACATAACAAAAAACATCGGGATTATTTACACAGGTACGTCTGCTTGTGGATGCCATTGTTTCAGTTTAGTGTCTTGATACTACAAAACGACCAAAATTTACACAAAATGATAGCACAACTTTACTTGGGAAAATCCATTAATATACTAAGTCGAGTACAGCCAAGCAGGTATAGAAGGATCGGGTCATAGGCAATTACAGGTATAAAAGTAATTAAGAACAGTGTATTGAGTAGTTCCTAGTATAGGAACATTGGGCCAGGGACAACTCCAGGTATCCATTTGGTTAATTAGATTCTGGAAAATTTCTATTTTGACGATTAAGTACATATTTATCTCTTTATTTGTTGTCTTTTATCAGAAAAAAATATCAATTAACCTGTAACCTGTATCTCAAAAACTAGAGCTGATAGAAAAAATCTGGTGGCATTTTTGGAATCAGCACATTAAAAACATCTGAAATGAGATGTTAGATTTCCCACCAAATTTTTGTTTTCATTTTGTTACCCTGTGTTATAGTTTAAAACTCTAACAATAGTATTCACTAAAGAGGTTTAAATTTAGACAAGGTCTAACTTGACAGTTACAGGTTTAAGATGAGATTTTTAACAACTGAACAAATAATTTTTCTAAATGTCACATGTACAAAATGACAGTCAAACATAACTAAAAACTAAAGTTTAATAATATATAAATAACTAATTTCCTTTTAAACTTACCTAACTTATTGGTTTGATTTTGATAGTAGAGTAGGGAACAATTATTTCTTTGATATTTGTAAAAATCCCTATTTTCCTCATTAAGGAATAGGTAAGAATTCTTCCTTTTGTCAACGATAATGAAGCATGACCCATTTCTTCATTTTCGTACATCAAATATTTTAACATATCGTCATTTTGTTCCGCCCTATTGAATACATACCAATATAATATATAATTTTTGTTAAAAATGAAATAAAATTAAAGTTAATCGAGTAAGTGGATGTTTTAGCTATACCGAAACAGACCGACCGACCAACAGTAATGGAAAAACACGAAAATCTGTAAAAACATGTACGGAACGATGATTTTTTCACGATTAATAATATTTCCTTATGCGGGAAGTGAAAACTCGCGCCGCCACTGGCATTCGTCAACAAATGACCACGGCTTGAACATGCGCCATCCCCACTTTTTGTTTTATTGCACCATCTGTGCACACTCCAACTAATTTACACCACTGCAACTCATATTGCTCAAAAGTACTTGGGCTGTGTCAGATAAATTGGTATTCTCTTCCAAAGCAATCGAAAATGGTTGAAAACCAACCAATCTATCCATCAATGTTTTTTGATATCACTAGCCATCATATCTAACTGTTTTTCCTTTTCTGGGCAACATCTACTAGGCACTCTTTAACAAATTCTCCCTCAGAAAGTGACTTCGATGTTTTCGCTATTTTAGAATTAACTATAAAACTAGCTTTAATAACACTGTCTAAATTTAATCTTTGTAAATGGAACATTTGTTGCTATTTCCCTAAATCGGTAATGAGTAAGTGAATTATATTGAGAGAAATGCTTGCTGGAGTAATGACGATTCATATTTCATTTCTTTGAAAACAGAAATTTTGTCATTGCAAAATAAACACTTAGGTTTACCACTGTGCATGATAAAAAATATTCATCAGTTCATGTGTTTTGAAATTGACGACATTCTGTGTCCACTTTCCGCTTTTCTAAACCAAACATCTTGGTAGATATTTTTTCTTCTGAGCTGAATTTGATGTTGAAGTAAACTTTACATTTTAAGTAGCCCCCATAGGAAAAAATCCAAGAGGGTTAAGTCAGGTGACCCTGGAGGCCATTCAATTTAACCACGTCGTGCAATTCACCAGTTAGGGAATATTTCATTAAGATATTCCACATGTGTTCAGTTGGTGTATCACAGGAAAAATAAGGACCAATAATAGTGTTCTGAAATATGCCAGTCCATACGTTGACTTTTTCAGTATATTGAGTATGGACAGCTTGAATTCAAGTTCTATAGACCAATATCTGCAATTTTGTGGGTCCACAGTGCAAAATTATGAATACCAAGAGGGTTAAGTCAGGTGACCCTGGAGGCCATTCAATTTAACCACGTCGTGCAATTCACCAGTTAGGGAATATTTCATTAAGATATTCCACATGTGTTCAGTTGTAGTATCACAGGAAAAATAAGGACTAATAATAGTGTTCTGAAATATGCCAGTCCATACGTTGACTTTTTCAGTATATTGAGTATGGACAGCTTGAATTCAAGTTCTATAGACCAATATCTGCAATTTTGTGGGTCCACAGTGCAAAATTATGAATCAGAAAGTAGTGAAAACAAAATATTGTTTTTAATACTTTTCTAAATTTTAAAAAACACCTTTCAAAAGTGGTATCACATGACCCAAGGTACCGGGTCATCCTCATATGACTTAATTTTTTTAAGTCAATCGGGTAGGTACTTTTTTAGCTATGCCGCCAACAGACATACCGACAGAATTGAGAATAATTGTTTTCCGGCACCTAGAGACCCCCAAACTAACGTAAAGATCTAAAAAAATTTCCCCGGAAATACAATACTTTCCTTTTAAGGGAAGTGAAATGTTTTTCTATTCCCAATAATTTTTATAAGGTTTTAGTTTTTTGTTTTTATTATTTTCCTAGATAACGAAATTTCTTAGTACTAGTATAAACATCATTTCTTGTTGTAGACATTCAAGAGGACGTAGACAATTCCCCAAACTTTTATACAGGTGAGGAGTGTAATAAAAGTCAATCAGTTGCAAAAAGAAGCATGAGTCAAGCTGAATTGGAAAGTTCTCTCTACAAGGTGATTTGAGATTATTTTTAATTTACAGTGTACTTTGAGAAGTTAACGCTATCATTTCTTATTTTTCTCCCTACAATAGGATTGTTCACATTTTTCCAAATAATTAACTCTGGTTAAGTAAACGTTATTTATAATTCCTTTGGCATCCACAGACAAAGGTTTTCTATTTTTGCAATGCCAAGTCATTACAGTACAGGGTGTCCGGATTTGGTTGCAAAAGCAGCGTACCTCGCTTATTTTTAAAGATAGAACCTTGCGGTTTTCACGAACCTGAGCTAATTTTTTGTGAAACTCATGAAGCCGTAAACAAAATTTTCATAGCCTTCTTCGTTTATGAGATACAGGGCGAAATAGAAAATTTTGCATTTTGGGACCCCCCTCGTATCTCGGTCATCCTTTAACTTAACACAAAGGGAAAAATTGCTGCTTATGCAGTTTTTTACGCTGGATCCCGTGGCGTAGTCGTATTTTTCATTTGAGTTGTTATTTTTTAGATATGACCCAAATTTGTGTTTTTTTAAATGGGTCACCCTGTATATTTGTCCAGAAATTGATTTGTCCTTTTAAAAGCTTCTCAAAAATATATAATAGTATGGGTCTATTTTAATAAACAACAACAAAAATCCTAATTTTTATAATTATCATCCCAAATTTTGCAGTAGGCCATGCAAAACGATGCCGTTTTCTTTTGTTTTCTTGGAAGCAAATGACATTTCCCAATTTTGTACGCGTATATAAAATATAGCGCTAGTTTTTTTGTATTTATTTATTGTGTAAATATATATTTGTATTATTATGGAAGAAAACCAAACTTTCGAACATTATGAAAAGTACGATATGTTAGCTGGTTTTATATTAAGTAATAAAAATGTTGAAGCGGCTTCTGAGATGTATTTTAACAGGTAAATAGTTAATTTTTAGGTATGTTGAAATACTATTGCTTAATTTTTATTTAGATATCCAGAAAGGAGGCAACCTAATATATCCACTTTTTATCGGATAAAAAAGAATTTACTTAATCACGGATCATTTATCAAACCTCGTACGAAAACATATAATAAAGAAAATCGGGAGGCTGAGGAAATTACGGTTTTGGCTAATGCAGAAGCTTACCTTACAAACTCTTGTAGGGCCAGTGAAAAGAGCATAGGGATTCCAAAAACTAGAGTTCAAGAAATTCTAAAAAAGCACAAATACCACCCATACAAATTTAGGCTCTTGCAGAACTAAAATACAGGGGATGCAGAGCGTCGGGTAGTCTTCTGCAATTGGTTTCGAGAAAGATGCGATATGGTTAGAGATTTTGAAAGGAAGGTTATATGGTCAGACGAAGCACATTTCAGTAATTCTGGTATACTCAATAGGCACAATAGTAGATTCTGGTCCCAGGAAAATCAACACCAAATATTTCCTAGAAGACAGCAGGGCAGGTTTGGTCTAAATGTGTCCTGCTTCATATTAGGAACACATATAAAATTTCATATATTTGAGGGAAATCTAACAGCCATTCGCTATATAGAAATTTTAGAGGCAGCTATACCTGAATTACTTAACGATGTTCCTCTAGCGCAAATTAACGAAATTTATTTTCAACAGGACGGTGCTCCTGCACACAATTCTGGAATGACGAGATTATTTCTGGATAATAATTTTACCAATCAATGGATCGGAACAAATGGACCTATAAGATGGCCCCCCTAGGTCCCCAGATTTGTCGATTTTAGATTTCTTTCTATGGGGATATCTGGAAAATAGAATTTACAAAGACCACTATGTTAATGTCCAAGATTTAGGAAATGCAATAAGAGACAATTTTCGCTATTTACAAAATCATCCCGTTATTTTGCTTAATTCCCTAAAACGAATACGAAAATTGTGCGAAGCATGCATAGAACAAAATGGAAATCAGTTTGAACAGTTCTTTTGTTTTCCTTGGTTACTGTAGTTCTTATACGACAGTTGATTTTTGCTGAGAGGCTTGTTACATAATAATTTATTACTGTTTTGTTCTTGTGTTACATAAATCTAGGTAGGTGGTACTCTTTTGGTTTGAAATTATCAATACATATTTTGATAAATAGATTTAATTAAATATTTATTTTGATTTATTGTTAGGATGTAGATATTGTTAACGACTTTAAATAAAAGGCAGCATTGTTTTGCATGGCCTACTGCAAAATTTGGGATGATAATTATAAAAATTAGGATTTTTGTTGTTGTTTATTAAAATAGACCCATACTATTATATATTTTTGAGAAGCTTTTAAAAGGACATCAATTTCTGGACAAATATACGGGGTGTCCTATTTAAAAAAACACAACTTTGGGTCATATCTAAAAAATAACAACTCAAATGAAAAATATGACTACGCCACTGGATCTAGCGTAAAAAACTGCATAAGCAGCAATTTTTCCCTTTGCGTTAAGTTAAAGGATAACCGAGATACGAGGGGGGTCCCCAAATGCAAAATTTTCTACTTCGCCCTGTACCTCATAAACGAAGAAGACTATGAAAATTTTGTTTACGGCTTCATGAGTTTCACAAAAAGTTAGCTCAGGTTCGTGAAAACCGCAAGGTTCTATCTTTCAAAATAAGCGAGATACCTTGCTTTTGCAACCAAATCCGGACACCCTGTACATGATTCTTTAGATGAGTGCATTTTGGTTCATATTTGCCTTGTTCTTTGTTAGTATCGATGAGTTAAAAATTAGAGAGCATTCAAAAAGGGGACAAGATAAAATAACCACACTGTAGATTTATTTAAAAATGCTAAATGGAATTATTTTTAGTACGATGGAACTTTTGCTGATTACCTAGAAATGACAATACAGCTGGGCTACGTAATATTATTTTCATCTGCGTTTCCACCTGCTGCCTTATGTGCAATGTTTAATAATCTGATTGAAATCAGAAGTGATGCTTTTAAATTAGCCTACGTGTGTCAACGACCGTTCGGACAGAGAGTGCCTAATATTGGCACTTGGCAGGTAAGAATGTTTTAGAATATTACGAAAGAAGTAAATACAGACATGTATACAGGACTGTTCAAAAGAAACTTACAAATTTCATGTCTTCTGTACGAGTCATATTTCACAAAAACGTTGAAGTGGTTTAAATGGTTGTTCGTCTTTTTGTAATAATTTCAGCCCCCTCTCTGTCCTTCCTAGGTAATGTGGGGGCTCTCCGACACTAGCTACAAATTAAGGGTCTGTTCATATTCGAGTAAAACGAGTCCACATAGGTTTTTTAATTAGAATTAATATTCATGGGGAATCCTTAGCACTCACCTGATCTAGCTAGTGATCTCCACCTTCTACTTGACATGTACCGAGTCTGTGGTAAATACTATCAACTCTATTTGGAATACTTTCAGCTGGTAAATTAGTAATCTCCATTCTTATTCTATTTTGTAGGTTCTCAATGCAGTTTGGTCTATTCAAATACCCCCATAGAAATAAATCCAATAGTGCAAGATCCAGAGGCCTTGGTGGCCATTCAATGGGATCCCGTCGACCTATCCACCGATTTGGAAAAATTTTGTCCAAGTACCTTCGAACATTTACGCTAAAATGCGGTGGTGCGTCATCTTTTTGGAACCATATTCTTTATTCGTATTAAATCGAATGTGAGGAAACTTAAGTAAAGCTCAGCAGTAGGATTTTCTTCAAAGAAATATGGCCCTAAAATTAGATTATTAATTATGCCAGCCTACATATTGACTTTTTGGGGATGTTATGTATGTCCCTCACAGATCCACTGTGGATTTTGATCAGACCAGAATGAATAACTATTCAATTTAAATAAAATGTCTCATCAGAGAAGATAATAGTTTGAAAAAATATATTATTTTCATCATAACTTCTCATCATTTCTTCACAGAATTGTAATCTCCTATCGTAGTCATCGTCAAGAAGTTCTTGTACAAGATGCACTTTATACGGGTGATACTTCTGACTCTTCAATAATCCCTGTACAGAAGCTTTACTGACTTCGTTATTTAGGGCTAAGCAATTAGTTGAAGAATGTGAACTTTCTACTGATAGGAGTATATCAAGTTTTTTGTCCTCAGTTAAAGAAAGTGGTCGGCCCGTTTTAGGTAAATCCATAGCTATCGCATGCTCTTCAAATATGTAAAATATCCTCACACTTGACGGCGTAATTGTATTCTCGAAATACTTTTCATTGAACAACACACTTCATCCTGGCTCCATACTTTGTCTCACAACCTAACAATATCAAATTTCAGTAAGTTACCTTTCTGAGAGCACCATAATTCAAAAGCGCCAAAGTTCCAAAATACTAACACTTGCTTACAATTCACTGACCAAACTGAATTTATTATTTTGTGTGTGTATTTGTCAAATAACCAATCAAATGTGGTAAAAAACTTTTAGAATTTCGGTACCTTTTTACCTGTATTTTGCAATGTAAAAATTTGTGATATTAGGAAGTTGCTTCTTAATGTACTGTGCAATAATAAATACCACCATCGTTTAATCCATCCTTTCAAGATAATTCAATAAAATTGATTGATAATTAATTTTAAGTAAAAACGTATGTCGATTCTTTGCTATAACGTGACTCCTAATTTGTTGCTAATATCGGATTCAGTCTTAGAAGACCTTCCCATTCGCCACACGACCTAGGTTGCCATTTGAAAAAAAAAAGTTGGGATGGCTACAATTTAAGGTGTTGCAGGGAGGGGGCCGAAAATTTTATAAAAATACGAACAACCATTTAAACCATTTCATGTGTTCCAGCGTTTTTATGAAAAATTACTTATACAGAAATACAGGAGATATGAATTTTGTGTGTTTCTTTTGAAGAACCTTGTATATATATATATGTGTATATATACAGGGTGTCCGGGAAAATGTGGGAGATCTCTCGGACTCAGATAGAACATTAAAAAATAAGATGACAAGTTCCCATAAATTTTTTTCCTAGCGGCCCTCCCTACGGAGATACGGCCCCCTAAAGGACCCCACTGGAAATCGGTTTTTCTAGAATAACTTTTAAACGACTCAATATAATTTAACGAAAATTTAATATGATAAACAGTAGTAAGGACCTCTCAAAATGCTTCCCTTAAAACATAATTAGCTTGTTTAGTTTACCAGGGACGGACTAGATTGTACATTTTAACGCTCAAATTTTTAACACCCTGTATGATAAGGAGTTAAAAAAAATAAATTTGGATACCTTGAACATTAAGCTAAAGAAAAGGTGCTCTTGTTCATTGTCGATAAAATGAACCGTTTTCGAGAAAAAAAAATAATAAAAGAATACAACTTTGGGAGTATTAAATATGTTTTGATCCTGAACAACCTAATACGCTAAATAGAAAAAAGTCAATTAAAAACTTCATAAGTGGGTTCAACATGTGCTCCGTGATTTGTGATGCACTCGCGGGCACGACGAATAGAGGACTGCTGTACTCGCCACAACAACCCAGCATTGTTCCTTATCATATCGCAATGAAACGTGATTCTCTGTAAAAGTTCCTCCCTAGTAGCAACCGGAGAGGAATACACCAAGGTTTTGAGATGACCCCACAGGTAGAAATCCATTGGCGTTAGGTCGGGAGACCGTGGAGGCCAGGCAATGGGACCTCCTCTGCCTATCCAACGGTTTCCATAGACGTTATTTAGGTGGTCCCGTACAGCAACGCTAAAATGGGGTGGGGCTCCATCATGCATAAAATGCATCCTTTGCGTTCTGAAGGAACTCTAAATAAAGTTCACCATTCAATCGTGCCGGTAATACGCATGGTCCAATGAAAAAATTGCCGATTATTCCTGCCCAAACATTAATGGATTGAAACTGATGTTGATGATGATGAACGACAGTGGCATGAGGGTTTTCATCAGCCCATACATGCGAGTTATGTAAATTTACAATACCATCTTTGGTAAATCCTGCTTCATCGGTAAAAAGAATAATGCTAATGAAGTTTGGGTTTGTTCGTTGTTGATCTAACAACCAGTTTGCGAACTGGATTCTTCGAGGAAAATCTTCAGGAAGTAGTTGATGCACTTTTTGCAGATGATAAGGGTATAACAACTGTTCTTTAAGTACTTCAGCAACTGTACTTTTTGACACATGAAGCTGCGCGGCTAATATTCGAGTGCTTATTGAGGGAGTATCAGCTACAGTATCCAAAATATCTTCCTCCAATTGCACCGTACGTACTGTTCTCCTCACACCAGCATCAGTACTCCTTTTCCCAAAACTTCCTAAAAATAATTAATGAACGTCAATAATGTTACCTTATTAATTGAGAATTGCCCACCAGTTTCTCTTAGACGTTGGTCAATTCGCTGAAATGTTTTCTCATTTGGAATATTGCGATTAGGATATCTTTCTCCATACAACCTTCTTGCTTCATAAGCATTGCAAGATGCAAGTCCGTACATAAGATGCATATCTGCATACTCACTAAATGTGTATCCCATTATCGAATTAAATTTACCAAGGTATTCAAAATTTAATAAATTAATATCGAAGTAGGTACAAAAAGATCAACGTGTCAAGAAGATTTAAAATGCACACGTCAATGCGAGATTATTTATTTCGTACCATAGTAACGTTTGTAAAAAAGTGCATTCTTTAATACTGATAAATAAACAATAATAAAACATTAATACTTTTATTATTTTTTTTCTCGAAAACGGTTCATTTTATCGACAATGAACAAGAGTACCTTTTCTTTAGCTTAATGTTCAAGGTATCCAAATTTATTTTTTTTAACTCCTTATCATACAGGGTGTTAAAAATTTGAGCGTTAAAATGTACAATCTAGTCCGTCCCTGGTAAACTAAACAAGCTAATTATGTTTTAAGGGAGTATTTTGAGAGGTCCTTACTACTGTCTATCATATTAAATTTTCGTTAAATTATATTGAGTCGTTTAAAACCGATTTCCAGTGGGGTTCTTTAGGGGGCCGTATCTCCCTAGGGAGGACCGCTAGGAAAAAAATTTATGGGAACTTGTCATCTTATTTTTTAATGTTCTATCTGAGTCCGAGAGATCTCCCACATTTTCCCGGACACCCTGTATATATATATATATATATATATATATATATATATATATATATATGTTGCTCGATCATTAGAGGAAATAAATATAACATTTCTTAAATTTTAGAATTGTATGGAATATATGAGCATTATGGCAGTCTTAGTAAATTGTGCACTTATTGGATTGTCAGGACAAGTACACAGAATGTTTCCAGATATGACTGGCACCCAAACGATTTTGTTAATTGTGGCATTAGAGGTAAGCTATATTCAAGGGGCACTAGAGATCAGTTTTTACAATGTAGTCACTAAACTATTTAGCAAAAATGGAGTAAATAGTATTTAATTTAGTATATAAAGTTTTATTTTTCGTACAAATCATCCAAATGTATTCAATGCTTAGTAGGAAAATATTAACGCGGCAAGAACTAGTACATGGCCGAAAATGGATTTTTCTTTGGGATGATCGTTAAAGCAATATATATATATATATATATATATATATATATATATATATATATATATAGATTTATATATATATATATATATATATATATATATATATATATATATATATATATATATATATATATTCATTAAGAGTGCAAGATTTGAATTAGACATTATTATCAAAGTAGTGACAGTTTAATTGCCACGATTCGTAAAGTGCGTCCAAGTGAGGCTGAGAATACAGGGACGGAGATTCGTTATCGTGCATAAAAATTTGCCATTACAACGTCTACTCTTCAGCGTACAACAGGCAAAATTGACCCATATGGGGTTCAGAAAATCCACGAGGAAACAATGCATCCACAACGTGTCATTGTTTAGTGTGCATTGTGATCTGGAGGAATCATTGGACCGTATTTCTTCGAAAACGAGCAAGGTAATGCAGTAACGGTGAATGGTGAACGTTATCGTACTATGTTAACCCAAGTTTTTGTGTCTCAGTTGGAAGATATCGCTATCGACGATCAGTTGTTTTCAGCAGGACGGCGCCATTTGCGATACCGCCCGCGAAACATTGACGGTGTTGCACAGAAATATCTGGGTAACCAATGAATAGCTTCCATTGAAGAGTTGGCTCTGGCCATAGGTGAACTTAAACTATTTTTTTTTTAATAACTTAAATTGTGCGGTGATGCCGCTTCTACCTTAAACAGGTGGCAGAATCCATTTTCTAAATGGAATTCCATGTATATTATTGCATTTTTAGCACTTTTTATGTTATGTTTCCTATACTTGAATTCAACAGTTTTCAGGAAAATGCCGCTTGAAAATTTATATATTTTTGACTATTTGAAGTTTTATAAATCCCAAACCGTTTAACTTACATCGAAATAGATTGCACTTTTCTATAGTTATCTAACTCCTGACACCAACTTCTACTTTGACAGGAAATGCCAAATTTAGACACTGAAATTGGTGTGTGTATTGATTTGACGCCGACTTCATAAAGTCAAACTGTCAAGACGCAATAAAATATTATTTTTTACTTTTTAGTGCCTTATTTTGTGGTCAGTTTTAAATTTTTATAAAAAGATGTATGTCTGTATGTGATAAAGTTATAACAAATATTGATTTGAGATAAACTTTTCAATATATATATATATATATATATATATATATATATATATATATATGTATATATATTATATAAAAAATGTCTACTTACCCTAGGTAACTACAAAAGTTTGCAAGACACGTAAACGAAGGAGAAATAAAGCTAAATATTTTTTTGGTACATGTAACAATGTAACATTTATTTTTTTAAAGGAAAACATTGTTTTTTGCATTAAAATACAAAGTAAAAGCTATTTAAAATAACTTTTTGCTTATCTAAAGCAGTACCTAGAGCAAAATCATAATATATTGAAAAAGTTATTCTCTTGATATACATAACCCTTATAACCCTTTTTTAGCACATTATGTTAGTGATACGGTTTATAATTACGTGCGCCATCCCCGATATTCCTGGTTGGCTGGCAACTGAAATGGCTAAAATAGAATGGGCTAGAAGAGATGCTAGCAGAGTGGCTAACACTGCTACACCGTCGCCTGAAGAAGTACAAGCCAAAACGATCGGAAGGTTAGTAATATGTTTAAATTTTGAGAGCACATTATGTTGTAGATTATATGTATACTCATACGCATGATATCTTTACTCCAATATGTACTATGTAAATTATTTTTTTTGTTTTGATATTTTGACCTTATGTGATCTTTAATCTTTATCTTGAAAATTAATGCATTTTCATAAACTCACTGTTGCTATGCCTTAGAAATAGTGAGTTCGAATCGGATTTAAACTCTGTCCTCAAACACTAGAAGGATGTAGACTCGTTTTTTTTTTTTTTTGAAAAAACCTAAATAATTCTGCTTTAAACTCTTAATAATTTAACAGTTTAAAAAACCAATTCAACCAATATCACGGGTTAAACCCAAAAAGAAAAACATTTGAATCCAGTTTAATTTTTTAACTCCCTTGTAAGAAAAAAATTGTAACCTTGAAAAAATTTCCTCCGAGATTTTTAAAGATCTCTGCGTTTTCGGGACCCTGAACCCCGAAAAATATATTCTCCCATCCCCTGTGTACTTACCAATACAAGCGAACGGCAGCCAGTCTTCTTTCGGAGAGCTATGTTGGTTGCAGGTTGTCGGGTACACTTTTAGAAAGTAAAAGGGGCCCCATCTAATTGACTGTGACACAGTTAAGAAGAAATCTGTATTGATATTTAAATGCTGTTAAAATAAGGATTTAGAATTGTTTTGTAAAAAAAAATTAAATGTGAAATTTAGTTACAGAAAGGGTAAAGCTACTGGACTTTATACGTTCGTAAGTTATTAAATGTTCATTTAAAATTAGTTTTTACACTTGAACGTCAAGGTGTCTTTTATTTAGTTGCAATAATGAATATACTATATATTTCTTAACAAAAAGCCTTTTTTTAGATTTTCGGTTTCGCCAAGTCACAGTCTTGTACACTCCGCACAAATTAAGAAGTCCAAAGAGAAGATTAATAACACTCTCTCTAAGCCAGAATCTAATGAACTATTAAAAAACCTATCGACAAATACATCTCCAATACCGTCTCCAACTACCCCCAGTACTTCCCACAGTTCGACTACATCGAGCCATAGAACATCCCCCGGAATTACAGCCGATAGTATTCAGCAAATTCCTCCGTATAGACCGAGAAAATCAAAGGAGTGGATACCATCCGACATAATGGTAAGCATTCAAATTTAGGTAATCCAGTATTCTGCCACTATAGCATTTTTGTTTTATTTAGATTAAAAAAGGGTATCCCATCACAAAATTTCGAATTGACATTTTAAGAAACGAGAAACAGAGTTATAAACGTTTGAAAGGAAAAAAGTTTAACCTTTCTCCACCACTTTATTATCGAAAATAGAAAAAAAAGATAAATAACAAAAAGTTGCATAATTGCATGAAGAATACAATGCTTACATTTTCGACAAACCTTCATTAGAAAAATTCAAGAGTTGTTACGCCCCCTAGCGGCTTTCGAATATATATATATATATATATATATATATATATATATATATATATACATATAAATATATATATATATATATATATATATATATATATATATATATATATATATATGTATATATATATATGTATATATGTACATATATATATATATATATATATATATATATATATATATATATATATATATATATATATATATATATATATATATATATATATATATATATATATATATATATATATATATATATATATATATATATATATATATATATATATATATGTACATATATATATATATATATATATATATATGTATATATATGTACATATATATATATACATATATGTACATATATATATACCAGGCCAGTATGTAAAATCTAATTTTAGTGTTAAGATCAAAGTGTGTTTGTTTTTCGCAAGAAGTTATCGATACTAATTGCAAAGCACCCTGAAGAAGGTAATAATCATTACCGAAAGCTTGGCGTAGCTTAAAAGCAATTTAAATCTAGCCCGAAATTAGGACCGATACCCCAATAATTAGGTTACTTGTTGTTCAACTAGTTGGTCAAGACTACCCTTATATATATATATATATATATATATATATATATATATATATATATATATATATATATATACAGGGTGGTCTAACGAAGAAATTATCGATTATACGGGGTTGAGGATAAGTTTGCCACAAAGCAAACTTACATTTTTTTTAAACGGAACACCCTGTATTTTGTTTTATTTTCAGATTCCTCCATTCTTGGCTGTTCAGCCAATATAGGATTTATGGGGTTTATTTAGTCATTTAAGATTTATGGCCACTTTTCAAAAATATCAGAGGTACATTTGATGACCTGTGTATTTTTCTAATGCGTTAGCTTAAATTATTTTAGTGTGGTAAAAACTTCCAAATGTGGTCTTCTTTCAACTGCGATATATTTCTTTAATAACGGTATAGAGGGTAAATAACAATCATGGATGCAAATTTTCTTGATTAATTTAAATGGAACGCCCTGGTATATTATTATATTTCTAGATTCTTCTCTTTTTGGCCAATCACCCAATATAGGGTTTATGGGGTCTATACAGAGTCGATAAAGATTTATGGCCAGTTTTCGAAAAAATTAGAGTTATATTTGACGTCAGTAGACCACCTATTTTGACTAGTTGTGCGAGTAAAATGAGGTGTTTCAGTAGCGCTATAATAAAATTTATATCTATTGACATTTCTATGTTTGTGGAATGTTGCTTCGGCAGTAAATAACACAGAAAAGTCAGCAAATCTTGGCTCTCTTTGAATTTTACTGTTGTGCTCAGTGACAAAAATCTAGTGGGCCTTATTTTTAAATTAAAGTAAACTGTCAAAAATACAAATTTGAACAGTGAAGTAATGCTGGTGCTTGAGTTTTGTATTAAAAACTAAGTACAGTTTCTATTGCAAGACGCAAAGATGAATTTTAATAGACAAGAAATGATCGATGACTGAATGCGTTAGGAGTAAGTGAAAGGAATTGTTTGTTAGCGACAAAAATATTACACGAAAAGTATCCTGATAGAAGACAATCACACAGAAGCACTTTTAAAAAGCTTATGCAAAGGTTTGATGAGATGGGACATGTAGAATACACGAAAACTAATCGAGTCGAACCTGTTTAAGATGAGGAGAACTAGTAAACCTAATAGTTATAGAAGACCCACATATTGGCGCAAGAATAATTGCAAGGGAAACAGATGTAAGTAAAATCACTGTTCTATGAGTTAAAACAATTTTCACCCATGCCACATTCAACTCCTTCAAGAATTGTATGAGCATAATTATCACAGGCGACTAGATTTTTGTCACTTGGCACAACAACATATTCAGAGAGAACCGTGATTTACTAACTTTGTGTTATTTACTTACAAAGCAACATTCCACAAAAATGGAAATGTCAATAAACATAATTTTCATTACTGCGCTACTGTAAATCCTCACTATATTCGCCCAACTAGTCAAAATAGGAGGCCTCTTAACGACTGGGGTGGAATTATTGGAAATTTTCTCTAGATTTTGGAACACTATTATACTAAATCCCTATTAACATCCGTATACAAATATGGTTTATACATTACGGTGCCCTAGTTGACCATACAGCTGAAATTCATGCATTTCTTAATGAACAATATCAAGAACGCTGGACAGGATGAGGAGGACCGATTGCGTGGTCGCCTAGATCCCCTGACGTGACAAAAATGGGTTTTTTTTCTTTGGGGCTTTGTTAAAAATTTAGCCTCCGACTAAAAAAGAAAATATGAAGGAAAGAATCCGAAGTGTATTTAATAATATTAATTTTAATTCATTGTCAGCCGGTTGCACAAAACTTAATTGAGGTTTAGAATATTTAACCGAGTTTTCGGATTTGACAAGCTGCTTATAGAAATCAAGGAACTCACTGTCAAATTTGACATTACGTTAAACATTCTAAACTTTAATTGAGCTTTCTGCAACCGACCGTAAAAGATGTTAGAGTATATTTTGAAAATAGTTTAAAGATTTGTTACTTAGCATTGATTTTTCTTTGTTATTATTTTTTTATTTTCACATTCTAATTACTGTAGGGTGGTCAACTAACAACAAAGTTTAAACTAGTTGTTAAGTTGTCCTAGCTAAGTCCTAGCTATCCTAACTAGTTTAAAACAGGTTTGGCTCGATCAGTTTTCCTGTATTCTACATTTTCCGTCTCATCAAAGCGTTGTATAATATTTCAAAAGCGCTTCCCGTATTTGTCTTCTATCAGGATCGTGATATATTCTTATCGCCAACAAAAAATTCCTTCAACTTGCTCCTAACACGTAAATCATATCGATCATTTCGAAATAACCACCAGTTTTTATAATAGATCATTGTAACACTATCATTTGTATTTGTGAAATTTTTAGATTAAATCTTTTTTATTAGTGCTAATTTTTATTTTTTGTAGTTTTAAACTTTTCCGACTTTTCCATACTGGTTTGAATAAATTAAAAAAAAAGGTGTTGAAAGAAGAACACTTTGCAATATTTTGCCATAATAAATTGAGATGTCCACCTCTAATATTTTCGAAAAGTGGTCATGAATCTTATACGACTCTGTATAGACCTCATGTACCCTAGGAATCTCAAAGTAAAACGATATACAGGACGTTCCATTTAAAAAAATGTAAGTTTGGTTTGTGGCAACTTATCCTCAACCCTTAAAAATCGAAAAAAATTTTTTGTTGAATCACTCATATATATATATATATATATATATATATATATATATATATATATATATATATATATATATATATATGTTACACTTTTATTTCAAAAATTCACTTTTTAAAAATATTATTTATTCACTTAAAAATACTTTGTATAATTGTAAAACTTAAATCGTATAATTGGAAACTTAAACTGACATAATAACAGTATCTGATATGAACTAACTAATATTTACAATTGGTGCTTAATTTATATGTTTTGAAATAATGAGGCAGCACCTTCAAGCTGTGAGAACTGCAACTCGAAAATACTGCTTGCAATGCATTCCTTGAAATGTTGAAATCGCCATATCCGTTCCCATGCGACTGAAGGTCAATGAATACACGTGGCTATAACGGATATAACATATATATATATATATATATATATATATATATATATATATATATATATATATATATATATGTATATATATATATATATATATATATATATATATATATATATATATATATATATATATATATATATATATATATATATATATATATATATATATATATATATATATATATATATATATATATATATATATATATATATATATATATATATATATATATATATATATATATATATATATATATATATATATATATATATATATATATATATATATATATATATATATATATATATATATATATATATATATATATATATATATATATATATATATATATATATATATATATATATATATATATATATATATATATATATATATATATATATATATATATATATATATATATATATATATATATATATATATATATGTGTTTATATATTTTACATCCGTTCACTACTGTCGTTCTGAAAAGAACAGTTTGGCTGACGTTTCTCGCGTCTGAATAGAGACTGAAGTGTTGGTGACTGCGACGCTTCCTTTTATACCCCCACTCAGGGCCGAAGGTTATATCTGCGCAGGCGTTGGTCGTTATTTGTGTTTTCCGGATGGTGCTGTTGTTGTTGCGCTAATTGCGTTTGAGTTTTTGCGATTTTAGATTTGTCGATTATTGTCTTCCATACTGTTGGTATTTTTAATGATTCGTCCCTTTTATTCAAATCACCTTGTTTTTCAATTTCTATGGCTTCTCGGATTATTCTGGTCTTATAATGTTCTATATTGGCAATCTCCCTACACCCATCGAAATTTATTGTATGGCCGGTTTTCTGATGATGTAGGAATAAAGCTGAGGTTGTTTGTTTATTTCTGATGCTGAGTTTATGCTCTTCCACTCTTGCTGATATTCGCCTGTTAGTTTGCCCCACATACAACTTTTCAGAGTCCTGGCACGGAATACTGTATACTCCGTGGTTTTCCAGTTTGATTTTATCTTTTGGGTTTCCAAGCAGTTTACCTATAGTTGTTTGTGGCTTGTGTATTGTTTGTATGTTGTGTTTCCTAAGAATTTTTCCGATTCTGTCTGTTGTGCCTTTTACATAAGGTAAGACTACTTGCTGCTTTCCCGGTTCATAATTTTTGTTGTTCGTTGTTTGGGAAACCTTTGCATTAATAGCTTTCTCTATGGTGCGAACCAACCAACCAACACATACAGACAGATATTTAAATGCAAAATCACACCATCACCCAGCACAAATTCAAGCTGTGGCAAATACTCTAATATCCAGATCCGTGCGATTAACTGAAACACAGACGAGACAAAACGAACTGAGGGTAATATCTAGTGCTTTAAAGAAAAATGACTACACAAATCGCACCATAGAGAAAGCTATTAATGCAAAGGTTTCCCAAACAACGAACAACAAAAATTATGAACCGGGAAAGCAACGAGTAGTCTTACCATATGTAAAAGGCACAACAGACAGAATCGGAAGAATCCTTAGGAAACACAACATACAAACAATACACAAGCCACAAACAACTATAGGTAAACTACTTGGAAACCCGAAAGATAAAATGAAACTGGAAAACCACGGAGTATACAGTATTCCGTGCCAGGACTGTGAAAAGTTGTACGTGGGGCAAACTAACAGGCGAATATCGGCAAGAGTGGAAGAGCATAAACTCAACATCAGAAATAAACAAACAACCTCAGCTTTATTTCTACATCATCAGGAAACCGGCCATAAAATAAATTTCGATGGGTGTAGGGAGATTGCCAATGTAGAACATTATAAAACCAGAATAATCCGAGAAGCCATAGAAATTGAAAAACAAGGTGATTTGAATAAAAGGGACGAATCATTAAAGCTACCAACAGTATGGAAGACAATAATCGACAAATCTAAAATCGCAAAAACTCAAGCGCAATTAGCGCAACAACAACAGCACCATCCGGAAAACATAAATAACGACCAACGCCTTCGCCGATATAACCTTCGGCCCCGAGTGAGGGTATAAACGAAAGCGTCGCAGTCACCAACACCTCAGTCTCTATTCGGACGCGAGAAAGAAAGCTTCGAAAATGCCAAATGTGATTTTGGCGAAACGTCAGCAAAACTGTTCTTTTTAGAACGACAGTAGTGAATGGATGTACAGGGTGGTCGAAATTGGTCTGTTTTAACAGAGAAAACCTATTTCCTGACTAGATAGAGCAAAACTGACTTAGGTGTCATGGGCTCGATTTCTGAGAAATGTTTAATGGCAAAAACCGCCTGCCGATATTTTCACTGCCAACTGAGATATAGGGCGTTTTTCAATTTTCGGCCATTTTGAAAATTGTCCATAACTTTTTTATTTTGCGGAATATTAACATTCTGCAAAGACATTCTAAAGGCACTTTTTTATGTGCAATCCAGTGGCATACTCAGATTTTTTCTATAGTTGTCCGTTTTATCATAAATAGGCAAAACTTTTTTTTTTCAAATGGAAATCATAGTTGGCTATAAATTATAAAAAATGCTCGCGTTTAGCTCTTTTCAGTGATATAAAGTTGTAGGTACTTATTTTCAAAAATAACGAAAATATTAGGTGTTTTTGGTTTACATCGAAGTAGGCTTTGATTTGTGATGACAATATCTCAATTATGTATTGTTAAGATTTATAGTTTGTTAGCAACTTAAACACAACTTTAAATAACACTAGCTAACGTTATTTTAATTATTTATTATTAATTTTTTTTATTTTTTTTGTTTACATAGCAAAGTTGAACAAAATTAACAAACTAAACTACTATTTACAGCTACAAGTGAAAATAAAAAATAATTATGAAAATCTAGGTATTTAGTTAGATAGGTTTCTGATAAATATATTTAGAGAAGTTGTTCAAATTGAGCCCCTCCCTGTTGAATACAAACTAAGCATCTTTTGCGTACCGAGTTGCAACTATTTATTAGTTCAACTGGGCTAATAGATGCAAAAGCTTGCCTAGTGGCCTCTTGCAATTCTTCTTTTGTGTGAAAGGTTCTTCCTTTAAATATCAAGTCCTTCAATCTTCCCCACAAAAAAAAATCTAAGGGAGTTAAGTCACAGGACCTAGCAGGCCAAGGTATGGGGCCCCACGTACCAATCCAATTTTCTCGAAATTCGAAGTTTAAAAGATCAGTTGTGATCCTTGCATTGTGCGGGGGACAACCATCTTGTTGATAGTAGATATTTCTGGCATCAGCTAAAGGTATGTCTTCCAACAAAGGGACAATATATGTGCGCAAAATATTTACATAATCATCTGCAGTTAAATTTCCATCGTAAAAATAAGGTCCCACAAATCTTCCTCGGAATATCCCCACCCATATATTGAATCCACACCGACCTTGCCGGTCTTGTTGCACAACTACGTGTGGATTTTCAGTGGACCAGTGATATGAATTATATCTATTAAATATACCAGAAGTATCTACTCTGGATTCATCACTCCAAATAATATTTAATGGAAAATTCTCATTCTCCATGAATTTTTGCTCATACCACTGACAAAATCTCAATCTTCTAGCGGCGTCCCCTTCACGGAGTTGATGAACTCTTCTCGTTCTGTACGGTTTGAATTTATGTTTTTTGAGTATTTTTAAAACGGTGGTCTTTGGAACATTCGTTATATTAGCCAATGTTCGAGAGGAGGTGCCAGGATGATCTAATACCTCACCAATTATATTTAGCTGCTGGATTTCCTTTTCTTCCTTTAGTTCATAATGTCTTGTTCTTAACTTTTTAAAACTTCCATAATTTACTAAATTACTTTTTAATGTTTGATAAATTCGGTTATCCGGTTGACGTCGCTCGGGAAATGTATTAAAATATAATTCACTAGCTGCTTCAGGAACTTCGTTAGATAATATGTAACATTTTAACATATCATACTTTTCATAATTCTCAAACATATTTTGTCAGCAACTTAACACAACTTTATAAAGATAACACCAAAACGCAATAATTACACCAGACTACAGTAATCTGACAGCAATATATTCAAAATATTGAACGCGCGTCATTATTCCAAGGCCTACTTCGATGTAAACCAAAAACCTAATATTTTCGTTATTTTTGAAAATAAGTACCTACAACTTTATATCACTGAAAAGGGCTAAACGCGAGCATTTTTTATAATTTATAGCCAACTATGATTTCCATTTGAAAAAAAAAAGTTTTGCCTATTTATGATAAAACGGACAACTATAGAAAAAATCTGAGTACGCCACTGGATTGCACATAAAAAAGTGCCTTTAGAATGTCTTTGCAGAATGTTAATATTCCGCAAAATAAAAAAGTTTTGGACAATTTTCAAAATGGCCGAAAATTGAAAAACGCCCTATATCTCAGTTGGCAGTGAAAATATCAGCAGGCGGTTTTTGCCATTAAACATTTCTCAGAAATCGAGCCCATGACACCTAAGTCAGTTTTGCTCTATCTAGTCAGGAAATAGGTTTTCTCTGTTAAAACAGACCAATTTCGACCACCCGGTACACCCGGAATGAAAACACATCGTATTTTTCCATCCGTGAAGGACTAAAAATCAAAACATATATATATATATATATATATATATATATATATATATATATATAAATATATATATAAATGGGGAAAGGAATTTTAATTACATTATGATTCAATTCGATTACAGTTTCTTATGACTTCTTTCATTCAGGGAGAACACAGTCATCATCTAACCATTGGACCTAGCGGCGGCGTTGAATGGGCACGAAGGTTGAAAGAAGAAAACGATCTACATCGAAGCACTGATTGCATAACACCAAAGGTACCGATTAAATATTTTATACCTGATCTCACAGGTATCACTTTGTTACTGTTTGAGGTACTTATTTTAAATTTCGAGCATTAAATTGCACCATGTACAACCCAATTTGATTTATGAAACGTTTAAAATGTAATTCCGGTTAAACTGAAAGTTGAAACTTAAAATTTTAAATGGAACACATAGGACGTTAGGATAAAAGTTTATATACTCCTTTTTTTCACAAAATATACAATTCTAGTAGGTTTATAAATCGCACTTTCCAGCCATTTTCGCAAATAAATAAATTTTAAAAACATTTTTAAAATAAACTTATTCAGGGTTCCCATAATAGACTACCCATTTTAATAGCTCAATAAAATTCTTAAAACTTAACGAAACAAACATTTTATTACACTTAATTACATTCTACTCTTTGGGATTTACTGTAACATTCGACTTATCTTAACTTTTAAAAATTGCGTCTTTTAAGTAATCACCAGCTTCAATACACTTTTCAAGATTGGACAAGAAATGATTCATAACACGATTAAGTAAAATCTGATCTATTCGCCAGACCTCTTCGGCAATTGGGACTTTGAGTTCTTGGATGTTTTCTGGATGAGTTGCAAAAACCTTCGCCTTTAAATAGTCCTCACAGAAAAGTCTGGTGGGGTAAAGTCCGGGGATCTAGAAGGCTAATTTAAATCTCCAAATCGTGAAATGAGTTGCCCATTATATACTTCTCGCAGAACTTTCATAGATTTATGGTTGGTTAAAAATGACGTTTTACGAAAATCAATTTTTTCCTAGGTGACAAGCGCCTACTTGATTAATAACATACATACTGATTAAAATTCCAAAGGCCATAGAAGGTAATGATATAAAGAAAAACGTACTAACTTATCTCATATAGAATTTATTTCAATATCAAAATAGGTAGTATATTATGGGGAACCCGGTATTACGAGGAAGCTAAATAAAACAATTTGAAACACGTTATTCATTTTGTTAAAGCTGTTAGTAATTTTTTAATTTTAAAACCAAACCTCATTTAGGTTTACAGTCTGTAGTATCTCCATAACATTTTAATGTTTCTTATTTCCTGATTATTTATGCTTGCCAATCAGACTATAAAGAATATAAGGAATACTCCAAATAAGGTAGCGACATATTTAGTTTTAATCTGTCTGTATAGTTTTGTCAAATGTCCTCCTGCTTTAACACTACTTACATAAGGTTGTATATTAGTGTGCATCGTAAAAATTAATTTTTGAATTGGAAAATATAACGGGTCTCCAAAGTTGGGATTTAGCGTTAGAAAAAAGACGACTTTTTTTTTTTTAAACCACCCCCGCAACCCCCTCAAGCAAAAAAAAAATTTTTAAACGCAATAAGTTTCTATGAGTAAAGTGCGTTAAAATAATATATTTTTTTATGTAACACTTTTGAGTAAACTATTTGGTTCTACCCCCGCAACCCCTTCGAAATAATAAAAAATATAAATGTTCACACTTTTAAACCTAATAAGGCTGTTAAATTAAAATAGATTTAAATAAGAGTTTTTCGTGTTATAAATCTTTCCTGTTAAGTAAATTTTGCCCCCTTGGCAAGGCCTTAAAAAAGAAAATAATAATTACCATACACCAATAAACCAATAAATGTCGAGCGAGGTGCAATATAATATTACCCGCTGATGCCGCAAGCAAATTCTAAAGATATTCTAATAACTTATTTGTAAAAAGCGATGTGTCGCTGTTGGCCTTGAACGCATCGAGCGGAGTCCAGCTGTAAACTTAAGTAAACATCACAATTCAAAATCTGTTTTCAGTCTATTTTAACTAGTGGTGTGGTGTCGTTCGTAAGTTTACCATGTCTAAGTGCGTAACGACTCGTGGCGTTGTTAAAACGTGTCCGATTTTTGGAAAACCAGAAGAACTATACCGATATGTGTTACCGACAATAGAAGAGTGTTTAAAGTACTTTTTGTTTGTTCAAAATAGTTTAGTAAAACAAAAAGTGAATAATAATTGCATTAACTCTCAAGCATTTACCACTGTGGCAGAAGTAGTCGAAGATATTTGGAAACGTGCCTCAATTCCAATTGTTTCAAGAACAAGGATTAAGTTTTTGCTTAAACAATATCATAATCGAAGGTTAGCCTTGCTAAAATCATTTAAAAGAGATAACCAAAAGCAATCTTTTCAAACGTCACTTACGGATTTTATACAATCGACTAAATCTCTGTTTGACATTGCCGCCTGCAAATGCTCTGACTATAAAAATTGTCGCTGTGAAAAAATATTTAAGGTAAGTTTTTTATCCCCAAAATTTAAATTAAATTTGTTAAAATATTGCTTGTTTTCTAGATACCCCTTTTAGAACGCGATTTTATCAAAGACCAGAGATCATGCCGTAAAATGAAGATGGGAGAAACCGATAAAAAATACTTCCAAAAAATTAAAGCACGCAATCTAAAAGAGGTTCGCAAATGTCCTGCAACTGCATCTGGAAGCAGCCAGCATTCCACAGGAGAAGAAACCACTGAAATTCCCGAAGAAAATAATTTTGCTTGTACTCAGAATGATCTTGAATATTTACCTTACCGTGATACGGCTCCTCCACCTCCAGTAGAATCTAGAAACATGCTGCGGCTCATTAATCTACCCAGTGTACTCGATAGATATAAGATTTCTGACAGAGTTGGTGCTGCAATAGCTTCGGCGACTCTGCTAGATGTAGGTGTAATTAATAAAGAAGATCAATCTAGAATCATAGACCAGGGCAAGGTAAGAAGAGCGAGAACAAAAAAAAGAATTGAATTACAATCTGAAATGCCACTTATTCCAACAAGAGGGTTATATTTTGATGGGCGCAAGGACAGTACAATTTTACTTTCAGAAGATTCAAAACGTCGATTCACCAGAGTTGAAGAACATATTGTCCTAATCGAAGAACCGGAATCCAAATATATCGGCCATGTAACACCCGAATCGTCCAGTGCTTTGAATATTTTTAACAGTATTAAGGATTTTTTTGTGACCTCTTCAAAACCATTAAATAAAATAGTAGCTGTTGGTTGTGACGGCACCGTTACTAATACAGGGCACAAGAATGGTATAATTGTCCGTCTAGAACACGAGATGAATGCTCCTGTAAATTGGTTTATTTGTCAACTGCATGCCAACGAACTACCTCTGCGTCATTTGATTCAACACATAGATGGTAATACCAAAGGTCCGAATGTTTTGTCGGGAATAATAGGACAAGCACTTCAAGACTGTGAAAAACTTCCATTGGTTAATATTAGACAGATAGGTGTAACACTGCCGGAGATTTCCAGGGAAAGCTTAAGCACAGATCAGGCTTATTTGATTGATATTTGCCATTTAGTTTCTACAGGATTGTGTGATCAGGGATTAATTAAAAAACAATCTGGAAAACTAGTACAGGGTGTCCCATTTTCGTAGGTTTTACGGGGTTTCCAGCTTATGAGTAGAGATAGAGAGATGCGGTTTTCGCGACACCGTGCTACTTTTCGATGAAACTAAAGAGGCCGCAAACAGATTTGCCCTAACCATTTTAGTTTCCGTGCTACAGGGTGATTTTGAAAATTTGTCATTTTCGGACACCCCCTGTAACTCAGCTATTGTAAAATATATTTAAAATGTTTCAACTGGTATTTATAGATTTTTTCACGTAGAATTCAGTGGCATACTCAGATTTTTGCTGAGAGTCATAGTTTTTGACATATTGGCATAACCTACTATTTTTTAAATGGGAGACCCTATATATTATTTTTTCATCTTATTCTTCGTGTCGAGAGCTTTTCAAAAACATACCATAAGTCATATTTATTTTCATAAATAACATGAAAAAATGCATTTTCTTTAAACGGATTTATGGCATAGCAGATCAATCGAAATAAGAGAAGGTGGCTGTGGTAGCCATGGCAACGCCAACAAAAATATGATCAGGCAGCCATTACTGCTGTCATTTTTGGCATTATTGCGTTTAAATTTTTCTTGACGTCTATTATAATTATTGTTTTTAATATGGCTCAGAATCAAAAATTTGAATATTTTGAGAAATATGATATGAACGCGTGTTTTATATTGTCTAATGAAGATGCAGATCAGGCGGCAGAGCTTTATCTGAACAGGTTAGTTCTTTTTTATCTTCCTGCATTTTGACTTTATTGGTTCGCTTTATTTTATCTTAGATATCCCGAGAGAAGACAACCAGAAAAAAGAATTTTTCAAAAAATTAAAAATAATCTTTGCCAATATTGATCTTTTAACAAGCCTCGATCGCGAACTTACAATAAAGACAACGAAGAATCTGAGGTCAACGTTTTAGCCCTCGTTCAGACAGCTCCTGAAACATCTTGCAGGAAAATAGACGAAGAGGCGGGTGTACCGAAAACCAAAGTGCAGAAAATTTTGAAAAAGCACAAATTCAAACCCTATAAATACAAACTTGTGCATCATCTGCATCCTGGTGATGCAGAGCGCAGATTGGAGTTCTGCAATTGGTTTATAAATATGAAGGCAGAAGATATCGATTTTGAAAAAAAGATTATTTGGTCAGACGAGGCACATTTTACTAGTTCAGGGATTTTAAATAGACACAACACGCGATTTTGGAGTCAAGAAAACAACCATGTTATTTTTCTTAGGGAGCGTCAGGGCAGATTTGGATTCAATGTCTCCTGTTTTATTTTCAACCGAAAAATAGTTTACCAAATATATGAAGGAAATCTGAATTCGATTGGTTACGTGCGAATCCTAGAAGACGCATTAGGAATTTTGGATGATGTTCCCTTGGCTCAACTAAATAGGATTTATTTCCAGCAAGACGGAGCTCCAGCCCACAATGCCAGAATAAGTCAAAACTGGCTTAACGACCATTTTCCTGGAAGATGGATAGGAACACACGGACCTGTTCGATGGTCACCACGATCCCCTGACCTCTCAGTTTTAGATTTCTTTTTGTGGGGTTATTTAGAAAACAAGGTTTATGTAAGGCGATACGAAAACTTAGAACAACTAAGAATGGCCACCGAAAACGCTTTTGCAGAGTTACAAAGACAGTCATTTACAATAGAAAATGCATTAAAAAGAATTTTTAAAGTTTGTCACACTTGTAGGACACATAATGGTCTAGAATTTGAACAATATTTGTAGTTTTAATGAAATTATAATTATTACCTTTTACCTACTTCCTAATTTTTTCTGATGCTGTTACTTTGTTATTTCGTTAATAATTATTTGTTAACTTTTTCCATGGCTCCACAGCCACCTTCTCTTATTTCGATTGATCTGCTGTGCCATAAATCCGTTTAAAGAAAAATGCATTTTTTCATGTTATTTATGAAAATAAATATGACTTATGGTATGTTTTTGAAAAGCTCTCGACACGAAGAATAAGATGAAAAAATAATATATAGGGTGTCCCATTTAAAAAATAGTAGGTTATGCCAATATGTCAAAAACTATGACTCTCAGCAAAAATCTGAGTACGCCACTGAATTCTACGTGAAAAAGTCTATAAATACCAGTTGAATCATTTTAAATATATTTTACGATAGCTGAGTTACAGGGGGTGTCCGAAAATGACAAATTTTCAAAATCACCCTGTAGCACGGAAACTAAAATGGTTAGGGCAAATCTGTTTGAGGCTTCTTTAGTTTCATCGAAAAGTAGCACGGTGTCGCGAAAACCGCATCTCTCTATCTCTACTCATAAGCTGGAAACCCCGTAAAACCTACGAAAATGGGACACCCTGTACATTCCCGCTGGCTTACCACTGCCAATCGAATATTAAGGCTTTATGTGTCAACCGAAAATCCATCAAGTAATCTTGAAAGTCTAGCAGAGTTTGTCATGAAGGTCTATGCTCCAATGTGGTTTAGAATAAAAACAAAACCATCGTGCATTTATGGGGCAAAACACTTCTTTGATACCATTAAACTTTCACGGTATTTACCACAGGTTCTAAAAAATGTAATCGATCCTGTAATCCAAAGAAACGGCTACTTTGGACATCCGGAAAACATGTTACTAGCAATGCTAGCTGACAGTAATATAGCCATTAGGGAATTAGCGTTCAGGCGAATCATGAAAATCCGCACACATTCAGATCTTCAAACAGAAGTCCGGGCCTTTATTTTGCCAAAGTTTAACTTCGAAGCTGCCGATTACTGCAACCTTTTAGAAGACTGGCAAGGATGTAACGTCACTGAACCACCGCTTTTGAAAAATGTATCTGAAGACGATTTAAGAAATATTGTGGAAAATCCATTTCAATCGCCTATTTTTAAGGAAATAGCGCAATTTCCATGCCACACGCAAGCTGTGGAACGGGCGGTCAAGCTTGTTACAGAGAGTTCCATGAAAGTAACAGATCCAAAGAAGCGAGACGGGGTTATTAGAAACACAATTCTTTCCAGGACTATTATGCCAAAATTTAACACTAAAAAAGATTTTTTGTCAAACAAGTAAAGGAGTTTAGAGTTTTATAATCTGTTTGTTTATCTATTTGTTTATTTTTTTTACAGTTAATGTTCCCATATTTTTATATAACCATTTGAGTTTTGTTTTGAATAAAGTGAAATTATTTTCATCAATATGGTTTTTTTATAATCATTATCATTGTAGAATATTTTATTTAGAAAAGGTTTTGGTTTCTAAAAAAAGTTTAATGGGGGTTGCGGGGGTGGAAAATGATACCTATATTACAAAAAAATTTATCTATAAAAAATGGTTGTTGTAATCTACTTTACGCTTTGAGCTTTATTGCATTTAAAAATAAGGATTAAAAAAAAATCATAGGGGTTGCGGGGGTGGAAAATGATATCTTACAAAAAAAGTTATCTATAAAAAATCTTTGTTATAACCTAATTAACACTTTGAGCCTTATTGCATTTAAGAATAAAAATTTTGAAAAAAAAAATTTTTCAATGGGGTTGCGGGGGTGGAAAATGATATCTTACAAAAAAAAGTTATCTATAAAAAATCTTTGTTATAACCTAATTAACACTTTGAGCCTTATTGCATTTAAGAATAAAAATTTTGAAAAAAAAATTTTTTTAATGGGGTTGCGGGGGTGGAAGGGATTTTTTTCCGCCAAAATAAAAAAAACTGTCGTTTTGTCTACGTAAATTCAAACTTTTCACAGGTATTGTGTACAATTTTTTTAAAAAAGTTGATATTGGGTGGTTAACGTTGCAACCTATTGTATATATTAAATAGTTTCGTTTTTACAAGCTTTCCTTTATTATCTATTTTCTGTCCTTCGTTATCTATTACATCTGTTAACTCACATTTCAAGGCAATAATTTTATATTTCACATATTGCACTTAAATATTTCGAATTTATATGTGTATGCAAGTTATGGATTTTAAGATCATTTTTTATGCGTTAATAACACCACTACGTATGAGGGCAGTATCTTTTCCGTCTCGTCATAAGCTCTTCTCCTTCCTTTGTTTGAGCCAATCAGATTATTAAAGATCCATCTTCTTAAGATATTATTGGTTAGATTTTTAACCAATCAGGTTTAAGCTCAGCATCTTTGCACCGTTACCTCAACGTTAGGAACTATGATGTGAACGCCATCTGTCGAGAGTAGTTCTCTTCAGCTTAACTTTCGAACGGTGTACTTTTTTTACTGACATCTGTAGAAATCTTTTGCGTTCAACGCCATCTATAAGCACATATTTAATTAACAGCTAAATATTAATTTAATTATTTATTTTCTTTTAAATTTATTCCCAACCATTTATAATAGTTTATTGCAGGGAAAATACATAACTAAAAATAATAAAATATTGATAATACAAAGAGAACTACAAGAATACTGTTAAAATGTAAAAAAAAAATTTTTAACATCCAAAACAACATATAATAAAAATATAATACATAACTTTTTATTTCAGGAAAAAATTTTTTCTCTTCGAGAATATTTATTTCCTTTATGTCAGATATCCCATAGATTTATATAAATTGGATGTAGATCCTAAATATGGTAGTTTATGAATCCATTTAATAATTTTGTATTGTATTTTTTTTTAAGGATTTAGAATATTTGAACAAGCAGATACCCAAACTGAAAATAAGTACTGTAATTTTGAATAAACTTATGATAAATAAATAATTTTTAAAAAATTTAAAGGTATATAATATTTTATACAGAAAATTAACTATAGGGGAAACGCTATTTCGTAAATATTCAATCTGTATTTTCCAGCTCACGAATATTTTATTTCCTCATTCAAAAATTTTAAAGGAGAGATATTTTTATTAGTTTCACTTATAAACATAAAGGTGGATTTTAAAAAATTTAAAGATAATTTATGTCATAGTTAATTGGCTTGTAAATTTCGTAGTTCTATCTAAATATATAAACATAGTATCATGAGCAAACAATTTCCATATTACCCTTATAGTTTAATTTAGATATCGAATTGTGGTATATTAAAAAAAAAGGTTCTAATATAGATCCTGGTGGGACTCCACAATTTATTAATTAATACATCTAAACTTTTAATATTTTTAATTTTTACGTATTGTATTCTGTTTGACAGATAATTTTGGATCCAATTATTTGTTAAATTCCTAACTCCCAGCTGATAAATGTGTCTTAATAATATATCGTGATTTACAGTGTCAAAAGCTTTTCGTAAAGGCAATATGCAGCATTTGAGGCCATTATCAATATTTTGTCTTATATTTGTAAGAATATCAGTAAACGAAACCTCTGTGTCTTTGAATTTATGAAAATCATATTGTCCTACAAAAAGTAAATTTTTGTTTTTCTAAATAATTTGTTATTTAATATGTACCTTCTTTTATCAGATTTTGATCTCGGGACCTTGGTCTACTCTATAATTACCACTGGACCATCTAGCAACTTGAGAAAAAATTTATATTTAAAGTATATATACTATATATATATATATATATATATATATATATATATATATATATATATATATATATAAGTTTTTGATGATGCCATTTAGATAAAAATTTCAAATTTTGGGATTAAGGTAAGGTCAAGGGGTACTTCTTTTTTGAAATATTTTCAACTTCCTGTCACTTCCGGTTTAACCGGAAGTTGGTATCAACTTGCTTATTTTAAATGGAACACCCTGTATTTTATGATATTTTTGGATTCTACGGAGAATTCTAATGCTTTTTTATGTAGCATGTCCTATACCTAGGTTCAAGCGTTCTTAAGATACTTGACCTTGAAGCAAAAATGAGCCTTCAGGGTATCAAATTTTAAAATCTCATATTTTTGTAAGTTTTGAAGATATAATCTTTATATTTTGCAGACGATCGGTAAATAATTTTAGGTTTCTATTTTTTTTATTGAATTTGTCTATTTTTGTACAGGGTGTTCCAAATTCAGCGGGAAACATTCAAATTTTCAAAACCGCTAAAGTCCGTTTTTTTAAATGGGACACCCTATAACTTTATGCATTATCAAATGTAGAATTTAATTTTCTATCGAACTGTATTAAGGTTCCCTATACCTATTCGTAACCATTTTCGAAATAATCACGTTCTTATTAAACTATCATATGTATTTCCTAAAGGCTTACACCTTTCCGTAGTAAGCCATGGAAAAACAATTGTTGTGCTTTTCTATTCAACATGACAGCTGATTTGAAACTTTTAAATTAAAATAAAATAACACTCAAAAGCTGATATTCTCAATTTATTTTATATTCGCGGAGAATGTTACAAAATATTGGAGAGAACGTGCCATGTTTTTAATGAAAAACATCCTCATTTATCGCCAATGAACAAGAGAAAATTGAAGAGGATTGAAACGAAATGTTTTCTTTTCGGAAAAGTTAAAGTTATAAAAAATGTAATAAATTGTTTACATTATTTTTAACCATATCTACTAAGCTCGAGACTGTTCTAAACTTGTTTTAGTGAACTTAAAAATTATAGCAATCTAACAATCAACAATAAATAAATAAAATAATAAAATTGAATTATAACAAATGTTCTATATGCTGTCCGTTCATTTGAAGACACATTTCAATTCTTCTTTGTACAGTTGCTGTGGCCCGTTGAATTTGTCCGTTTTCTAATTCGGCAAAAGCTGTTCGTATCCTGTCCAGTAAATCTTGTTGGTTATTTACTGGAGAAGCATAGACCTTACCTTTGATAAATCCCCATAAATAAAAGTCTAGGGGTGTTAAATCAGGCGATCCCGGGGGCCATCTCCAAGGGTCATTGGGACCAATCCAGCGATCTTCAAAAATTCGAGATAATTGGAGATAAACTGCAGCGGTGCCCCATCTAATTGATACCAATAATTTTGCAGCTCACCAATAGGAATTTCTTCTATAAATTTAGAAACCGTCCCTCGTAGAATTTCCAAATACTTATTACTGTTTAAATTGTCTTCATAAATACAGTACCTCACCTGATCATTTAATACTATACCGAAAACATTGAAGCTAAACCTCTGTTTAGAACGCGTTTCGCGTAAAGCGTGCGGATTTTCTGCTGCCCAGAAATGTTCGTTCCTTTTATTTGTTATTCCTTCTCTAGAAAATTTCGCTTCTTCGGTCCAAAATATTTTTGAAAGGAATTGAGGGTCCTCTTGAATTTTCAAAAACATGAATTCGCAAAATTCTACTCGTCGGACGTCATCACCAGGTCTCAAGGCTTGCACGTTTTGGAAGGAATAAGGGTGCATATGATGTTCGCTCAAGATTCTTTGGAAAGATGAAGAAGAAATTCCCAAATCGTTTTCTGCAGACGGTATTGAACTTTGCGGGTTTGCGTGGAAATAAGCTAATGTGTTTATTACGTTATCCTCGGCATTTGTGACTGGTTTCGGAACTTTTTTTGTAACTTTAACCTTGCCAAAACGCAAAAAGTTCGTTTCAATCCTCTTGAATTTTGACTTGTTCATTGGGCGGCAAATCAGGGTGGCGTTCATTAAACACACGACACGTTCTCTCCAAAATTTTATAACATTCTCCATGAATATAAAATAGATTGAGAATATCAGCGTTTGAGTATTCTTCCATTTCGATTTAGAAGATTTAATTTATCACTGACAGCTTTCGATAAATAACGCATACTAATCATCTGTCATATTGGATATTGGTTCTTAATTGTTTTTCCATGGCTCACCATTGGAACATGTAAACATTTAAGCAAATACATACGATATTTTTATAAAAACCAATTATTTCGAAAATGGTTACGAATAGGTATAGGGAACCTTAATACAGTTCGATAGAAAATGAAATTCTACATTTGATGGTGCATAAAGTTATAGGGTGTGAATGTTTGCCGCTAAATTTAGGATACCCTGTATAAAAATAGACAAATTCAATAAAAAAAATAGAAACCTAAGATTATTTACCGATCGTCTGCAAAATATGAAGATTATATTTTCAAAACTTACAAAAATATGAGATTTTAAAATTTGGTACCCCAAAGGCTCATTTTCGGTTTAAGGTCAAATATCATAAGAACACTTGAACCTAGATATAGGACATGCTACATAAAATAGCATTAAAATTCTCTGTAGAATCCAAAAATATCATAAAATACAGGGTGTTCCATTTAAAATAAGCAAGTTGATACCAACTTCCGGTTAAACCGGAAGTGACAGGAAGTTGAAAATATTTCAAAAAAGAAGTACCCCTTGACCGTACCTTAATCCCAAAATTTGAAATTTTTATCTAAATGGCATCATCAAAAACTTTTAATGAACGGGTTGCGTGAATAACCCTGTATATATATATATATATATATATATATATATATATATATATATATATATATATATATATATATATATATATATATATATATATATATATATATATATATATATATATATATATATATATATATATATATATATATATATATATATATATATATATATATATATATATATATATATATATATATATATATATATATATATATATATATATATATATATATATATATATATATATATATATATATATATATATATATATATATATATATATATATATATATATATATATATATATATATATATATATATATATATATATATATATATATATATATATATATATATATATATATATATATATATATATATATATATATATATATATATATATATATATATATATATATATATATATATATATATATATATATATATATATATATATATATATATATATATATATATATATATATATATATATATATATATATATATATATATATATATATATATATATATATATATAACGAATCCGATAATCAAAACACGATGCCTCTTTATCAAACGTATATTGTCGACTGCCTAACTCACTTTTCGATATACATGATGCCGGCTCAAGAATGTTTTTTTTAAACCAGCACTGCTACTCTGCTCTCTTGGAGTCCCTATTTAAAAAATATACAGGTACAGGGTAACAAGCGAATATTGATGCATCAATGATTTCATAAACAGTGGAAACAATAATTAATAAACTAGAAATAAAAATACATTAAAACAATAATGTAACATTATTTTGTTAAGGTACTAATTAACAACGTCTGTTAAGTAGCACCCAAAAAAAAACTCCCTAACAACGTCTGTTAGGCAAGTTATCTTTCCTTATGAGTACTCATGTCATCGTCATCTGATTCCTCGTTGGATTCAGAACTAACTTCTACGTTGAAAGCTTTCATTTTATCAACTGACACGACCCCTTGATACTTTCTCTGCGAGCGAGTAGATCCGTCAGGGTCTCTAATGGCATATCGATCATGGTCCAATCTTTTTATGATTACATAAGGACCACCATATTTTGGAAGCAACTTTTGGCTTTTCCCTTCGTTACCCGTCAGAACCGTTCTTATCAGTACCTGGTCACCAACATTAAATGCTTTTCCTTTCGAACGATGCGCATCGTACCGAGACTTTTGTTTAGCTTGGTTCTCAGCGATATGAGCTTTTACCTTAGCTCTTGTATCTTCCAGGTTACTGTCTAGTTGTGGTTCTACAGTAATTTCATTGTCAAGGATTGCGTTACCAAGACCTCTTGGAGCGTATCCAAAAAGTAGTTCATATGGGGACTTCCCCGTTGCTAAATTCGTCGTAGAATTTAGACCCCAGCGTATCCTTGGAAGAGTAGTATCCCATTTTTCCTCATCTTCCATCGACGTGGAAAGTGCAGACAAAATAGTCCGATTATACCGTTCCACTTGACCATTTGCTCTAGGGGTTGCTGTAGCATTCATGACATGTTTAATATTTAATTCAAAACAATATGTTCTGAACTCCTTAGCTGTGTAACAGCTCCCACGGTCAGTAATTATTCGTCTCGGAACACCAAAGTTGTCGAATACACTGCCCAAAAATGAAATTAGAGGACCTGTCTTGGTTGTTCTGACTCAATCTCTTGCGTTGAGACATTGGTGATAGACACATAACCATCTTCGCTCTGCGTGATGCATTCACCAACGTAATACTCCTTGTAAGGCACAGCACGTAGATTACCAGGAACGTAGACTTCACCGCAAAAACCATTGCGGGAGGTAACAACAACCAAAACAGAACTTTCTGGTGGGACCACAACTTTTTCCTTGGCCCAAAGAGGTATTTTTCTCGTCTTCAATTTTAAGATTTGACTTATGTCATCATCCGGAGTCAATATTCGCACTTGTTCGTTGGCGACAATCATAACAACACTGGGTAAGTTTAAAAATGGTTGACCTATCATGATAGGAATAATTTGAGCACTATCAGGAACTATAAAAGCTTTTACGTTAGCCTTTGCAAGGTCAATAGAAATGTTAACCTCAGCCTCGCCAAGAACAGATACTACTGATGAACCATAGCCAGTTATCGTCACTGTGCTAGGAGAAAATGTAAATCCCAATTTTCTTGCAGTAGATTCCTTTATTAATACTGCACCACACCCAGTATCCACATAAGCTTGAGATGGATTTCCATTTATAGAACAGTTGAAAAAATAGGCCTTGTTATGCTGTTGGCTTTTAGTTGACTCGATAAATTGGCTTTTTAAGTTTCGTCGGTGACAATCCTTGTCCAAATGTCCTAATCTATTACATCTAGTACAGACTAATTTGGGTCTTGTACATTCACTTGCAAAATGGCCCCTTTGTTTACAATTATAACATTTTTGTTCACCCTTTACCTTGATGTGCATCTTTTTAGGTGGAATCACAGGCTTGTGAGATTCATCGGAATAACTTCGCTTTCTAGATGCTCCGTGATTTCCAAATACAACTTGAGTATTTTCAGGTCTTAGAGATGACAAAAATCCAGCATAAAGTGCGTCAGGGGTTTCGTACCTACCAGCCCGAGCACCTACTTGTATTGTACGGTCACCTATTCCATCGATAATACAAGATACAGCATTTTTTGGCTTAATTTCACAAGCATTTATTAAGTCCATTTTTTGGAAGTAATATTCTTCCCAACTTTCTGTAGGAAATTTGCGCCTATTTACTAGTCTTCTTAAGGTAGTTGCGTAGTTCTGATGTTCCGGGAAAGATTTAAGCAATAAGGTTTTCCATTCTTTCCAGGACATATCGTAAGTTGCCAAATTATCGTACCATTTTCGTGCCAAGCCAGTCAAACGACCTTGCATATGGAATGCCATAGTAGATTCATCCCAATTATTAATTTTTCCAAGTTGCTCCATCTTTTCAAGCCATTTAGCGCAACTGAGATTTGGATTTCCGGGAGCAAAAGGTGGTATAAAATCAGGTTTTATAAGGACTTTGTGTGATTCGGATTTTTGCACAGCACCAGTGGCTGCATTATGCTCTATAAGCCGTTCAACTAGTTTTTCGAGTCGTTCTATTTTGCTTGTTGGTGGTGGAGTGTAGCTTCTTTGAGTAGAAGATCCTTCGCCTGGATCTACAGGATGAACCGTAGATTTCACGCGAGAATTGTTGCCTTCTTTACCACTAGTACGTCGAGAGCTGCGTTTCCTACCACGTTTATAGTCATAATCCTCGCCAGAGCTTGAACTAGAACTGGTTGACCAGGACCTGGGCCTGCCCATGTTCACTTATATATCCCCAAATAAATAAAAAAAAAATTAGGTATAATATAGTATTATTTCACCACCGGGCCAACTACTTTTTTTTTAGGTTATTTCTTTTGCGAAACTGCACCTAAACGTTAAAATTGTTTGCTTAGTTTGTACGTTAACTAAACACCCTGTGTGCCAGAACTTTAATTTATATTTAATAACACCAAAAATATATAAAATAAAAAAGAAAAGTACGTACCCTAATTTCTACGTTAATTAGGCATGCTTTAGTCTTAACTCATCTAAACAAACACACGCAAAATAGCACTAAATTTATACGTTAATTCAGCGCAGAACTCAAAACAGCAAAATACAATAAACGTACTATTCAGTCGTCTTAATTTCTACGTTAATTAAATGCAACAAGAGCAAAAAAAAATGTTTATTGATCACGTTGCCAATAGTTTACTAATTCTAATTTCTACGTTAATTAGGTATGCCTTATTCTTAATAAGCAAAACGTAGACAACATAAACAAAGCTCTTGGATATTATTAATTACCGCAAACTTGTATTAACAATGTTAATGTACTTACAATTGTCAGTGTACTATGTTTAATCCCAAACTATAATGCTAAATACATCCAAACAAACACACACAAGATAGCACTAAATTTATACGTTAATTCAGCGCAGAACTCAAAAAATAATTACGTTGATAAACGAACTGCAAGGCGTGTTAATTTTCTACGTTAATTAAGCACCACAAGAGTAAGAAATAAATGTTTATCGATAACGTCACTAAAGGTTCCGTGAGCACCATGTTATAGCACCGGAAAAAATGTCTTTAATTAATCGTCACCGAAAAAGCAATTAAAAGAATAACTCAAAACTACGAAAGCGTAGACACTCTCAAAAAGTATATATATTCGAGAAATATCCCGCCGCTGCACTATAAACGAATCCGATAATCAAAACACGATGCCTCTGTATCAAACGTATATTGTCGACTGCCTATCTCACTTTTCGATATACATGATGCCGGCTCAAGAATCCGGGCAAACAAAAACTACTGACTCATCGTCTGCCAGTCTAACAACTGTGGTATTGTATTCGTCTTGCCTTGGACGAGGTGGTCTACCTATTGCATGGTTTTGGGGTGTGGATTATATATATATATATATATATATATATATATATATATATATATATATATATATATATATATATATATATATATATATATATATATATATATATATATATATATATATATATATATATATATATAATATTTTTTAAAGGGAAATCCAGTGAAATAGCGTAAGGGCTGACGGCCGTGCTGCACTCTATGAATCCTCGCCGACCTAGCCGTCTTCTTGAGTATACTGTATTTTACTAGTTTCTGATATCCAGATGTAGTAAAAGCCTAACATAACCATATTACTGCTGCATTGGTGAATTTACATTTTATCGCTGTGGTTATATACTTAAAAATATTTACGTATTACAAGTTCCTCTTGACAGAATGGTGAATTAAGAAGAGGAAAAACTTATTTTTTATTTTTCTTCAATAATGTATTTACTAAAATATTTGCTTGAAAAATAAATATTATTAACATCAAGTAATTTCATATCACGTGTATAGGGTAATTAAAAAATTGATTGGTAATTTAAAAAATTGAAGTTTGAAAATATTACTTCCCTCGTAAACGGGAAATATTCTATTTGAAATGCTTTCAATTCTTCAGGTTTTAGGGTGCCTAGATGCCAAAAAAAATGTGTTTTCCCAATTCTGTCAGTCTATGTGTTCGCAGCATTGCTGAAAAACTACTTATCCGATTGACCTCAGATTTTGATCAAAAATGGTGGATAAAGGGGATAACATGGTTTTGGTCAATATCCAACATGGGGCAACAAAATGTCAGCCTAAAAATAAATAAATTTAACAAAGGCATTTGAAATCTCTGTTAATAAGAGTGAAGGTGATGTCGTTAAGGGACTCTTTTGACAAAATGGTGTTTGTATTCTTGCTTATAAACCTTAATATAGGTTGTTTATCTGTTTTCGAATAATTAATTAAAATTATTATCTCTGTAATAAAATGCACTTATATCCATACTTTACAGTATACGCCTGTTCGCTTCAACCTTTAAACATTTTTTCTCAAGTTCCTAGATGGTCCAGTGGTAATAGCAGTATCGAGCTCAAGGTCCTGAGATCGAAACCTGATAAAAGACATATTATTTAAATGTAATATATAATAATTACATTAGTATTTAGCTGTGAATTTCCTGTGCGCTAATGGATGGAGCTGAATGCAAAAGATTTCTATAGATGTCGGTAAAGCAGTACACTGTCTAAATGTTAAGCTGAAGAGAACTGCCTTACCTCGACAAATGGCGTTAAAATCTCAATTCCTATCGTTGACTTAATGGTAAACCTGAACGGACAAAGTCGGCTCTAATATCATCTTAATATAACCAATAATATCTATATAAATAGCTTTAACCTGATCGGCTAGAAATAAAGGAAGGAGAGGAACCTAACCAGCAGCTTTAGATCATATAAAGAAGTGGGAGGGGCTTAAGGCGAAGGAATTGCGACGTCACTGGAAATCGCCGCCATTACCGATACTGCCATCATACCTACTAACATTATTCATTGATTTTCTATCAGTAATATATCCATCAAAGTATTATATTTGTAACTTGTTGAAAATGTAAATATATGGCCAATATTCTATTAAACCAATGTTACAAAGTATAGTATACTGATAGAAAATTCATTAACTAGCAAAAAATATTGTTCGAATTTTATCTAGAGAGTAACACTGTCTATGTATATGCTTATTATTATTTAATTGGTAACTAAACATTGGTGAAATTACTTTTAAGGACGCGTCAAGTTCGGACTCTGAACTTCACAGAACCAGCCCGCTGTGGCCTCCGAGACCAAGGTCACCTCCGGATCATCCGGGTCCTAGATTTCGTCCACCTATTATTCCGGTAGATCCTTCGTTAAGTGACAGTGCAAGAAGTATTTCTAGTCAAGAAGCCGATGAAGCCACGAAAGGTGAGATCAAAAAATAATATGCAGTTTTACATTGATTGGTTGTGGCTGAATGAATGCAATGAAACTACCTAGATCTATCGACTCAAGTAGTTTTGCAGGTTTCTTCATGTGCATGTGATCACATTGTGCAGGAAATGTAGTAACAGACTGGACTTTTACACCCTTATTCACTAAAGAGGTTTAACTTTAGATATGGTCTAACTTGACAGTTATAGGTTTAAACTGACAAATGTAACGGTTGAACAAATAATTTTTGTAACCGTCACAGTTACAAAGTGACAGTGACATAAGCAAAACACAACTGGTGAACTAACAGTTTTCACTGTCACGGCAACTAGATCTGGTCTTACTTTTAAAGCTTCTTAGTGAATACGGGGGTAGATGTTTATGTATTTAGTACAGATTTGAGGATTTAAGGAAGTAATGGTACTCGTATGATATGTTTATATTTTTTTACTTTTGAAAGGCTTTATTAATTCCAAGAAGAAAAAAAAAATCTTACGCTAGGAATTATAGCTACAGAAAAAAAAATACACTACATATTATCAGCAAATAACACCTTAGAAACTAATTTATCTTGTGATTACACCATATTTTGCCTAAAACACTATATTCTTTTCCTGAATTGGGAAAAAATATGAAAGTGATTGTAAAAAAAATACATAATACATTTTCATACAAGCATTGTTGTCAGATTTCAAGAGTAGACATAATATAAACATTTAATAAGTAGAACTTGTGTTTTATTACAGGGTGATTAGTGTCCTTAGAAACTTACATTTTAAGTTTCTTCCTTTAGTTTTTCTAGTTATTTCATATAATATATGCTTATCCTTTTTGTTGAATGTTGATAATTCTATATTTAAAATGATTTATAAAAATTTTTTGTTCAACATATTTAATTTTTTTTAAAAAACCCTTTTCTACACACTTAATAAATTTTTTTACATATATATTTTATCCAAAGTACATATTAACCTAAGTCTAAGATATATTTTTTTAATTTAGTTTTAAATAGGGATGTACTTTATTTCTAAGTGTACTTGGAAGTGTGTTAAATAATTTCAGACCATTGTGATATATTGATTTTAAACCTGTATTTGTGAAGAATCTTGGAAGATGCAAATGTTCACACTGCCTGGTATAATGCGTGTGTCTCTGCTCATTTTTTTGAAACTCAATAACAGATCCCTTATTTCCATGAATTATATAATATATATAAAGTATTATTTTAAATTTATATATCCCTGAAATATCCATTAGTCTATTAGGCTTATACAGCAAATGGGTGGAAAAGCGTAAGGGAAGTTTAAAAACATTTTTGACTGCCTTGTTCTGTAAGACCCTTAACGGGTTCAACACGACACAACTAGCTGTAGCCCACACCAAGTGATATATATATATATATATATATATATATATATATATATATATGGGAAAAGTACAGTTGTTTACGAATTCTTAGACTTAACAGGTAACCAAGGCGATATAACAACCCAACAACTGATGCTACCGTTGATCTGATATGTCGCACATGCCTCTCCCAAGAGAGTCTCTCATCAATTAACAACCCAAGGTACTTTATAACATTTTTATATTGAAGATCATAATCTCCAAACTTAATTGATTGGTCATTATAGGAGACACCTCTTCCAACAAACACGTACGATGATTTCTCTATATTTAAAGTTAGTTTGTGGGAAGACAACCAGGTTGCTATTATGTCTAAATCACGTTTTATAAGTATTTTAATGTCATTTTTATTGTTGCCGCTATACATGAGTGTTGTGTTATCTGCATACAATTTAATTTTACCATGTAATTTTACATTGAATATTGAATTTATATAAATTAGAAACAGTGTTGGTCCTATAATTGAGCCTTGAGGCACACCACAATGAATCAGTTCTCCAGCCAGAAAAACCAACACACGATCATTTAAAAATCTATTTAAAATATTTTCAAGTTTATTAAAAAAAAGTTCAATATCTGTCATTGGAGTACGGTTTCCTATTTTTGAGGTAGTTAACAAACCATACATGTGGGGTGCCCCTTATGCCCATATTCCCTAGTTTCCTTAACAATATTGAGTGGTCAACCGTATCGAATGCCTTTCGCAGGTCCAGCGACACAAGAGCGCATATGCATCCCTGATCAATTTTTACTTGTAACTCTGAAATGAGATCAATAACAGCTATCTCTGTGTCACTGAACTTACGAAAGCCATATTTGCCAACTCCAAGGAAATTGATCCTTTTTAGGTATGACTGTAACCTAACATTTACACAATGCTCAATAATCTTGGACAGAACAGGAAGAACTGACACTGGCCGATAGTTAGAGACTAACTCACTGTCACCTCCTTTAAATAAAGGATGCACTTTAGCCACTTTTATTTTGTCTGGTACATCTCCACTTTGAAAGGAGAGGTTGATTCATTTACTTATGATTGAGGCACATTGTACTTTCATACACTTCACATTTCTGACACTGATGCCATCCAAACCACTAGTTTGTGAGTCTATCACTGATAACCCGCTCTACTTCTTGGGGAGTTGTTGGCAAAAAAAAAGAAAGACCCCTGCTGTTTTCCCGCAGGATCATTCAATGGAATATTGGGTATTTTCTGAGACAGCTCAGTGCCCACACTGGTAAAATAGTCATTGAAAGCTTGAGCTATCTGTCTTGAATGTGTCAGCTCTACTCCATTCACATCCAAAGTATGAACAAAGTTGTCATTATTCCCTTTATTGTACATAACCTCATTAGCTAGCTTCCATGTTTTTCTTTCATTTCCTATTACCTGACCAAATCTATTGCTCTAATACAACTTTTTAGCTTTTTTAATACACTTCACCACCTTTTTGCTGTATTCTTTGTGTTTATTACTATAAAAGTTATTATTAACATCCCTTTTATGTTTCTTGTAATAAAGGTCCCTGCTTTTAATTAATGTTAGTATTTCTTCATTAATCCATTTCTTACCTTTTATTTCCTGGACAGGTTTTACCACTATTTGATAAGAATCGGTAAAGACAGATTCCAAATCTTTGTATAACTGAGAAACATCTCTACAAAGAACAAGCCTTTCATTCAATAACCTCAGTCTTCGCATTGCCAGATCTTCCCTCAATTTTTTTGTAACAATATACTTGACCTCTGGTTTCTTGGCAGGATCGATAAACATGGGCACTGATACTACCTGCAGCCTGTGGTCTGATCAAGTGTGATCAAGTAGACCGACTTTCAATGGTCTATTCATATTCGAGATCACATGATCAATTAAAGTTGGATCGTCTGACAGCCTCGTAGCGTATTGAGTATTACAGCACAAGAATCTAGAAGACAGCAACATTTCACTATATAGTTCAGATGCATCAGTATGAGTAAGCAGATTTAAGTTGATATCTCCTATTAGAACAGATGTATGCCTCATCTCTCTTCCGAGGACAGTGCCAAAGTCAATTAAAAAGTCATTGATATTGTAGTTAGTTGGTCTATATATTGCTGTAATGTGAATGTCAGGCTTTTGTATTTTTAGAGTTAGAATAGATAAATTAGTATTAATTTGATGTACTCTTTGATATCTCAAAGATGTGGTCACAAATATGCCAATCCCTCCACCCCTTTTATCTCGGCTGACAAAATTGCTATTAAATCCTGGCAGGTTGAAATAGCTTTCCTCACCTGGATCAAGCCAGGTTTCGGCAACTATCAGTACATGTATTTTAATTTTAAATTGTTGTATCAAAATTATCAATAGATCTAATTTATTTCTTAAATATCTAATATTAAGGTAAAGTATATTAAGGTTTTTGCACTCAAGGTTTTTTGTTTGGTTTTCATATTGCACATTATAGGTGTTTATGCTGTTTGCTATAAATACGTCTTCGTTTTCCACTACCGTTGAAGTAATAAATCGACATGTTTTTCATCCTCGATTCTGATCACCTCTGAGTTATCTTCCTTTCTTGCAAAAACCTTTGAGTACTTACTCCATATATATTTGTATTTTTTGCCTCTCAGTCTTCTGGCACTTTGAAGCAGGGTTCTCACCTCTAACGGCAGTTCTTCATTCATATAAATTTTACTATTATCTGTTCCCAGTCCACAATCAGCATTTGTCAACGTTCCCACTTGTTTTCTCCTTTCCAGTACTCTATCCCTTGCCATTTTGTCTGCAAAAGTAATTAAAATCGGTTTTTCTAACTTTTGCGTTGGCAAAATTCTGATCTGATAGTTTTCTGGTGAGATATTGACACCCATTTTGTTAAATACTTTATGAACATCTCCATTACATTTATCTTTTTCAATCTTCAATCCAATAACAACAATATTCTTTTCACGTTCCTGGGAGATCTCCTTATCATTCTTGTGGGTAATTTTCTTTATATCTCTCTCCAACTTTTGTATCCTCTTCTCCAAGTTTTCATTGTCTTTTCGAAGGCTCTTGTTTTCTCTGCTCAACTCCCTCAAAGATGACTGCAAGTCCCCCAGAGAGTCACTCTGAAAGTTTAATGATTGCTCAAATGAGCTAAATCTCTCTATCAGAAATTTCATGATATCACTGTTTGAAGGATTCTTTTTTGATGCCAATTTATTCAAATCAAAAAAATCTAAATAACACACATTTTTAGATATCACTTATATATACAGTGTGGCAATGCTTTTGGGAGTGCTTTAGTGATTTATAATTTATGGGTTTGTTATTGCAAATAACAGTTAAAAACACAATTTTCATATTGAAAAATAAAATTGAAGATATGCCATAAAATAATGTTCTAGTAATAACGGCGTGTTGTGTATTTTCAGCTGCAGGGTTACGTTTGGAACACAAGGGACTTCCCGTAAACCTTTAACGTAAAAACTAACCTACAAAACAGGATCTTAAAATGGGAGTACACGTTTGTGGCAAAAATGAGCGATAATTTCGACGTTGGAACTAAATATAACCGTTTATAACCCATATTTAAAAAAAGTAACAAAATATCGAAAAATACACACAGAAAAATAGAGTTTGATGTAAATAGACGGAAACGAATGACGTAGTGTCCATTGTGTTCCGGGCTTAAATACAAAATCAGACACTCCATTTTTTGACTTCATCACGTACATAATGAGCGAGAAAATTAAAATATTGTTCTGTGGGGATGTTGAAGGAAGATTTGATACCCTTTTTAAGCGAGTTTCAGCAATTAACAGTAAATCAGGACCATTTGACTTGCTTTTGTGTGTTGGGAATTTTTTTGGTGTGAACAATAAGGAATTTATGCCTTACAGACTTGGTGACAAAAAAGTTCCAATACCTACATATATCTTGGGACCAAACAAAGATCAGGTAAAAGAATATCCACAAAGTGAGGCAGAATTTGAACTGATTTTTTTTAAATAAAAATTATTTGAAATTCCCATTCATTTTTGCAAGTTTGATCCCTTGGTAATTTTGTGTTGGACGAACGGTTTTCGTTTTAAAAAATAAAAACCGTTTCTCTGCATGGTCCAAACAATCCTGGTCATAAGACGGATATCACCATGCATGCAGAGGAATATTATTGTATTAAACTCGAGAAATCAAATCTTGTCGAAAATAAATACTAAAAGTTTTCAAAAACAAACAAATGAATCAATAAAAATGCTTTATTTTAGAAAAATCAGTATCGCTTTATCTTAGTGAGAGATATTTGTAGATAATAGTATGTAGTCTTCAGCCACCAATCTAGGACCACCATGTCAATGTTTTTCAGAAGTCTGTTCCTTCATAAATACTTTTTATAAATTTTATTAAAATAATATGACATTCTTCAACAATAACAATTTATTTACAAAACTATACTAATACAACTAGGTACAGGGTGTTCCAGCGAGGACTGAACAGGGACCTATTTTCGACCTTCCTTGTATTTTGGAAAAATTCAAAATAGCCAATCGATGTATTTTTTCTTGTAGAATCCAAAAATATCATCGAAAAAATATTTGAACCAGAAAGAAAAGAGTTACGCTATGCATCAGGTGTTTTTTAAATGGAATGTATCGTTTTTTATACGATTTTTGGAAAGAGTGATTTTTTTTATGTCCGTTCTGATTAAAAGATTTGATTTTGCGATAGCTGTTTATATTACATTTTAATGTTTTACAAACTAAAATTTTAGCTTCACCTGTTTAAAATATACGATAGGTTGGTATAGGTGATCAAGGTAAAATGACGTTTGAATGCTTTGTCAATAAAAATTGACATTATTTTAATTATTGTCGAAGTCTTCACCTAAAAAATATATATTTGACTCTGATCGAAATGAAATACTCTTTGGACGAGAGACTACAGATTGTTATGCTATTTTACAAGTGCCAAGAAAATGCAAGAGAAGCAAGAAGAAGATTTATTGCAAATTTTCATAGAAATATATCCATCAATACAATTCTAAGGATAAAAAACCTATTTGAGGAAAATAAAACTTTACATGAGAGAAAAAGAAATATACAAAGAAGAAGAAATCGAGACCAGGCCATTATAAATTATTTTCAAGTTGATCCAACCAAATCTATTTCGGATGCAGTTCGGGAAGTTCAGTACGGTGGCGGTGTAAGGCGCAGAAGAGTTACCCGAGGGACTGTTCACAGGACTCTGAAAATTCATAAATTTAGGTCTTTTCGTATCCTTCCACTTCAGCACCTAACACCGGCACAAAAAGAACTTCGCTTCCAATTTGTTTCTCAAATGGTAATTCGGCAAGAAAACGAAGACCCTGATTTATTCAAAAATATTGTGTGGACCGACGAAGCTACTTTCACAACATCGGGAGTATTCAACATACATGACATAATAGTCACCACCGGGCCGTTGAAAATCCAAAAAAGTTCCAGAATATTAAATTTCAAGGAAGGAATTCTATTCATGTTTGGTGTGGGATAAAAAACAATAAAATTTTGGGACCAATATTTTTTAACGGGACTTTAAATGGGCACAGATATTATGAGTTTTTAGAAAACGAAATTGAAAATTTTTTGGAAGACTTACCATTGGCAGAATATCAGAATTTAATTTGGCAACATGATGGGGCGCCTCTTCATGCCGTGCATGATGTGGTTCAATTTTTAAATCGGCGCCATAACGAATGGATAGGGCGAAATGGAACATATGCTTCGCCGCCCAATAGTCCCGACCTCTCAGTTTTGGATACATTTCTTTGGGGCCATTTGAAGAACGTCGTATATAGACAACGAAACGAAAATATTCAAGAGATCATGGGAAAAATTGTCGATGAAATAAACCGCCTTAACCAGGAAAATCATATTGTAACAGCAAGTTTAGAAAGGCTACAAAGGGGTTATCGATGTTGTTTCGAGAAAAACGGCGGTCACATTGAAAACTTATGTTATTAGTAGTTTTATTTTATTATTTAATAATTATTTTGTATTGAATTTCTTTTTCTATCATGTAAAGTTTTATTTTCCTCAAATAGGTTTTTTATCCTTAGAATTGTATTGATGGATATATTTCTATGAAAATTTGCAATAAATCTTCTTCTTGCTTCTCTTGCATTTTCTTGGCACTTGTAAAATAGCATAACAATCTGTAGTCTCTCGTCCAAAGAGTATTTCATTTCGATCAGAGTCAAATATATATTTTTTAGGTGAAGACTTCGACAATAATTAAAATAATGTCAATTTTTATTGACAAAGCATTCAAACGTCATTTTACCTTGATCACCTATACCAACCTATCGTATATTTTAAACAGGTGAAGCTAAAATTTTAGTTTGTAAAACATTAAAATGTAATATAAACAGCTATCGCAAAATCAAATCTTTTAATCAGAACGGACATAAAAAAAAAAAATCGTATAAAAAACGATACATTCCATTTAAAAAACACCTGATGCATAGCGTAACTCTTTTGTTTCTGGTTCAAATATTTTTTCGATGACATTTTTGGATTCTACAAGAAAAAATACATCGATTGGCTATTTTGAATTTTTCCAAAATACAAGGAAGGTCGAAAATAGGTCCCTGTTCAGTCCTCGCTGGAACACCCTGTACAAACGTTTATTATTTGGGTAAAAGAGGTATCTACAATGACAGAAAGGGTCTCAAGATAGCTTACATAAGTGGAATAGGTACTCTAGAAAGGGCAGAACCATGGACTTGCAATGAAAAAGATGTGTCTGATCTGTGTGATGCAGCTCTAAAGGGTACTCCTGCATTTAGGGGTGTTGATGTTCTGCTTTCCTCACAGTGGCCCTCTGGTATTGTTGAAGGGAATAAGGTCAATCTTACTCTCAATTTACAAAGTGATTTTGTAAGCTTCCTCTGTATGAAACTAAAGCCAAGATATTTGGTGAGTGGCCTGGAAGGAGTTTATTATGAAAGATCTCCATTTAGATGTCCCAGTTTAGACGATAATGACTCAACTTTTGAGACAGTAACCAGATTTATAGGTCTTGCTCGGGTCGGCAATCCCAACAAAGATAAATGGATTTATGCCCTAAATGTGACACCATTAGAAAAAATTAAAATACCCGAACTAATGCAAAAAACCACCGATGAAACATCATGTCCTTTTAGGTTTTATGAGCTAGAAGAGCGAATATTTAAAAATAAGAAGCGGAAAGGTGGTGGCCCTAGCTAGTACTTCTACGATATGAATGCGCCGATGGAAGATGACAAAAAGAAACAAAAAATGAAAAAACCGAAGATCGAGTTTGATCAGAGCAAGTGTTGGTTTTGTCTTGCCAGCCCTTCCGTCAAGAAGCATTTGGTGATTGCTGTAGGTGACAGCTGCTATTTGGCATTGGCAAAAGGCGGAATGGTTGACGAGCATTTCTTAATTTGCCACATGGAACATTTTCAGAGTAGTTTAGCGTGCACTGCAGATATTCGACAGGAAATGGAACAGTTTAGGGATGCTCTGCGAAAATTTTATGATAGAAAGGAACAGGTGCCCGTATTTTTTGAGAGAAACTATAAAACTTCGCATATGCAGCTTCAAGCGGTTCCTATCCCTAAACAAGCGACTAGAGAATTAAAGGATATTTTCATGGATGAATCTGATGCTCAATACCCGATAGAGTGGAGTATAAAGACTGTCTTTTAGATCGCCATCAAGAGGAGGAGCTGGTGCGGAAATCTCAAAATATATCGAAAAGAAACAATATTAAAAAAGAAACAAAAAATACGTCGACTTAGTTTTTAAAATGCCCATAGTGCGTATAATCCAGGAAGTGTTTCATATAAAGAAAGAACAAACACGGCCACCAAAAATCGAAATGTGTGTGCTACACAAATGTCTTAAAGATTTATCAGTTTCTCGAAGTTCTGTTCATGCAATGTAAAAAAAATCAAATACATTCTTATCACATTCACCTTCATCGAAAATTAAATAAACATAGACTACGATAATGTTTTGACAGTGTGTTTATGTGGTGATGAATCTGCATTTCGCAATAACGGCTGTGTTTACTTGTACAATTTCCATTATTATGCCAGCCATCAGTCATTTGTGGTATTAATCCATAGCCAGGAAAAGTTGGTTGTGGTACGGCCATATTTTTTGAAAATACGGTTATTCGTCAAGTCTATTTGGATTTTTTGGAACACGCATTGCAGAATCTTCTAAGACAGGTACCGGGCGGTTTAAAACAAAGGATGTTGTTTCCTCAGCCTGTCGATGAGTACCTGAATAATGTCTTCCACCAATGGTGGATAGGAAGAGTAGAACCTTTTAGATGTCCACCACGATCACCAGATCTAACGAAGATGGATTTTTTCTTATACATGGGATGTCTTTTGGAACATAAATATATGAATGTTAAGAAAAATAGCTGATCCATTTAAAAACCTGTTTAAAACATATCAATTTAAAATTATAATTATGGTTATTCGTCAAAAATGTCAATATTAAATGTTTTATACATATAAAACTTGACATATAATTAAAGAAAAAAAATGTATACTTTATTTTGTTCTATAAAAACAGAATCATATGGGAAAGAACATATAATTTTGGAACATTTGGTAGTTTATAAAATAAGAAAATAGAAAAGAAATTTTGATAAAAGCACAGATAAATGTCGGACTTTGTCATTGTTCCAGAACAGTTTAAATTATGGTAATATTTATTTAACGGAATGTATGCTTTTTAATACATTTTAAACAATTTAAGATTGGTCGGAGAAAATTGTAAATGTATGACTTTTTTTTCTGAAAAGGAATATAAATTTTTTCAGTTTTGCTTAAAGTTGCTCAAAAAAAGGAGGCAGAAAGTGTCTGTGAATATGTTATATTGGTAATATGTTCACTCAAGTCAATATCAACTTTTACCAGAAATGTGCTTTTTGTTCTCTGTTTAGCTGATTTGTAATACAGTTTTGGGACAGTGTTTTTTTTTTACAGCGGCTGAAGAGTTAGCTGCAAAGAAAACACGAGTAAAACAAAGTCTAATGAAACGAGCCCGATCAGTTGCGATATTTTCCTTAAAACTGAAAGAACGAAGAGCGAGAGAAGCACAAGAGAAGGCTTTGAAAGGTGCCGTTACGCCTTCCACACCTTTGCCTCCTCCGCAGTGTGGGGGTGGTGAATTGTCATGTATTCCCATAGAGAAGGTAATTTATTTCTTGTATTGTGTAGTGTACTTTATTATATTGTAAAAAATCGAGATTTTAGAGCTGAGCAATTTGATTGTTTTCTGAAAATGGTAAATATTTGCAGCTTATTCAACTAGAAGACGTTAGAATGAGTGTCCAGTCTAAAGACAGCAACCAGCAAGGCATCTTGTAGCTTCGTACAACGAATATTTTTTATTGGTAGAGTTTGAATAGGAAAATTATTGAGTCTGATTTTAATAGCCTTAGATTAGCAGAAAAGTAGAATACTGCTTTTATGGTACAAAGTTTACAGGAAGCATTCGAAGTTTTGAAAAATTGAATCGTCTGTCAACAAACTTACATATTGTTGGATGTCGTAACAACATTTAAATCGTTCGCGAATATACAGGGTGTTTCAAAAGTACTGTGACAAACTTCGAGAGATGATTCCAGACAATATTTTAGGAGAGGAAGTTCTAATAAACTGTTATCGCTGGTCGCTTCCTTATCGAAATACAGAGAGAACGAAGATTTTTACATGAAATGTAAACTGTTATATAATAATATTTTTGCTATAATTTTTTTTGTGAAAACTATGCTACGCCATTGACATTCTATTTTACCTTTTTTTAGTAATCTTTATTTAGAACAATAAAGATCTTTTCCGTTTTTTGAAACGAGAAACGGTTTAGCAGTAAATAAATATTTTATTTGGGACATACAGACTATTTTAAATTGATAAAAGATTCGAATAATTATTGTAACAATAATAACATCTAATATAAGAAAATAAATCAGTAACAGCAGGCATGAAATTGTATTTAAATAAACTGTTGGAAGTGCGTGCTAGCATGCAGGAATTTAATCTTGTTTGCCTGGATTCTCGTACACGCGCTAAGCTATCTTGTGTGTTTGTTATTGATTCAAAATTATCAATAATTCAGTTTCTAAGGTATTCTTCGTTTTCTACTGGTGTTTTATAGTCGAGTGAAGTGTCCCCCCAAATAAAACTAAGGGGATTTAAATCTGGATAACTTGGTGGCGATGGTTCATTCCCTTCTTCAACTCCGCTACCGATCCGTCGATTTGGATAAGTTTGCTTTAGGTATTCTCAAGAAATTGCGCTGAAATAAGCGAGAGTTCCATTATGCATAAACCACGTGCGCTGTTGAATACTATTAGAAATAACAGGATGGTCAGTTAAAGATATTGGTCGTATAGATTTGAGAAAAAAAAATCATAATAAAAGTCGAGCGAGAAATTGCATTATTTTCTTTGTCATAAGATATTGGTCGTATAGATTTGAGAAAAAAAAATCAAAATAAAGCGGTGGGGGAAGTTTAATTGTTTTTTCAAACAAACCAAGATGTCTCCCGTTTCTTTTGACCGATTTTAGCAAACTTAGGCTCATATGAAAGAGCATAATTTGCACTACAAAACGCTTGGATGAAAACATCTTATTTTTTCAATCCAAAACCGTTCGTCTAACGAAAAAAAGTCAAGAGGTTCTTTTTGTTAGCAACTAATAAGTGATTACGAAAATGATTTTTATTTTGACAAAAAGCAGTGGCGTGCCATTTTTTAATAAAATAAAATATTTTGGTCAATATCAACGGTTCAAAAAAAGGTAGATGATAAATTATTTTCATTAAATTATAGAGAAATTTATCCCCTTTTAAAATATGTAAAAATGAATATACCATTACATTTGTTTTTTTGAAAAAAACTAAAAAATATGCTAATTCAGTTAACGCCATCTAGCGACGCCAGCAAAAGTCAAAAACTCAAAACCAAATAAGCCTTTTGTAGTGCAAATTATGCTCTTTCATATGAGCCTAAGTTTGCTAAAATCGGTCAAAAGAAACGGGAGACATCTTGGTTTGTTTGAAAAAACAATTGAACTTCCCCCACCGCTTTATTTTGATATATAGAACAAAACATTTTAGACAAAAAGTGTAGGGAAATGGTCACTAAATATGAAAATGATATCATCGATATATTTTCATTAGGCAAAATTCTATAAAATCCCCATTTTTCTACCTGGTGTTGGTTGTTACGCCCTCTAGCGGACGTTTGACAAACTCGAAAATAATTTTCAGCAATTTCTCTTGGCGACTTTTATTACGATTTTTTTTTCTCAAATCTATACTACCAATATCTTATGAGATATGGCTACCCTTAACTGATCACCCTGTACATTGTGCAATAAAAGAGAAAGTTCATTTGGCAAAAAGTTTCGGTAAAATTATTAAGTAATTACCCAATAATCCTGTCCACACGTTTAATGAAAATTGGTATTGATGTGTTTCTAAAACTCCATGTGGATTTTCTAAAGACCAAATATGGTTATTGTAAAAGTTTTTGATAGCATTTTGAGACAAACTTGCTTAGTCCGTAAAAAGCACATAGTTTAAAAGTTGTGGATTTTCAGCCAATTTTCTCAAAAACTAATGCCACATATTAATGCGCTAGGGAAAGTCACTTGGTATAAGGGCTTGTATCCTTTGAATGTGATATGGATATAGCTGATTCTCGTGTAAAATTCTCCAAAGTGCAACATGGGTAGAGTTGAGAGCCATAGCAATTAATAGGGTGCTCGCATCTGGATTTTCCTCCACAGCGTTTAAAACAGCTTGTTCCAGGAATGTCACGTGACTTTGCAAAATTCCCAGTTTCAGCTAAACGACGATGAAGATTGGTAAATGTTGCAGCAGCAGGCAGTACTCGGTTGGGATATCGCTCCTGATAAATCTATCTAGCTTCCTGCGTATTACCATTGGTAAGGCCATATACAAGTTGTATGTCGACTAAATGGGCATTATTTCTCATATGATCTATAATTTACAAATAAAAATAAGTTACAACTTCTAACGGTCAAATTATTAGAAATTATGTGGGTTTATTGATGAATGATGTAATTCATGTCGCAAATTTCACGAAAAAAATCTTAACGCGTTCAGGAGTTATTTAAAAATTATGATTTTTTTATTAAATTTCAACACCTTGTATCTCGGTAAAGAAGCGACCAGGGCCACAATTTTCTAGAACTTCCTATTCAAAAATATTGTCAGGAATCATCAGTTTTTCAAAGTACTTTTGTAACACCCTGTATAAAAACAAAGATCTAGTAAAGAATGTAATTGTAACTCATTAATATATTTAGACATGCTAATGGGGGGGGGGCACAGAATAAAACGGGGGAGCGCCCCTCCTGGCCTCCCTTATCTACTTCCCTGAGGATATCTCGCTTATTTTTAAAGATTGAACTTTGCGGTTTTCGCGAACCTGTGCTATTTGTTTGTAAAACAAAAGATACCACAAACGAAATAGTCATAGCCCTCTTAGATTCCGAGCTACAGGGTTATTAAAAATATTGCACGAGCCCTTTTTACGTAGAATCCAGTGGCCTAGTCAGTTTTTTTTCTAAATATTGTTTTTCAAATATTGACCACTGCTTGGTTTTTAATAATGGGACACCCTGTATATTTGTCAAGAAATTAATTAAATAAATATATAAAAAAGTTCTCTGTTTTTATAAATCATGCAGATTGTCTCCTTATAAAAAGAGATGGTAGTCTTAAGATTTGTTTGCTTTGAATAAAGGTCTGCATGATTATCTACGATCTGCATTGCAAATTTATCTCACTGCTCTCTTCTGCAAAACAAAGAGAGTTTTCAATAGATACTCGCACGTATTGCCCCAAAATGCTAAAAGAGAGACGTTATTTCCACGTTATCAACGAAATATCTAAATTTCGTCATACCAGTTTTGTCAACATTAAAAAAAAAAACAAGCATCAAGGTCAATATTTTTAGACCAATAATATTTAGAAAATTACGCCACTGGATTCTACGTAAAAAGTTCTAAAATAATTCCTTTTTATGTTTTTGTCAAGTTGTCAGACAAATGAGATACAAGGAATACCTGAAAATGAAATATTCTCAAAATAGCCTGTAGCTCGGAAACTACTTTGATTATTTTGTTCACGGCATCTTTCACAAAAAGTAGCTCAAATTCGCGAAAACCCGCAATGTTATATCTTTAAAAATAAGCGAGATATCCCGCAATTGTAATCGAAATGGGAATCTGTACAGGGTCTTTCCTCATATATTGACCCCCCCTAGAAGAGTTATTTTAAGAGATACAAAAAAATATCAAATACAAAAGTTTTAGGGATTTCCTTGAAATTTTTGAATCTGATGTCAAAAAATTTTTTTTTCATCCGTAAATGTCGAAATTTTGACAGATGGTAATTTTTTTCTTATGGAACACCCTGTATACGAATTGACAGTTAAAAAGAGCGAAATTTTCTGATTCCAAATATATATATGTTTAATATGTTTAAATAAGGCGTTATTGAAATATCGGGCTCTAAACATCAAAATAATAACACATTCAAAATATTATGGTAGGCGCTGCATTCTGAATATTTGACATTTATTAAAAAGCAATTGAATCAGACGCCATTATTATTTACTGTTAGTGGGTCTTACTTGTCAAAAAATGCCGTACAGCGAGGAAGAAATTATATATTTTATAACAAATTAATATAAACAACAAACAAATACAATAACAATAACAACAAAAAAGTTTCCTGTTAATTAACTTCAAATTTAATAATTATACTTTATAGGTTCTCAACATGACCTCCATTATTATTAATGCAATTTGTATAGTCTTGTTTAATTTTTTGTATAGTATTAACTATAAACTGTATATTATTAAAATTGAGATCATTTATAGCGGCGATGATTTTTCTGCGGAGCATCTCGACGTTTTCATTTCCCCGCTCATAAACCTTGTTTTGAAGGTAACCCCACAGAAACGAATTCAGAGGCGTCAGGTCTGGGCTGTTCGGTGGCCAACGAATTGGCCCAGTACGTCCAATCCATAAATTATATTTTTCATTTAAAAATCTTATAACTGGCAATACATCATGTGGTGGGGTGCCATCTTGATGCCACACTATTTGATTATACTGCCTTAGGGGTAGATCGTCCAGCCTCTCTTCAATTTCGTTGGTGAGCATCTCCAAATATTTTTGCCCGGACAGGTTTTTATCGTAAAAAATAGGGCCAATAATTTGGTCACTTAAAATACCACACCATACATGAAGGGATTGCTGTCCTTGAAATTTAATTTCCCTGGTTATTTGGGGGTTAGTTGTAGCCCAATACCTAACATTTTTGCGGTTATATACCCCTGCCGTTGTAAAAGTGCACTCATCGGACCACAGAACTTTCTTAAAAAAATTTTTATCTTCTCCTTTCAACACTAGCATCTCTTGACAAAATGCCACTCTTTTATTTTTTTGCTCTTCACTTAAATATTGAACAGGCAATGTTCTATAAGCATAATACTTATACTTTTTTAAAGTTGGGTAAATTTTTTTGGCAGACCGACCGAAAAAATTTTTGGCATGTTCTATTGAATTATTAGGGTTTTCTAGAAAGAAATACATTTTTTTTTATATGAAATTTGAGAAAGAAAAAGATCTAACCTTCGAAATATAATAAAATGTTTAGTTCTTCGTCTTGATTGGCCACAACTGTCCGACGTTTTCTTACTAAAGTCTTTCTTGTGCGCAATGCTTGTTCCACGTTTTTAAAAGTATTCTTTGCTGGAGTGGGGCGTAAAGGAAACGTGCGATGATATTCCGCCCTTGCGGCATTGGCATTATTATTATTTTTATAATATAAACGAATTATATCGCACTTTTCTTCCTCGCTGTACGGCATTTTTTGACAATTAAAAGCCAACTAACAGTAAATAATAATGGCGTCTGATTCAATTGCTTTTTAATAAATGTCAAATATTCACAATGCAGCGCCTACCATGATATTTTGAATGTGTTATTATTTTGATGTTTAGAGCTCGATATTTCAATAACGCCTTATTTAAACATATATATATTTGAAATCAGAAAATTTCGCTCTTTTTTACTGTCAATTCGTATACAGGGTGTTCCATAAGAAAAAAATGACCATCTGTCAAAATTTGACATTTACGGATGAAAAAAAAATTTTTACATCAGATTCAAAAATTTCAAGGAAATCTCTAAAACTTTTGTATTTGATATTTTTTTGTATCTCTTAAAATAACTCTTCTAGGGGGGGGGTCAATATATGAGGAAAGACCCGGCACAGGGTCATCATTTATATTTCGCCACCCATTTTCAAGGTTTATTTTTGTAGATAGAAACAATTTTTTAGATTCTCCGTATTATTCACTTTCAAAAAATGTATGATGCGTCTATACTTGGATTGGTAGTTTTTGAGCTATCCGACTTCAAAATTCCCCCTTAACTGAAGTTCATCATATCCTAGTTAATTTAGGTGAAATCGTGTCTAAGGTGTCTTGATGATAATGTAAAAAATGATTAATATGATTTTAAAGTAAGTAAATATTTTATTATGAACAATAAATACTAAATGAAAATTTATAAAATGAAATTCTAGTTATTTACATGTCCTCCTTGGTTGGCGAAGCACTTTTCAATATTTTGTAACAATTTACCATTAATGCAGTTAAAAATAATATCATAGGGATTTTCGTTTAATCTTGCAATTTCTTCTCTAATTTTCTGTTCCACTACAGCTATATTTTCGGGTTTATTGTAGCTAATTTTGTGTTTTAGATAATCCCATAGGAATTGGTCAAGCGACGTCAGGTTTGGACTGTTTGCTGGCCATGTTTATGTCCATTTCATCCAATTTACAGATCATAGTTCCAATTCAAAACATTTAAAACATTGTGGGCTGGAGCGACATCCTGTTGCCAAATGAATGTAAATCTCTGATTTAAAGGAATGTTATCTAACTGCTGTCCTATATAATTTTCCAGATATTGGAGATATCTGACACCAGTAAGACTTTCACGGAAAAATTGATTCGATAACCTTGTTTTTTAGAATGCCACACCAAACATTTGTACTTTGTCGTCCTTGAATTTTGAATACTTGAATTTTGTGTTTGTCGCCCAGAAATGTTTATTGCAATGATTAAACATACCATTAGTAGTAAATATTCCTTCATCGTCAAAAAGTATATTGTGGAAAAAGAGCGGATTTAACAAACATCTTCTTAAAATTTCTTGACGAAAAAATTAATCTTTATCGTCTATGTTCTTTAGTTCTGTTAGACCATGAAAGGGTAGAAATGTATATGGGTGATAATTATAACGATGAAGAGTTTGTTGAATTTTGCCAAATGATTTTTGAAAATAAATCGCCGTATCAGTAATTGATCGGGTTTTCTGCCATAAAATGAACCAGATATAGTCCTAAGTATAGAAAACTGATAACAATAATTTAGCTGTAAAGAATAGCAACACGCCTAAGTCAAAGTGTTTGTTTGGATTTGCAGTTCTTGTTCTTCTATTATACTTTTGGTATCTTCAAATTTGTTTACTGTGTATCTTATTGTGCTTTTTGTTTAATTAATGTAAGAGGTAGCCGATACACGCATCGGACAAGTGGCCTTTCAGAAACGTACACTACAGAATGCTAAACATTCCAAATGGTACGCATTCGCAAATAACGTCAAATAAATAAATAATGAAGTCAGTAACTTTAAGAAAAAATATGTCAAATCAGCAAACAAAAATTACCAATGAGAAAGATTTTCAATTGAAATAAAATAATACATGCATAATGATAAAACTACACAACTACATAAACTAAAACTAACATCAATATGGACCAAAAAACATTACAAAACCAATCCGGTTAACTGCCATTGTAGCTGCAAAGTGCTTAGTCTGAAAATATCATATTCTGAGAAGTGAACTAGTCAGTCAACAAATGCGTTTAACCCATAATTTGTATGGTGATACCTTTCAACAAACAGCTGTGATTGTCTTGTTCTTCTAATAGGCACTAAAAACGTGACTGATCTAGGCAGCACTTCACAGTCAATGTCCCCATTCACCAATTTATGCAAAAAGACCAGAAGTGCCTCCTTTCTTCTAAATTCAAGAGTTCCAAGGCCGCAAAGAAGAGCTCTAGTATTAGATGAAAAACCTTGATATGGGAAATGCAATTTATTTAAGAGGTATTTTGAAAACCTATTTTGCACCTTTTCAATTCTGTCGATGTGACACTCGTATGATGGACTCCATATTGTAGAACAATATTCTAGAACACTACCGAACGAAGTTATAGAGACACCCAATTGCTTTGGTATCAGTCACGTGTTTCGTATGTCGCTTTATAAAACCCGCTATTTTAAATAACAATAATAGGCTAGCTATTGTTCAAAATACATAAAATACTGGTGATTATTTAAATTTTCAATAGGCAAACAGTGTAAAAGTAATAAAATAGAAAAACTACTGGTTTATTATCAAAATTGTAGAGGTATAAGAACTAAATTACAACAATTAAAACTGGAACTGTTAAATGATAATAACGATGTGATTGCTATTACAGAAACCTGGTTGAACTCTTCTGTTTATAACCAGGAATTTAGTACAGATAAATTAATATTTAGAAAGGATAGCGATCAAAACCTTACTGGTAAAAAACAAGGAAGGGGTGTATTAATAGCTTTAAATAAGAAATTCACAGCTGTTGAACATAATATATTTGATAATGATCTTGAAGCTCTGCGTGTAAAAATTAATCTTGACCAAAGAGAATTTCTTTATGTTGTAGTTGTTTATTTTGTGCCTGGTTGTTGTATGGACCATTACCAAAGATTTTATCATTGTATTGAAACAAATCTTCTCGACTGTGAGTGTTTAATTTTAGGTGATTTTAATCTTCGTGAGTTTGTACTTAATGTTCATGTGTGATTTTAACAGTTTTTTAGCATTTACGCGTTTTATACAAATCAATATTGTGTGCAATGTTTTTGATGTTTTGTTAGATCTAGTTATAGTAAGCCCTCATTTACAGGGCTCCTTGATAAAACTTGATGATGACCCATTGTTGCCTGTGGATCGGCACCACCCTGCACTGTCGATTGAGGTCAATCTTGACCATGAGTTGGAGGAGTGTGAACAAATTAAAAACACAAAAATTAATTTTAAAAAAGTTGACTTTGGTAGAATGTACAGACTGTTTCAAACTAAAAATTGGGACAGTCTTTATCAGTGCTGTGATGTTAATAAATCTGTGGCAAGATTTTATGAGATCGTTAATGACATTTTTGTTGAATGTGTTCCTATGTCAACCCAGGTTGGAAGGGTCTTTCCAGTATGGTATAATGGTGAAATTATTAAGATGATTAAAGATAAAGGAAGGTTTTTAGCGAAATTTAAAAGAACAAAACTTAGATTTTGGTGGGGTAAATATAGGGAAATTAGGCAAAAAATTAAATTAAAAATAAAAAAAGCATATTCTGATCGTATAGGCAATGTAGAGCAAAGTCTTCTAAGAGATCCTAAAAATTTCTGGTCTTACATTCGAAGTCAAAAAGATGACACTGATATACCTGCTCAAATTTCCTATAATGATATTTCTGCATCTGGCTCAAAAAATATAGCAAACATGTTTGCCCAGTTCTTGGGTTCTGTGTTTGTGCATGATATACCGTAGGTCAGGAAGAAGCACCTTTAAAAGATTATTTCTGCAATGGGTCCTTTTAGTAGAAGAGATTAGAGAATCCCTTAAAAAGCTGAAGGGTAACAGATCTATTGGACCCGATGGGGTGCCTGGATACATAATTAAGGGCTGTGGTGAGTTGTTGGTGGAACCTTACTTACACATTTTTAATCTTAGTTTCCGAAGTTCAATATATCCTATAGATTGGCGCAAAAGTAAAGTAATACCATTATATAAAAAAGGTGCTAAACATGATGTAATAAACTATAGATCAGTCACTATCCTAAATGCAGTATCTAAAATGTATGAGATAGCTATATTTAATAGATTATATGATGAAGTTAAGCATAACATATCTAAATGCCAACATGTTTTTTTACCCAATAAATCTACATTAACCAACTTAATAACATTTTGTCAGTTTGTCCACTCTGCATTTAATAACAAAAAACAAGTTGATGTAATTTTTACAGATATGATGAAGGCCTTTGACAGGATAAAACATAGTCTTATAATTAAATTCCTCTATCAGAACAATGTAAGTAACGGCTTAACTCATTTAATTAAATCTTATTTGACTAATAGACAACAATATGTCAAAGTCAAGGGTTCCAGGTCTGGTGTATACACCAGTGCATCTGGAGTTCCGCAAGGTTCCAATTTGGGACCACTGTTGTTTTTAATAGCTATTAATGGCATATGTTCTGTTATGGGTAGTTCAGAAGGCTTACTCTTTGCCGATGACTTTAAAATGTATAAGGAAATAGCCTCTATTCAGGACTGTGTTCATTTGCAGGAAGATCTAAGTGCTGTTGTGGATTGGTGCACTGAAATTCTTTCAATGCTTCCATTCTTTGTGAATGTTAGTAATACAAGACAAAGAAAGATTTTTAATTTGGATTTTCCTAGGACAAACATTTATAAGAGCTCACCAATTTATAAAATGTGTAATTACTTTAATATTTATGCTAGTGACTTGGATTTAGACTTAATTAATTTAAAAGGTTTTATAAAACCGATGGAAGATAGATTATATGAATCTCAGACCCAGGTCTAGGTAGGATTTATGTTTTATTATTATGTATACTTTTATTTTATGTATTACTTATATGGTGTCTGTAATTGGCCTTGGCTGTTGATGCTGTAATGATGATAAATAAAGAAATAAATAAAACCCAGAAGTCTAAAACCCTTAAGTACAATGTTATCAATATGTAGATTAAAAGTAAGATTTTCATCAAAAATAACACCTAGGTCCGTGAAAGAGCTAACAACTTCAAAGTTTACATTATCTATGAAGTAGGTGGAGGGAATGGTATTAATACATTTGTGAAAACGGAGCACTTTACATTTCGAGATGTTAAGAGAGAGTTAATTAGTTCTGCACCATTTGAGGAGCCTTTCCATATCAGACTGCAGAGGATTGGAGTCTGAGGAGACTGGTGAGAAGAATTTTAAGTCGTCTGCATATAAAAGACATTCAGAAAATTCAAAACAAGAGATTATATCATTTGTAAAGAGCAGAGAGAGAACTGGGCCCACATGCGATCCCTGCGGAACACCATATGTCACAAGAATCTACCTGGAGACTGAACCGCATATGTTGACTTGCTGGCGACGATTAAATAAATACGATTTGATCCACTCAAGATATTTTCCACAAAAACCAATTTGCTGTAATTTCCATAACAGAAGCTGATGGCAAACACTGTCAAAAGCCTTAGATATGTCAGTGTAAATAACATCGATCTGCTTGCCAGCCTCAACCGATGTCACTAAGTAGTTTTGAAATATTGCAAGATTGGTAGTTGTTAAACGACCACGATAAAACCATGTTGCATACTCGTAATATAGTGTTTTAAAGACTCAAATATATGATCGGTGTTAATTGCCTCAAAGAGCTTTGGTATATGTAAAAGTAAAGAAATACCTCTGTAGTTCTTCACATCATTATTATCACCAGATTTGAAAATGGGCAGAAGGGTAGAAAATTTCCAAAATTCAGGAAAGGAACCCAGATTAACGGATCTCTGAAAAATTATACATAAAGGCTGAGACAATGACTCACAGCATCGTTGCAATAGAATAGTAGGGAATTCCATCAGGGCCAGCCTTCTTGGAAGGATCAAGTGCTTTAATTTATTAAAGATTTCTGCCTCTGTAAAACAATATGTTGACTAGCAAAAGCATTTGCGATGTTATTTGATCCAGTGATTTCTTGCCCGTCAAAATTCATAACACTGGGCAGATTGGAGTGTTGGGACGATTCTAGAAATTGCCAACGATACTCATTTTGAGTGTGGGTAGGGTTTCTATTTTTGACATAATATAAACGTAAATGATAGTGACAATCTGACAATGTCAGTACCAGCAAGACTCCTTAGACACGATGTCACGTCAATTAACTAGGATAAGGGGGAATTTTAAAGTCGAATATCTCAAAACTACCGATCCCAATATAGACATAATACTCATTTTTGAAAAGGGAATAAGGGAATCTGATTCACCCTGAATATTCAAAGTTATGTTTTCTAAGAACTTCCTTGAAATTCAACCATTTTGTATTTATTATTTTTTTCTATCCACAAAAATAAACCCTGAAAATGGGTGGCGAAATATAAATGATGACACTATCCAGCCTACTTGGCGATATCTTACGTTACCTGAGAGTACAGCATAAGATGTAAATATCAACCAAGACAAAATAGCCCGTCTGCCCATGACAGGCGGACTGCAATAAAATAAACGTTGGCTATATTTACAGTTACCTTCCAAACATTCCTTATAAGATCTTTGTACAAAACCCTAATTGCTAATTGTTGTATTTGTAATTGTATTACCATCGTTCACTAGGAGGCTGGTCACCAAGTATTTTATAAACGTTGGGTATTTTTGTATATTAAGTATGCATATCACATGATCAGTCGTTATTTTGAGGGATTTGTTATTAGAATTCTGATTTTTACTAAATTATATTTTTATAACATATCAACAATGAAAGAACTTTGTTATAAAGTGTTTGTCTTTCAACTGACAAATCGACACACAAATCAATGACAGGTTTGTGGCTGCTGAACATGAGGTATTTATACTTTTATTGTATTTTAAAAAAAAAAAGTTAATATTAGTACGTGTTTTCTTAAGGATATGCACTATTCAACCAAACTTTGTCCATACCAGCGCATAAAAATGCGAAGATGTGGTTAAGAACTTAACCCAACATACAAATAACTAGTAATAAAATAATGTTGTTAGTTGCGTAAGGTTGTTTTAAAGTATTTTTTATAATATTACCTGCATTGTAATGTCATATTAGATGTAAAACTGTATTTTGGGGTCATTATTATTTACAAAAAAAAACAAGTTTAAAAATGTAAGGTAATGTAGGTAGTTCTATTTCAAGCTAATGTCCAGATAAATAGGTTTAAGGTTAATACCAGTGAAGATTGTAAAGGATCGTAAAAGGCTTGTTAATCATATTCATAAGCAATTAAGCAAATTCTATACACATGTCAATAAGGTATTTCTCGTCTAGGTTATTCTGATTTTCGTAATTACATCAGACTATCAGAGGTTTTTTTATCTATATAGACGTATTAAAAAAAGATAACACCTAATCTTTATAAAAGAGTTGGAAGTTTGACTACGCAAATACATAGATTGTCTGTCTTAATTTAATGAAGGAAATTAAAATAGATATTAGACGTTTTGTCTATTGTCAGGGGTGCGTAAATCTTGAGTACAAAATAAAGTTAAAAACTGAGAATTACGATTTTTTTTGGAAGTGGCTAATTACCGTATATTTGCGTACGATAAGGAGATTTGTACCGTGTACCATATTTTGACACCAATTTCCGTACAGGGTTTTGGTTTTATATTGAACGGGGTCTACACGCTTTATTCTTAGAGGTAGAAAAAAGTGTCAAATTTGCTAAAAAGATTAACAAATGACAATTGCAAATTAAAAAAATTGAGCATCAACTTTGTTATTTTTAATGAGACACCCTGTATATTTATAATTCGTTAGAAATAACATTTTTTTCTGATTTCGAAAACGTATACTTTGTCTATGGTAAGACTGACGGTTATCGCATAAATTTGATCTAAAACCTGGAAAAATCAAGTTCTCTGCCTCATAGTAAATTTAACATAGGCGGCTTTGATTTCAATTGTTTTTATTTTAACATGGCCATTTTGTCACTGGTTTTGGGCACCTGATTTACTTAAGTTCTTAATTATGTGGTATTCTGACGAAGAAAAAGCAAATATTTTGAAAATATAGAATGGCGTATTCTAATTTAGTTGCTCCATCAACATCTGCAATCTATAATATTGTAAAAAATTTTGAAAACAGAAAGACTGTGAGAAGAAAGAAGAGAGATATATGCAAATATTGTTATATTTTGAAGAACGATCAATCCCAGACGCTGTATTAAATCTGAATGAGAAAATATGGCAAGTTCACGAAACTCTAAAATGTTACCAGTATTGAGATTGTAAGTTTAGACCAGTTCAGAGCTTAAAGGACTTAAACAAAATACAGATGGTTGCGTTTTGCCGGGAAATGTTGGCAAGGATGCAGGGAGATGCAAATTTCGTCAAGAAAATTCTTTTGTTGTTATTCAACTAAAAAAAATTCCTAACAGAAAATCATCTGACATTTGACATGTCATGATTAATAAGTCATTTCCTCTAATTCAAGAAGCAATGTTGCCAAATTCAATTTCTATTTTTCCAGGGAAGAATTCTTTACTGTTTATTAGGGTTGTTAATAACATTTTGCTGCATGGTTGGTGCCAAAGACATCATCATTAAAGCTATAACTTAAAAACCTGTACAGAACAAAAGCTGACAGATAATCTTCATACGGTTGGTAAATTGGTACCGCATCGTCATTAAAGCCACAACAACGGTATAGCTCAATCACTATCATAATCAATACATCAGAATCAAGAAATGTAAGTCAATTTGGCAACGCTGTAATTGTCATTTTATTTCTAATACCATATTAGGGTGTTTTTGCATTGCAATATTTTGTAAATTGTAGGGAATTTGGTCAGTTTTTATTTTTTTTTCACGTCACTACAACTTCATAAATATTTAAAACCCATATTTTTATTATTAGGTTAGCCCAGGTGCATCAATAAAATCATCATTAAAGTCTATGGTATATATTTCCAGAAAACGAGGTGAGTTTGGAAATACTGTGAATAACTTTGTGTCGAATTTTCGATTTTTTTATGGGAAAAAGTGGGAAATAATAAGCGTTTTTACTTTTAGTCTAGTCTATACACCATAGGATACCATTTAAAATGAAAAAAAAGAACGGCAAATGCGTGGATTTCGTTAACGACACGAGACCCAGGAAGGGTTATACTTTTTTGGCAACTCTCCAAAATAGGGAAGGACATTTTCCGAAAATGAACCTTCTTTTGACTTCGCCATTCCATAAATAGTTTATACACAATTTCATACTTTTTTCTCGAAATTTCTGGTAATAATTCGTCTAAAGTAGTTTTGACTGCTTCAGTAATATTTGGCGGTATACTATCAATGTCACTTTGATCGCTTAAACTCATTTTAAGGGAAATTAACTAACTTTTAAGAAAGAAATTTAGGCAAAACAATTTATTTTCAATATAAATGTGGCAGCACGTCGCCTGACGTCCGATTATACTCTTTTGTTTTTCCATGGCATCCGCGATGAATTGTTTTAACCGCAGTATTAAACACTGTATTGAGCAATACAAGCAGTTAAAAGATGGAAGTGTTTTGTGATTGGTTGTAGCCCACTGTGAGTAATGAAATCATTATTCACGGGTATGATGTCTATTACTATCCACGGCATAGGTAATCGATAACATTATCTAACCAAAATCGCTTTTGTAATAAAGAAATTATTTGATAGTCTTAGAAAAATGAATCTGTAAGTATGATCTGAACGAAGGAAAGCCTATCATCATAAGGACATTGAAAATTTAGTTAAGTTGTATAATTGTAATGTATTTTTATATTGTATTTTTATCTTTTAAAGAGGTTAAGCCTAATATTTTTCGCTCACTCAAAAATAAATATATACCGGCATTTTCAAAAGAAATTCAAATTATTTGAATTCATATTGTATTTTTTAAACATATTATTATTTTTACGGAATCTATTTTGGCTGGCTTTAATATATGTACTGGCGTGTATTTTGCTACTCACATAAAATATTTCCTCTCGATATACAAAAAGCCATACTATCAATGTTGTTTGTTGTTAACTGAACTAACAGGATCTGACCTTAACCTAAATCTTTGAAGTAATATTTTACATAGACGAAGGACGACAAATATGAAATACTCTTTTTAAAGTGGCAAAATTATGAAAATATATTTATTTCAACACAAAAAAAAAGTACTAATAACACTAGTCAAACATTTTACGCATAGCGCCATAACCCTGTTTGGCGTACCGCAGTGGGCAGAAAGGAGGGAAGGCTTGGAAAATATACGAACGACGCGTAGGCATTCGAGTACGGAAAACTCACTTTCCGCACGAATTAGGTACATACTGTTTCTTATGAGCAAATGCAGTTTAGAGATGTGGGTGAAATGAAATATATTAAATTTTGATTTATTACAATTGATTACTCTAAATTAGATTTGATCACAAATTAGAAGTTTAAAATATGTCAAATGTGATTTTCAGAATTCCTAAACTGCATTTACCTTTAGCGCCTTTCAAAAATAGTTACAAAACGCACATACATGTTAAATTTAATCACAAATAGAAATAACAATTATTTATTGTTAGTTAAAATGTTCATATTGGATGTACAGTTTGTCAGACTGTTTACTTTTACAGGAGACGTCAATTCTAAACACTCTTTATTATAAGTTGTTCTAATTGTTAACGAAAATGAAACAGCCTCATTTACAATTTGTTTTTTCTTCTCTATTGAATATCCGTCAAGCCAGCTCCTTGTAGCTAGCAACAAGGAGCCAGCAACCCTGTCGTTTGCCACCCCACCTAGGAAAAGACCATATATTAAGGGTATATTACGCCATCTGCCTGCAGAATTTCGTTTAATTTCAAGTTAATGTAAGAAAGACATTGCATTTTGAAAAATAAATTCATTTTTTACTCCGTCCCTGTCGGTTGCTACCCCACCTAGGAAAAGACCATATATTAAGTGCATATTACTCCAACTGCCTGCAGAATTTCTTTTAATTTCAAGTTAATGCAAGAAAGACATTGCATTTTTAAACATACATTATTTTTTACTCCGCCCCTGTCATTTGCCACCCCACTTATGAATATGAAAAGACCATGTATGTATATTACTCCACTGTCTACAAAATTTCGTTAAATTTGTGGTAATGATAAAACATATATTGCATTTTTAGAAATAAATGATTTCTCTTTGTTACGTCATTAACGTTTGCCACCCCCTATCGAAAGAATTTGCAAAGTTTTGTTGCAATTAGATTGAACATAAAGAAGATATTTTTGCCCTTGGGAACATCCTGGAACTATTTTTCTTGTATATTTATAGTATGCCAAAGGTTTGTAAATGTAATTTCATCTTGCAAACTGGCGCGCTTTTTAAATACTTCTTATTTTTTAAAGGAGTATACAGTCCTTACCAACAAGCCCACACTATATGGGAAACTTTTGATTATTCATTTCTCTGGAAATCGTATTCTTGAAAAAAGTTTCTGCATAAAGAAAAAATAGTTCTGAAAGCATTAAATCAAACGTTAAACATTTACGAGATTTGTATTGTGTTCCGAGCTGTAAAGATTACGTGTCAAATACGCGTCGTTTACGCGTGTAACACAATGGAACTCCCGTATGTCGTTCGTCGTAAAAACACCTACGAAAACGAAACTTAAACAGCAAGTACACATTTGTAGTACAAAAATGGATGATACGTTTAACTTTGGAACTATTTTTCTTGTATATTTATAGTATGTCAAAGGTTTATCTGGTCCGCTGTAAAATTTTGTTGCTAACTACAAGGAGCTGATTTGACGGATATTTCTATTGAGTCTTCCAAATAGGCTTCTCCCACAGTAGTGGATTTCCATCCGCCATGCCTCTTGATATTGGTTATATTTCTCTCAGCTAACACTATGACTCGTGTACATTTCTGGATCTGGCAATTCTAGGTATCCGGCAATATTGGATGGTATCTTCCCAAATGTATTAATCTCCACACATTGTATTGTGCATTTTCCATGTTTGTAGTTTATGAGAAAACTACGATTTTGTTCGAAGGACGTTGAGCTACATATTTTGATGATTAGTAGGGTCTCTTTGGCTTCAATGTTATCAATGCCTGATGCCAATCCAATAATGGTCGCAACTTCAACCAATAGCTATTATCAGGTGCCTCGCTTTTGAAAAAACTTTCGATTTTTTTGGAAGGTGTCCTACGTTTACCCGTTTCAAAAATGCTGTTAATTTTAAATATTTATATCCACATCTTTTGTGTGTTTTGATAATCAATTTGAGCATTGAAAAAATTGACCGTAGGGTAGAATATTTGCAAGTTTCAGATTTTTTAACAAAATAGGCTAGAAATACTTTTTCTTTAACCGATTTTACATGTTTCTTTTCGCACCATTGTGTAAAAACTTTGTATTCTTTTTTATACCTAAATCGGGATTTTTCGGGGAAAACCTGTAAGCTGACTGTTGCTGCTTCTTCCAAAAAAAACTTTCAGGAATTACATCTCCGTCCATGTCTTGCATGTTGAGTGGCGAAACCATGTTTAAAAAAAAACAAAATTAAAAATAACTGCGGAAACGAAATCACGCACAGACTCATAAATTGATGTTATTGCGTTTTGTTGTCATCGCAACCGAGACTTGTCTATTAACACTATTGAAACAATTGTAACTAAGGTTACTTAGCATTAAGCTAACTGGACTGATATGAGATTATAATACGATGTAAAAATTATAATATAAATATGGGGATGCATTTTTAATTTTTTTCGGATATTGAAAAATTACAAATCTAGATGAGAAATTGCTTCTTTTTGTTAAGCGCGTTTTTAATAGTTTTGAAAAAAAAATATACTTTTGATACAGCTGAAAAAAATAATTTGTCTTTCCAGAACTAGTGCGCGAATTAAATTAATTTCCGCACTAGTGCATCAAAAACTAATTTTCCGCACTAACATGCGTGCGGAAAGTGCTTTGCTCATAGGAAAATAAAATATTTCGTTGTATTTATTTGACAGTGACAAGTAAAGGACAGATATAATTAGCTACGAAAAGCAATGGCTGCTATAACATCGTTAAAGTGATACGATCGTTAGATTGCTAACTAATATTTCTTAAATTTTAACTATTCTATTAATTTAAAAAAAAGATTTTAAGGAAAAGTATCAAATAAAATATTACACGATACACGTCCGTTAGATGTTCTTTTCTTTCTTTCTTTCCTTCCAGTATGGAGACGGCTGCCACTTTTTTGCTTTCAGCGCCATTCTCCAGCCCAATAGGTAACGACCACGGGTTGGCGAGCAAAATGCTCTCCTTAGATCGTTGAACGATACTATTTCTGTGTTAAACCCTTCTAATGCCTCTTGGCTTCCACCAGATGCCCCTTAAGAGTACTACTGGTCTCTAACCCTCCCACTCCCGCCACATAGCGGCCATTACGCTAATATTCTATGTAGAACTGCGGCAGACGAACTGGATAGAATGCAGGACAACTAGGCCTCACATGTTTACAGCGTCTACTCCCTTTCTAGCGGGGCCGTTAGTTTCCACACTAGGCGGTTGAGTATCCTGCTTCCCCCCGAAATAAAGCAACTCGTGGAACCACTTATGTTAAATATACAGAGGTCTGCCTTTGACGAGGCAATTCGGAATACTCCTCCGTTAGATGTTATTACAATACTGACGCCTCTAACTTATTTAATTACAGTAGTGTTAGTGATACACTGTTTGCCGCTACGTATGTGGTTAAAATTTTGATGATATCAAGGATTTTATTTTCAAACTGCCACGCCAGCAACTTTATTAAACACAAATCAATAATTGATGAGCGGAAAATGTCTGCCTTCAAAATGTATGCATTATTTAGAAACCTTGTTACAAAATTGTAGCTATTATTGTTAAATATATTACATGGCTATTGTGGAGTATATGTCGCATAAGTGTTAAGCTTGTTGATATTGTATTTATAAATAAAGAAATGCAAAAAAACTTATCATTTTTATTTACAGTTAAGTTACAAGTTAAAGTAAAACCACTCACCTACTTTGAATAAAAAAACTCTCAAATATGAGATAACGAATTCTTGCTTCATCCAAGTGCAAATACAGAGATAAAATAATCAATATCACAATTATTTCCTTGAACTTAAGTTTCTTAAAAAATAGACTACGGGCCCAGATATATTATTTTCTTGTAATATAGGATGACGTTAAAAAATTTATGTGAAATTTGATACAAATTTCACATTGTAATTGCACCACTTAATATACCCTTCCTAAATAATCCATTTTCTGTAGGTGTTTGAGCACTTTCTGGCGCCAAAATTAGTTTTCTACGTAACGTAAAAACGTTTACGTTTAAACATTTTGGAAGCGTGGAAAGCGCTCGCTCATATAACTGTTAAGAACTTTAGATTTAAGTTACATTCACAGACCACCGACATGTTTTTAGACGGCCAAGCGTTATATTAATTTCACAGTGACTTTATACAGAGACAGTGGCGACAATAGAGCCCATCCGCCATATTGCTGCTAAATTTCTGAAGGTTTAAATGGGCGCACACATATTATCGATAGTTTTTCGCAAAATATGACTGAATTAATCAAGTTTAACACATTAATATGAAAAAATTGGATCAGCTAAATGGTTAATTATTAAATTTTTAATCAATTTTAGTTTAGAAAGAGATATATGGCCCACAAAAAAAAATCGAAATTTAAATTTCCCGCCTTTACACTGACAAATTCTGTCAGGGCCACCTGTAAATGTGGGGTTATGTGTCATGTTATTGTTATTATTGTATCAATTTTTATTGCAAATATTGAAAATACTGTGTGAATTGCAAAATGCTTGTTTATGAAAAGTTTTGCTAGTTTGCTACCCTACCGTCAAATTATGTTATTGTTAAATTGCCACATGTTCTTAAATTTAAAAAGAGCTTGAGTTAAGTTCAGTTTCAACTTGGCAGAGCAAGGAAGCAAAAGTTTTTGGTGGCATAAATTCAGTTTAATAAATAAAACCACTTTCAAAATATTAGTTATCAGTCACTTTCCAGTTTCCACACTGACTGTTTAAATTTGGTGGTGTTGTGTCGTAATTAGATTTAAAAAAGTTTTAAAGGAGCTATTTAAATTGTGTTGTGTAAAATGTGTTGTCTCTTGTAAGCTGGAAAATCAAATCCAATTATATTTTTGGAAAAACAGAGTATTAAGATAAATACCTAGGTGTAATCGTTGACCCTGAATTGACATTTAATTTTCAAGCTGATGATACCGCTAAGAGAGAGTCTGCAGGATGTATAGGTTTATAATTAGCAATACTAATGACTTTACCAAGTTCACGGTGCTTCAAGAAGCTGTATCATACCTACTTATGTCAGAAATTTGTTAGACTCTTAAGATAGTTTTAGGTATATAGTCTGTTTCTGTTAAAGTAACTAAATAAATATGTTGAGTTTGAGTAATAAATAAAAGTCGATAGCTACATAGATGTTTTAGTTAATAAGAAGTACCGTACTACCGTATCCACCTTGTCACCTAGGTCACAAGTTGGATACACTTCTGAATGTAGTACTAGACTGTAAGCGGCAAGTGACAAAGCAGGTAACAAAAGCATCAGTTACTCACAAGTAGCAGCACTCAATAATGACCTTAATACTGATTATGTAGGTAAATATAATAAAATTAGAAAATATTAAAGATCAATAAAAGCCATAGTGATTATTCTAAATATTTATTTTAATACTATACCTTTTTAAAGATATTTATTAAATAAAAAATATACAAAATTTTATACAGATGATCCACTAATACTAATTAACATTAACAGGTATTAATACTAGTCTTATGTGCTCAGAGCTAATTTTATACATTATATAGTTTTAACAGATCAAAGCACTATACATTGATAATCCAAACTACAGATTACTAGCAAAATACACAAAAAACACTTTTTTCAAATACTGTTCTAGACAATACTAAAATTTGCAATCTTTCATTTACAAATTTATCACAAACACTGATTACAAGCGAAAAGCAGGTGAACCAGGCTTAAACACATTTATTCATATGGCCAATGGCTTAGAACTTATTGTTTCTATCGATATTCGTTTTAATAATCACAAAAACTAATGAAATAATACACTAAAACAAAAAACCTCATAAGAAACCCATTTAGGCAAAAAGTAAACAAATCGATTTTTGCAGCAATATGGCCGCCAGGACCACGTGACGCGGAGAACCAATCAAAAATTGGTTACCCTATTGTCGCCACTGTCTCTATTGTCACTGTAATTAATTTGACACTGTGCTGCCATCTCTAGTCTGAGTACCAAACTATGAACATTTATTCTCTTAAAATAATACAGTTGTCTGTAATTTCATCTTGCAAATTGGCGCGCTTTTTAAATACTTCTTATTCTGTTACGTAACAGGACTTATTGGCTTTGCTACAAGGCAGTTGCCAGATTGCTCGCCGTCCGGGGCTCAGAGCCGTTAAATCGGCGACCCTCGAAGTCGACCCTGCACATTATTCCAGTTTGGAGACGTTATCGGTAGGATATCCGGATGGCGAGCTCTAAACTCCCGGATACCCTGAATCTTTAAAATACTTCTTGATTTTTCCTATCTTAATTTCTGAAATGCAACTTGGCTTCCACTAGGTGCCCCTTGAAAGTACTACTGATATCACGAGATGACCCTTTCTTTCAGGCTATCCCCTTACCCCTCCCACTCCCGCTACGTAGCGGCCATTACGCTAAGTATTGTAGAACTGCGGCAGACAAACGGGATAGAATGCAGGAACAATTAGGCCTCACACGTTCACAGCGTCTGCTCCCTTTTTAGCGAGGTCGTTGTTTCCACGCTGAGCGGTCGAGTCTCCCGTTTCCCCCCGAAATAAAGCAACAAAACTGAAATCGTGGAACCACTTATGTTAATAACACAGAGGTCTGCATTCGACGAGACGAACCGGAAGACTGAAGGAAAAATGGGTGATAATTTGTGGGAACTAAATATACGTTTATAACCTATATTTCAAAAAAGTATCTAACAAAATACCGAAAAATACAGAAAGAAAAATCAAGTTAACGTAAAGGGACAAATTTTCTTGTGTTCCACGCTCAATTCTAACTAACCCTCCCCCTTTAGGCGCTTTAAACTAAACGCATCAAAACTCCCGCTTTTTAAAAGAAATATATGTTTATAGCCCGACTTTTATAAAAAGCTAATTTTGTTACTTTAGCTCTTTCTAGCCTATTTTGATGATTTTTGGTACACCAGTTGATTTGTAGTCACTCATAACGAATCCGAAGACAATATTTTTTTTGGCGACGTTTCGTTTCCGAGATATACGCCATCAAGTTTCACAATGTTAAGCACATAGTTTCCACGTTATTTTCTGTTTCCCTCAGCAACTTTCATAAGAAAAAGATTAAATTTCAAATATTACACATATATTTCAATTTATAACGTCATAGTATTCAAAAATCAAATCAATTAAATTGTATCTGCAGCAATTATTTTTAATAGGGAATGTTTCTTGATTTTGTATTTTTTTATTTATAAAAATATTTATAAATTAATATAATATTTTGATAAACCTATCAGCGTAACAAGTTTTTGTACTGTTTATTATAGATGTTTTATAATACAATTTAATTGATTTTATTTTTGAGTAATGTAACGTTATACATTCAAAAATATGTGTAATTTTTGATATTTATTTGTGTATGTAATTTTTTTTTGATGAAAATTTCTGAAGGAAACCGAAAGGAATGCCAAAAACTGTGTGCATAAGATTGTGTATATCTCCGAAATAAAACTCTACCGAAAAAATATGACGTCGGATTCGTTATCACCGTATAAAAATCTACTAGTGTACCAAAACCCATCAAAATCGTCCAAAAAAGCTGAAATAAAAAATTACCAAAAAAAAATTTCAATTCACAATTTTCTAACATTTAACAATCAAATATTAAAAAGAAGGCGAAGACATTTTAAAAAAATTATAACATCTACTGCTTTTTCAATCAAATCTACAGCTTTTTTGAAATTGATTTACTGTTAACCTAAAATTTCATTTGTATGGCAACACTGTAGGACTAGGAATACATATTTTACGTGTTGAGTTTTGCTGCCTTGTTACGAGGGGGAGTCGGGAGACTCAACCGCTCAGTGTTGAAACTAACGACCTCGCAAACGCTATGAACGTGAGGTCTAGTTGTTCCTGCATTTTATACTGTTCATCTGCCCAGCTCTACATAGACTAGCGGAATGTATGTTCGCGAATAGGAGGGGTGAGGGGGTAGCTTGGAAGAAAAGGTTATCTCGTGATACTAGTAGTACTCTCAAGGATCACCTAGGAGAAGCCGAGATACATTTCAAATATTTAAATAAGATGGAATAATTAAAAAAGATATTTGTAAGGATCGGGATTTTCCGGGAGCTTTAGAGCTCAACATCCGGACATCCTTTCAATGGAGGAATACGGTGTGAAACTGAATCTTCGGGTAGAGTCTCCCCAGCTCTGACTAAGTCCCGGACTAGGAGCAATCTGGCAATTAGACTATTAACCGTGCCCAAAACAGCAAATTTACAATTTTACTAAAATTTCATCCGGCTGTCAACTGCCAACACTGTGGGCAAATCATATACAAATTTTTATTTTGTCAAATATTGTTTTAATGTTTTGGTCTATAATCTATATGTATATATTTTATATATTGTATCCGTCAGTATGTGTAGCTAAAATTTATACGGAACGAAATATATAAATGAAAGTCGAATAATGAGTTAAACGGATAAAATGAAGGTTGTTTCTTTAAATGCCGGTATCTATTTTAAAATGTATTTTTGTCACTTGGTTATAATAATTATTATTACGCCTATCTCCCATGCCTTTCAAGTTGATACACAGGCATTTGCCAAGACAAATAATGTTGAAGATAAGGAAGAGGTCAAGATCCAAAATGATATACCTCAAGAAACAGGTCTTATGAAATTCAGTAAAGAAAAGCTACCTGATGTTACTTTAATAAAAAATATTAGCAGCACTTCAAATAATGCTGTCACTAATCAGTATGTAAACAATGGCCTACAAAAAATTAGTGAAACTTTAGAAGAAAAAGCTACTGAGTTAGAGGCTGGAGCAGTCACTCGTGGAGTCCTGGTGTTTGTCACAATAAGTTTGCTTTTCATTTTATTTGTCGGCTTTAGAACTTATAGGTATGTAGTAATGTTTATTTTCAACAAGGTCAGTTTGCAGTAGTGTACTGGTAACAATCACGACAATGTTATTGATGTTTTATAAAAATCATAGATAAAATTGTGATCATTGGGAGGTCAAGAAAATTTTCATTCGTTTCAGGGATAATATATTTTATGGGATCCTAATCGTTATTCCTGCTTCCTATGTTGTTTTTAATTGACATAACTTTCACTATTTTTGTATAGGTGCTTTGTGAATCTAGGCAACTGATCCATTTTACTTTAGTATGTAATTTGTTAAGTTTCATACTTTAAGAATCTTGTTTCCAGAAGGTTTAATCTATACCCTCATGTACGTTTAGACTTAAATGCTGTTTGCTTCATGTGACAAATATTTCCAAAAGAAAAATCATGATTTTATTTATATACATATTATTTCCTAAAGGCTACAATAAAATAATAATAGGATCTATTAATAAGTAAACACACATTTACAATTTAAAATCTAAAAAGTAAAACATTGCTTGTAATGATTGTAGAAAATTATGAAAAATGTCATGACTACAAAAATGATTGTTGTAATTTTTCAATAATCGTCCAATAAAACTTTGAAAGCCATAGTTAGTTCTGTGGGGTGTTTTCTGGAATAAGTGATTGTTTCTTATTTGTCTCTGGGGAATTCAGAAATTAGTGATAGAAAGTAATTCTACACAATCAATATTACCATTGACAACTTTGTGGAGAAAGAAGTCCAGTCCAAACAACTGAATCCTAGTGCTATAATAGTATGTCTTTGTAATAAAATCTGTATTTGAATAATAAAAATGTAGCAAACCTATTTTGCACTGCTTGGAGTCCCTTTTCATGTCACAAGTATGATGGAGACCAAATTATACTGTTGTATTCTAAAATACTTCTAACATGCGAATTGTACAAGCATTTTATAATACCAATATCATCCATATGGTTGCACGTTCTGCAGAATCATATTCATATTGAACCATCTCGCAGTATTTCTCAGAGTTAACAACCCAAAACAACTTGAGGTCACCTGCATATAAAAAACATTTATATTTTTTAAAAATCCTGACAACATCGTTGAGTTTATTACAGTACAGAAAATGGAAAGACCTTCCTGGTAGATATGATAGACACATCTGGCAAGCCCCATATATCTATGTACTTGTCAGAACTGGCAATAAATTTGATAAAAATATTGAAGACTGACCATGACTGTAGTAAACTGTGTTGTTATGGATATTGCAACCAACTATGAACTCAATGAGAAAGCAAGTAAAAGAATAAACAGAAACAAATGTTATTACATGTGGTTGCACTGCATCCTAAATTTACGCTGCAAAGATTTGGAAATCTGAGATATTGCAAAGTGTTTCAGGAACAATCACTTTCCGGCTGTGGCATACATGCATAAAAGGAGGAAAAAAATTTGTTTTAGCTAATGACCAAAGGTGGAATTCACTCGTTAACTTTCGGCTCTTTTTTTTCTGTGATTAATTTCTTTTTCTTGCCCTTTTCGGCGATTTTGATTGTCAAGAGCATCTTGATAAGTTTTGTGAGCATTTTTAACATATACCCTCATTTTGTCGGAACCACTAACATTTATTGCATCACCTATTGGATAAATTCAATCATAATACTTGTCTTTGGCAGATAATGGACTCCTCCAATAGATTTTCAACTGAATGTTGTAACATAATATTGACTCAACTTTCAATGGTGGCATTTCCATGATAAAGTATCAAAATTAACTTAATAATATGCCACAATTTTTAAAGTAGTCATTTTGTCCCATAAATTGTAGAAAAATGTATCCAATCGAGTAGTTTGATTATATGTTTAGCAAAAATTTATAAATTCAGAATTTATTAGATGCTGGCTATATCATTGATCACTTTTTTCTGCAATTTCTGTAGAAATTATTTCTTTTTTGTACAAATACTTTAACCTATTTTGGGCTCTTATATGTAAAACTCCTTGATCAAGCATGATATTTGGTTTTAAGCATGTTACATATTTAATAAACTTATATTTAAAACAACAATGTTCTATTAACTCTGCAAAAATGTCTGACATTCTGACGAAACATAAGTTTGTCCTTTTCAGGAACATTTAGGTCTTTTAATGCTATTTTAGTGACAAAACCAACAGTTTTATTAGTGGGTAAAAGAATAACTTTATAACCAAAATTTAATTTTAAAATTTGTTGGAGACCTTTATCCATAACTTGTGTTTTTGAGATTTTTTTTGATTAATTCGTTTAATATTTGTAATAGATCATCATACAAGAGAGGAACCTTAAATTATCGCTCTGATTTTCTTAAATAGTTCTAAAAAGGCAGTAATGTGTGAAAAAAATGTGAGTCTTGGTCTTAAAAAGTATCTTTTAAAGCCTTTTTTGTCTTAGTAGCTGTCTGTCTAGCTTAGAGTTCCTGTTATTGTGAACGGCGCCAGCAGGCAAGTCTGAATATACAGGGAATATTAAATAAATTATAGTTATATAATATATATGATAAATATAATTATAGTTATATAAACGCGACGAAATAATTTTGGGTAAATACAAATCAAGCAAAGCTGATGGAGATATTAATTTTATTATTTTTCCAGGTTTAGTATAAAATCCCCTGACTTTCTATTATTTTTTGTAAATTTAATAAAAATTTTAGTCGGATTTCTGAATTACCTGACTTTTCCAGGTCGCTAAGAATCCTGTTTTAGATTCTGATTATATCAACTTTGATGTACGAATTGATCTTTCAGCCAGTTGCGTTAAACTTGAAGTTTAGAACATATTTTATATACATTTTAATTTTTTTAGGCGCAAAACGCAATCAAAATCGAGTACTATAGTTAGGAAATATGGTATTAGAACCAACAGAAGTGACGTGGAGATGGAACCATTACCTTTATCAGACGACGAAGAGGACGAAACAGTATTTGATTTAACTGCTAATAGGAATATTAACTACTTAGTCAAATAAATTGAAATATATACAGGGTGTTTCAAAAAAATGTTTAAAAGGCAGAAATATAGTTTTAGAGTTACTAAATATCTCCGAAACTTTTTAAAAGTTTACCAGAGGCATTCACACAAATCTTCTCTAAAAAAAATCCTATATGTTTTTTTATTCATATGCATCGTGTTCGAGATGGTAATCTAAGAATAACATTAATCTCTATCTTCAAAACTAATAATAATTTCTGGTCATGTTATTAAAACATTTTATTCTTATTCTTAGATATATGTTCCATTAAAATCCTTTAGTGCTTTTTTGAAACACTCTGAATATTTATTACTGTGTTGCTGTGACTGATACTAATTGCCTTATTACTATTTAAAATGTAAATATGTACAGTATTGATAAAGATATTTGATTTTTACCAAAATGTACCATGTTATCCCCATATGACCCTTAATTTTTAACCAACATTTCAAATCATTCGGATTAGTAGTTTTTTTAGTGGGCAACTAATAATTAAAATTAAAAATTGTTTCATTTAAAACTCTTTTAGCATAAATTATTCTTGTTTGGAAAAATTATCTTACTTGTAGAAAACGCTTAAATAACAATTGAACTAAGAGCTGACCAATTGCACATTTTGTGTCAATAGCATATAAATCAGAGTATAAATGTAATTCGTTGTAGTTACATCTGGTTTTACTAGATTGGCTCGAATAGGTGAGTGAATTAGTTTTTTTCTTTGAAAAAGTATTTGAAACAATCCTATCAGTGCTGTTAGGCTGTTTAATAGTATTCGGAAGACAGTCAAGCTTCCTTCCAGGGCCTGGCTTACTCTGCCTAGTCCAGGACAAAATTCCTCTTGGCCTTTTCCCTAAAAATAAATTCAATTAAACATACAAAATGTGTTTATTTTTACGCTCTGTTTCAAGTAAGAAAATAATAATTTGATTTTTAAAACGAGTTTTTGACGTCATTGTGCTCAATAACATCACTGGCAACAGCGTTTTGTAAAATATGTTCTGTGAAGTCTGGCAACACTGATGGATGGTGTTCTGTGGTTGTAGTTACCTGGTAGCTGTCAGATGTCAAAATGCCAATCATTATGGAAGGTTTATGTTCATGGATCTTGAATAATACACCATTATATTTCATTTATTACAACTTTTTAGTATCAGTATTGAATATATTACAGAACTGTACTGAGGATATCAAATGAGGTTTGCTAGGACGGGTAATTATACTGTGAGATTTCTCATTCAAGTAACTTGTGTAATGGAGATCCCTAGCTAAAAGCCCGCAAATATTAAATTTGACTTTAGCCATAAAATATACACAATATTTGAGGTTTTATTAATATATTTTGTATGTTAAGTATTAGATCTATCTTTAGTAAATCAGTTATGGTGGTTTATGGTTTTTAATCACAAATCTGGTGCTTACTTAACGGGGATGGTGGATTCACCTGGTAATATATGTTTTGTTTAAAAAAAAACTTAATAAAGTCCGGGTCGTTTTAATATAATAGATACGTTTTTTTTATCACCTTCCAAAAAAAGCCTCAGATTGGACCACAATGAACTTTCTGTAAAGGTTTAACGTAAAAACGAATCCACAAAAAGGAAGTACACATTTTTGATAAAAAAATGCGTGATAATTTTGAAGTTTGAAATAACTATAACCGTTTATAACCTATATTTCAGAAAAGTATCTAACAAAATACCGAAAAATATACAAACAAATAAGTTTGACGTAAATGGATTGAAGCAATTTACCTAAGTTCCATTGTGTTCCAGGCATAACCAGGGTTAATCAAAACTCAATCCGAATCCGAAAAAACTAAAGGAACAGCTAGGACTAGGAACACACTGGAGTACCTTATCAATATGATTGCGGTAAAATTTAACATTACTTGTGTATATTTCGTCGTAATAAACGTATACTTTACATATATTTATGAGAGGGTATAATAGCTTGTATGTTATCACGCTTGGAACCCAATGTAAATTCTGTAAATATTTAACGTAAAAATTGGTGATAATTTTTGATATTGGAACTAAATCGTTTATAACCCTTATTTCAAAAAACTATTTAACAAAACAGCAAAGAATACTTGAAGAAAAATAACATCTGGAGAAAACGATTGGCATAATTTGCATTGCATTCCACGCTTAAACACCGTATAAAAATAGTTAAGCAGTTTACACATGGAACACAATGAATCTTCCGTATTTGTTTTTTATAAAAACTAACCTACAAAAACTAAGCTTAATAAGGAAGTACACATTTGTAGCACAAAAATGGGTGATAATTTTAATGTTGGAGCTAAATATAATCGTTTATAATCTATATTTCAAAAAAGTATCTAACAAAACACCGAAAAATACAGAAAGAAAAATTAGGTTTGACGTAAATGGATGGAAACGAATAACGTAACTTTCATTGTGTTCCACGCTTTAACAGAAAAATTAACCGGATTTTGGCAAAGAGCGCAGGTGCAAGAACAGAAATTACATTTACATACTTGATAAATTATTTTGCAATTGACAATGATTGAAGAAATGTAAACCAAGCATTTTTCCTATTTAATATTACTTTATAGGCGAAACAGTTTTATCTGTAGTTTAGTTGCTAAAATTCGGTAGAAGTATTTAGTGAGTTTGTTTGATGCATAAACTTGCGCAATCAAGAGATTATGGACTCAGTGTTACGCAGAAATTCCGAAAGCGGAAGCTCGATTTATAAAATAAATGCTGTTTGTAAAAGATCCATTTCGGTTTTTTAATTATGTTAGATTCAAAGAAGAATTTAAAGACAATGACTACCCCTCTAAATTATAAAGTCTGCTATCCAGTGAAAACTAATTGAAAATTTGTACCTTCATTATTTAGGTATATTATAATTTGCGTTTCATTTATGAACAGAAAACTGTAAGTAAGTTGGAAATGTAAGTGTTATTTAGAAATTTGTAATATATTTTTTGCAAATATCTTTAAATGCTATTTATTTTATGCATACTTGTTGATTAGCTACTCGGTAGGAAGTAAGATTTTTTTTATCCGTGAATTTTGAAATTCACCTATTCTTTTTGCAGATAATAGAAGAAATATTTTTTTGGTGCGGGAATATTTGTATAATTCCCTGAATTTCTTAGTTTAAGACTATTTTTTAAATATATCTTTACAAATGGGGGTAGCGACTTTAAAACTGGGTTAAAAATTTAAATACAAATAAAGTTGCGTCACTGCCTAATTGCCACATGGTTGCCGAAGGATGCATGTGTGCTTAGAATATTTTGCCGAGGGATGCATATCCGTTTAGAATAGTTAAAGTTGATTTAATAATAATTATCTCTAAGACGTTGCGTTATAAATAAATATTGTTTGGTAACGGATATTAATTGTAAATTTCAGTATTCCATACGTCACGAATAATATTTGTTCTTAAATTTTAATTTATAACAGTTTACGTTTGTTTTATTGGCTTTGCTATAAGGCAATCGCCAGATTGGTCTCCGTCTGGGGCTTAGTCAGAGCTGGGGCGTCTCCGCTAATTTGCACAGTTGTCTAAATTTGTGGATAAAAATTAACTTTTGACATCATGCTCCGCGCATCTACAGAATAGATGATTCCGGTAACACATTTTTCAAATACTGCACTCTCCGTCCGTAACTATTTTTATGCCTATTCATAAATATATGATACGTTACTGAACGGTCGCAAGTGATTGGGAAATACGTCAGGTGACCCAAAACAAAGCCAATTAGGTACCTCATATTACACAAGTCCCCTGGAATATGAAATCTAGCCGACTGTATTGCTGGATTTCTTGTTATAGGTCGATTTTGTAACATGGTATACCCTACTGGCTTATTTAGGATCACATGCCTTGTTGGCCAATCCCATCTAATAATGTTAATTTTGGTGAGGTTTAAACAAGGTTTGTTAAAACTTCGGTCGTAAGAGCATGTGTATTAGAATCATAACTTTAATGAATTTTTTTGCGTGTTCCATGAGTGAGGATACTACCAAAGCGGATCAGGCTTTAAGGAAACGTTCTAATGTAAAAATATTAACCTAGGCATTTAGTTGGAGGAGCGTGCATGAGTGATGCAATTTTGTTGTCTATCAAGTAGTGGTTAAACAAAGTAGTTAAACAATGTTTAAAAATGCCCTTGCAATTATACATTCTTATTCCGACGAAAAGGTTAGTTTACAATATTTGCAGAGTGATACAAAATATGCTCGTTACATTCCGGTTTCTGGTCTTTATCCAAAACAGGAGATAGATTGGAAGAAAAGGTCATCTCGTGATACCAGTAGTACTCTCAAGGAGCACCTAATGCTTTTCAAAGATTTTAAAAAAAGCACGCTGACGAAACGGCCCCTTTAGGAGCCAAGCGTCAAAAAACATTAAGGAAGAAAAGAAGAAGAAATGTCAAAAATCAAAAAATAAAGTTGTAAACATTAAACAATAAACATTTCAAATTGAAAATTATTGGTAATTAAATAAAATAATTTTAATTTTAATGGTTTCCACGTGTGATGGATGAGATACCGAGAGGAAACAATTATTTCCGACATAAAAGGGGGTCACTGAGGGGATCAAGATATATAGGGTTAGTACTTGGTAAAAAATCCTTCACAATGTGACCACTTTCGTTATTATTGTCTTCTATGTCAAAAAAAAACCAAAACCAGAAGATCAAAATCTAAATTTAATAAAGAAATACACTGCAAATAACTAAGACTAATAAGTAATAAGGGTAAATAGTTATTCATTATTATGTTATGTTACTCACTAAAAAGAGTATCATGAAAGGATTTTTCTATAAAAGAAATATATTGTAATAGCTGTTCAAATAGGTTTTGTAATTTAATGAAGACTTTTGTATAAATTATTGAAACGTGACATATTTTGGTGGCAGTAAAGCACAACATATCAAAATCTAAAGTGATCTTAATAACATTCAGTTAAGTGAATGACACATACTGAAAAAGTACAGAACTAAATAGTGATAAATGGTCCCAGGAAATTAATATACTGCCATCAGACAGTTTTAGATATGGGATTTCTGCAAGATTCTTTAGCTAATATCAATTTTCAAGGGGATACTGACCACATAAATTGTTCAGAGTATCTTTTACCATTGTGGTAGTAACCTAGATGAGATTGACCAGATATTTTATCACATCATCTGTATAACTACTGAGCTCAAGAGAAACTAGCTCAATATTTTTTTTGGTCACTACTTATTTATTTATTTTAGTCATCAGATATTTTTAAGCTCTGTAATTGCGTTATGGGTTTGCCCAAAATTTGTAGTTATACTGTCATAATAGATAAACGTGTGAATACTATTAGACCATTTATACAGGAAAATGTCAGCTTTTTTTATGATTAAATAAAGAGTATATATAACTGTGAAATGTGTATTAAGATTTTTGGGCTGAATTTTGTGTAGTAGTGAAGTCAGAAGTGAAAAGGTCATGTCAACATTTTATTTGATGATCTGTGGGTGCAAGTAAAGCTTCCAGAAGAGATAATCGTAATTGGGTCAATTTATGTGCCCTCAAACTCACCTGAACATGTGTTTCATCTTGTAAATAACACTGAAGATCTTCGACAATCTGTCAAGAAGGCAAAATTCATTTTGTTTGGAGTTTTTATCCTACCAGACATATCCTGGGTGCTCGAGGAACAACAATATCCAAAGGAATAGGCTGAAATACTTCTTAATAATATCACTAACTGCAACGGTAGGCTCCTAGATTTAGTATTTTGTGATGATTTTGAATTCATTTATATAAAGAAATGTGAGAGTCTACTAAGTTAAGTTGATATGTATCACCCCCCACTAGAAGTTTTTATAAGTACAAAAACTACATCTTTCTTAGAAAATACCACCAAAACTACAGCTCATTTGTTTGACAAGGCAGACTATGAAGCACTTAACTATTTTTGAACATTAATTAAAAAAACCAAGGAATTCCTAAAAGTATGGAATATAATAAGGATTTAAAGGATTCCCCTGAATCTATTGTAGAAACTTTTGCCTGCCACTTTGAATCATGCTACACAGACCACACAAATTTCAAAATATGTTGACTCCGTTGATAAGAACAAGAGTTCAGGTCAAGATTGTTTGTCTCCTATATTTATAAAAGCTTGTGCATTGTCATTGATCAAACCTCTAGGCATGGTTTTTCAAAGTTCTTTTAATACAGCTTAATTTCCAACATATTGGAAGGAGTCTGCTATCTGTGTTATATAAACATCATTTGACTCCAGAACAGCACGGTTTCTTCAAAAGACCATCAATGGCTACAAATTCAGCTGCATATCAGAACATTCTTGTCCAGAAAATTGAGGAAAGATGTTAAATTGATGCCTTGTACACTGACATATCTAAGGCCTCTGATATTGTGTATCATAACTTACTTCTAGAGAAAATAAGAATTCAGGGAATGGGTGGAACTTATCTGAATTTAATCTGGTCCTATTTAACCAATCGGAAGCATTATATTAAGATAAGTGGTGTAGCATTGAGACACATCAATGTTAAATCTGGAGTACCACAAGGTTCTCACTTAGGACCAATATTGTTTTTGCTTTTTGTCGATGATGTACATCAGGATTTTTAAAAAGTCCAAATGTCTTTTGTGTGCAGATGACCTCAAGTTCTTTTGTTATTATCTCCAAGGAAGACTATGAGATGGTTCAGCATGAATTAAATGAACTGGTCCATTGCTTCAAAAATATTATGTTTTAGAATGACAATTTATACAGTGAGTTTAAAAGATTAATGACTTAGGTATAACCTTTGACTAAGAAGTAATCTTTAATGAACATATTATCAATGTTAACTTGACGGCTACCGAATGTTGGGTTTTCTTCGCAGAACGTGCAAACATATGCATGATATTGGTACTATAAAATGCATGTACAACTCGCTTGTTAGAAGTATTTTGGAATATTTTGGTTCCCATCTTACTTGTGTCATATGAAAATCCACTTGAAGCAGTGCAAAATAGGTTAGCCAAATTTTTATTATTCAAACACATACCATATAGCACTGGGATCAGTTGGTTGGACTGGACAGCCTAAAAAACTTGGGCAGAATGCCATGGTCTTATCTCTCTCTAAAGTTGTCAATGGTAATATTGATTGTACAGAGTTGCTTTCTAACATTAATTTCAGAACTCGGAGATAAACAAGAAACAGGCACTTATTCCAGGAAACACCCCACAGAACTCACTATGACTTTCAAAGTTTTATTGGCTGATTAATAAAAAATTACAACAATAATTTGTGTAATCATGACATTTTTCATAATTCTTTACGATCATTTAAAAGCAATGTTTTATTTTTTAGATTTTAAATTATAAATGTGTGATTACTTATTGATAGATCCTACTATTAGCTTTAATGTAGCCTTTGGGAGATAATTTATACCATTTGGAGAGAGATCTCTGTAGAGTATCGAATTATAAATAAATAAATAAATAAATAATTTAAAAAACATAGCGTGTTTGACTATTGATAATATTCATAATTTTTTTTTGCAAAATTCCTTACAATCTTCTAACCCCTCTAGGTTGCACCCCCCTGTATGGTTATTTTGTAACCTAGATTTATTCTGAAAGTGGTCACGCTGCTTCTTTATTTACTTTCTAACTGATTATATGTTTCTATTTAAGCTCTCGTTCTAGAGGACAATATAAATATTTCTCTCATAGACGGCTCTATAATGATAGAGCTAATACAAATTATTTTCCACATAAATATGGAAGAAAAAAACCATCAAGAGCAATTTCTCCAGTTGAGGGGAGTGAAGAATATATGAATCGTAAAATTCAGAAAACTAGTGCAAATATTATGAGACAATTGCTTAGCTCAAATGAAAGTTTAACTAACAATAGTGAATTTATAAAGTGTGACGATCAGAATGAGCAGGCTATTGCCGATGAGATGAGAGTCATGGAAAAATCTGACCAAATTAGTACTGTACCTTCGGCAAAAATTAAGAAATCAATGGCAATGCATTTAAGTGCTCAAGAGATTCATAAGAAAATTATGAATCACATTGCAAATTTAAACAACGGTAGGAAAAAAAATTTCATTAATTCAAATGGTAGTACTGGTATAGACAATGCACTACATAACATACAGAAGCAGAAGAGACTCGAAATATCCAGAATTCTTAGAGATATGAACTCATCATCTGATCTTCATGAGGTTGGAAGTTATACAAATTCAATTGTTCCTGATATTGGTATAAGAATTGATGAGCTGCCTTGGGATGTAATTGAAGAACTGAGACACACACTAAATGTTGATTTGGAATACTTGAATGAAGGTAAGGAATTTTTTTCTAAAAGGGTTTATTTGGGCACAAATTTCAGAGAAATAAATATTAAATAATATATATAATTTTTTTAAATACAGCAATATCTGTTTATTCTTGAATCAGTATTCACATTTGAGGCATTTGGGGCTATCAGTTCTTTTATTCTAAACAATACAGTTTTATGTTGGCAATAATATTACATGTGAGACATAAAATAATTAATATTTTCCATGCTTAGGTGTTAAGAACTAGTTTATTATTATATGCGATGGCAAAAAATCTAAAACCTGTAGATCGGACATGATGGTCCAGTGGCTTGGCTACCTCCTTCGTCAGATTTAAATCCCTTGGACTTTTATGTTTAAGAGTTTAATTTTTTTAAAAGTTTCAAGTTAGGGAAATTGTTGTGTTAATACATTATATTGACTGTAAAGTTTCCTGTGCACAATTCTGCTTTGCAGTGCGAGTTGTAGCACGCGAACTGGATTTCCCTACAGCAAAGAATGTATATTTTGCACTTGTGGAATCGCACTTGTGTTACGGCATTTGTTTCTGGGGTTCTTGCGCTAGATATTTATTTAATTCTATTCAGTGTGCTTATTACATAAAAAATTCGGGGATCAGATCAGTATCACGACTGGACCATAATTCCTCTGCCAATACCCAATGCAGCACTTACCAAAAGATCATTATTTTATAATAGCAGGAAGATCTTTAACCACCTTCCCATCCAATTGAGACAAATAGATAACTACAAATCTTTTAGAACACAAGTAAAAAGCTTTCTGGTTGAAAGAGCCTATTATTCAGTAGATGAGTTTCTGGAATCCTCATTTTAAAGAAAAAATGTAAAAAAAAAACAAAAAAATATACATATATATTTATAATTGAATTTTGTTGTTCTTGTATTCTATTGTTTTGTGTATATCACCGACCACATGACTTATATGTAGGTTAAGTTTCTTTTTGTTTAGTATTAGGATTTTAGCTTTGTCAATGAATTTTGTTTATGACAATAAAGCCATGTTTGAGTTTGAGTTTGAAATAACTTCTAAACAGTAGAAAATATCAAATTAAATAAAATACAAAAAAGTTAGAGAACAAAAATGAAGAATCTTATTTTCTAATTGGAAACAGCCAGTGACTTGGTGGTAAAAAGTTTGGGGGGGTCAATAGGATCGCGACCTGGAAAAAAGTAACATCTTGTTGATATTTTGAAAACTTATGCCTCTTTTATAGATATTGTGTGCGAAGTTTAAATAAATTATCTCTAGAAATGTTCACAGTGTATAAAAAATATGTAAACATGGACACCCTGTATCTTGGAAAGCAAGCATTTCTGGACTTATGTTCATAGAATTTTTTTTAAGGAATTATTCATCATTTAAATTTAAAATATAGGAATAAATGGAACTTAAGTTTTTAATATTGATTTTTTTGTTCATTGTGAATTTTTCTTTATATATTTATATATACATATATATATATATATATATATATATATATATATATATATATATATATATATATATATATATATATATATATATATATATATATATATATATATATATATATATATATATATATATATATATATATATATATATATATATATATATATATATATATATATATATATATATATATATATATATATATATATATATATATATATATATATATATATATATATATATATATATATATATATATATATATATATATATATACATTTACGGAAAAAAGTTACTCTTTATAAAAAGTTCTGCTTTCTGCCAAAATAATATTAAAATATTCTAACTTGAGATTGCATATACAGGGTGGTCAAAAATTCCAAAAAATCGAAATTTAATCAAGAGAAAAGTACCTTTAATATTCATTTTATAGCAAAATGTAATTCAAAATCTTACTTAGAATAAAAAAACATATCTAGCACTAGATTCGTTGCTTCCTATCTGAAATCACTTCTTAAGGAATGTAAAACTTTAGCTTCTTTCTGGCAAGTCCAGTTTCTTACTTTTGTTCCTACCTACATACCAGCAAAATTTCCTTGTTTATCGATTGTTGATAATGGCATTGTCACTGCCATTGTCAACCACAATATTCTATTACTTTATTGAAACATCAGTTTGAATATTATAGTAAAAAGAAATGCAGCTGAAATTAAGCAAAGAAGATAAAATTGAAATAATTTTAATTGTCGGAGAAAATTATAAAACATATCGAGAAGCTGCAGACATGTTTAACAACAGACATTATTTCTTTCCGTACAGGTAACTGTTCTTATAGAAAATTCTCTTAAAAGGTTTCTAATCATGGCAGGCGTTATGGCCTTTTAATACCCTCTCCCAATGATCAACATTCTGAAATGGCCTCTGTAGATACACTTTCTCTTTTAAGTAGCCCCAAAAGAAATAATCAAGAGGGTTCAAGTCCGGAGATCTAGCTGGCCAGAAAATATCAGAATACCTGTCGATTACTCGTCCATTAAAGATAAAATTTAAGTATTGTCTTACAACCCTTGCTCTGTGGCATAGTACGCCATCCTGCTGGTACCATATTTGGAACCTCTCACTTATGGGTAGTTCATGAATAAAATCGTACAAATAAGTATTTAGAAAATCCAAGTAGCATTGACTATTTAAATTATGTCGAAAAAAAACTGGTCCAATTACTCTATCTTTATAAATTCCGCACCACACATTTGTTTTGAATGAATACTGATCACGAGTTTGTATAACAAAATTAGGATTAACGTCATTCCACCAATGACAGTTTAGCGAACTTACAGTCCCATTGAGAGTAAATGTTGCTTCATCGGTAAAAATAATGCGTTTTGTCATAAAAGGATCATCTTCTAGCTCCCCCTGTATCAGACAGCAAAACTCGAACCATCGCTCAAAGTCTCCTGGTCTCAAGGTATGTATAAATTTTGGTTTGTAAGGTCGAAAACTGTTTCCTTTCAATATTTTTGAAACTGTATCTTTACCTACGTTATTTGGCAATGTTGCTGACCTTTTGCGTAGGGACTTTTTAGGGTCTTCTATCACAGAGAGCATTACTTGATTTGTAGTTTCGTCATTCGCGACCCTTGACCTCCGTTTCTTGTTAAAGTTATTTTCTACATTTCCAAAAATCTTGAATTTAGTTAGAATATTCGCCACTGTTGTGAAATGTATAATTTTATCGGGGTGTCTGTTGTTAAAAATGTCTGCAGCTTCTCGAAATGTTTTATAATTTTCTCCGACAATTAAAATTATTTCAATTTTATATTCTTCGCTTAATTTCAGCGGCATTTCTTTTTACTATAATATTCAAACTGATGTTTTAATAAAGTAATACAATATTGTGGTTGACAATGGCAGTGACAATGCCATTATCAACAATCGATAAATAAGGAAATTTTGCTGGTATGTAGGTAGGAACAAAAGTAAGAAACTAGACTTGCCTGTAACAAGTCAAAGTTTTACATTCGTTAAGATAGGAAGCAACGAATCTAGTGCTAGATATGTTTTTTTTTATTCTAAGTAAGATTTTGTATTACATTTTGCTATAAAATAAAAATTAAAGGTACTTTTCTCTTGAGTCAATTTCGATTTTTTGGAATTTTTGACCACCCTGTATATGCAATATCAAGTTTGAATATTTTAATATTATTTTGGCAGAAAGCAGAACTTTTTATAAAGAGTAAGTTTTTTCCGTAAAACTACTAATAAAAAAGTTTCCCATATATATATATATATATATATATATATATATATATATATATATATATATATATATATATATATATATATATATATATATACTGGGTGAACCAAAGTAATAGTACATAGAGTAACGGTGAATTCTGTTATTATTATTTGATAGATAAAAAAATGGTTTTAAATTGTTTATTTCTTGTCAAATGATGTCAAAATTTTAGTAGTTAAAAATCTATCCAATTTTATATTTTCTGAAAATTCCTTTAGAATTGTCTTTTGCATTTTAATTAGTGTACATACTTTTTAATTGTAAAAAAAGTCCTAAATTTTCTAATAATTATGTGATGACTAAAATGAATTATTTCGAAAGCTTGGCTATTAGAAAATAAATGTAATATACACACAAAATAAATGTAGTATACACTTTTATATATATATATATATATATATATATATATATATATATATATATATATATATACTGGGTGAACCAAACATAATACTACATAAAGTAACGGTGAATTCCTCATATTAAAATGGTATGATCTAGTTAAATTGTCCTACTGTGAATGTGGACATTAACAAAGAACTGTTAACGCGGGACAGGAAGACCCTGAACTCCATCGTAGGAATAGTAATGGGGCACTGTCGACTAAGGAGTCGGCTTTTAGTTCTTTAGTTACTCAAGAATTCCTATTTTATCTTTAATTTTTATCAATGGAAAACTATCATAAAAAAGTTTTTTAATTAACATTAGAAATTCATGTAAGGGATCAGCTCTATTAAGAAGTTGGTGTCAATCACATAAATAACTATGTGGGGAACTAAATTGGGTTAAACTTTACTATTTCGAATAAAAGGAAATATTTATAATGAAGGAAGTTAGGGGTAAAGGAATTTTATCGATTTTTTTTAAATTGCATTTTTTCCTTCATAATATAATTATTTTAGTTTTTGGGTGTAGTTTGATAAGAATATAATAATATTACTCTTTTGTAGTCGAATCATCTGGTCTGGACTACCAGTGTGACGTTGTGAGTGTATCATCAGCGGAGCTAGACGCAGCTATTAATTCTATCCAAGTAAAACAAGAAGTAGACGTGGAAAATAATATCTGTCAAGACATTACGGGACTTAATGCTGTGGAAATCAAACCCGAAGATATTTCTGATATTTTTGAAGAAACTGTAGATCCAGAATTATTATTACGTATAAGCACTTCTGAAGAAACTAATAGAAATGTATTAAGATCTGAACAAGAAAAAGAACATGATTTTGCTCCTATTAAAGATGAAGCGGAAAACACAGGATCTAGTGTGTCTTCTAATACTACAATTCTTTTTCCGGTAAAAGCAACGGAACTTGAAAATACGCCCGAGCCTAATTTTAATAGTAAAACTATTGAAAACACAGTAGCCAATGGTAATAGTAGGCCAGATGAATTATTTGAAAGTGATAAAAGATTTGCTAGCTGTGAACGTAATCAAATTGATGAGCAGTCACTTAGAACCCGTGAAACTCCACATAATTTTTTTGAAACAGATGCAAATTTTACTAGTGACAGTGTTCAAAATCCTGAGTCTTCCCTTAGAATCCTCGAAATTTCAATACGAGACTTAATTGAAAAAGATAAAAATATTGAGTGTACTGACATAGCTACTATGTTAGAAAAACGAGATTTGGTAGATTTATGTATTAGGCATCTCACAGACTATGGAAGATCACTTATTCAATCAATAAAAAGTACTTTGTCCAAAAATAAAATTAGTATCGTCGGATCTGAGAGCAATATATCGAGTAACAATCCACGTACTGTATTATCTAGTCACACTTTAAAATCTCCCATCTTATTAGAGAAGGAAAATAGGCATATGGAGAAGACACTGAAAGTTGCAGAAAAAGAACCAATCCCCCGACGAGATGTCGAACAGCATGTTGAAATTAAATTAGAGGAAATCTCTAATTTTGAACCTGAAAATATTTTAAAATTTCCGAAATTGCAGGAGAGAATAATGTCTGTACAGGTAATACTTCTTAAAATATATACAGTGTGTAACAAAAGTAAGGAAACAGGTACTACTTACCTGTATTTAATGAAAGTATGTACACTTACGTATGAAATTATGTCAGACGCAATCGCGAGTTCCACATTGCTGCCAAGTTTACCGTTTATATGTTATAAAAGGAAACATTTTTTTTTAATAAAACTATAGGATTACATTAATTTTTTAAAATATGCGTAAAATTCTCAATACTTATTATTAAAAGCACTTTTTATGAAAGTTAAAGGTTTTAGGGAAAATAAAGCTCTAAAATTCATAATTTAATGTATTACCTTTTATTAAAATACCTGCACAGTTTTGTTGACTTACAAAAACGGATCATTTAACTAAAACACAAAAAATTGAAATTTCAATTATACTGGCTTATGGGGATAGAATGCGAAAACTGCAAGATATTTGAACATTTTTAATTACAAATATCCCAGTATAATTAAAATTTCAATTCTCTGGCTTTCAGTTAAACAATTCATTTTTGTAAATCAACAAAACTGACATTGTCAAACATATCAGGTAAACTTTTGTGTGCAGATATTTTAATAAATGTATGTAAATATGTTAAATTGGGAAAATTAGACCCTTATTTTCGCAAAAACTGTGGATTTTCATAAAAAGTGTTCCTAATAAAAAGCATTGAGAATTTTATGTAGATTTTAAAAAAGTAATATAAGATGTTCCATTAAAAAAAATCTTCTTATAGCAGAAAAGCGATAAACTTGGCAGCAATGCGGCACTCGCCGTTGGATCCGCCATAATTTATATATATATATATATATATATATATATATCTATATATATATATATATATATATATATATATATATATATATATATATATATATATATACGTATATATATATCTATATATATATATATCTATATGTATATATATATATATATATATATATATATATATATATATATATATATATATATATATATATATATATATATATATATATATATATATATATATATATATATATATATATATATATATATATATATATATATATATATATATATATATATATATATATATATATATATATATATATATATATATATATATATATATATATATATATATATATATATATATATATATATATATATACCGGGTGTTTCACAACTTATCCTAATCACATATGCACTGTTAAGAAAGAAGTTGATTTCTCAAAAAAAAAATGTAATAAAAGTGGTACAGAAATCGATATAATAAAATAATACAGTTTACCAGTTCACTTACTTATAAAAGCTGTTCAAAATTGTTTCCATTGGCTTCAATGCAAGCTTGGGCGCGTCTAATCCAATTTCGGCGCACTGACTGAAATACACCTCCTTGCTGCTGTGCTTGAAGTCTCAAATTATCGGCAGCCACTGTGATTCGGTCACGCAGATCTTCAATATTCTGAACTGGAGTACGGTATATCTCGTTTTTCAAGTATCCCCATAAAAAGAAGTCCAGAGGATATAGATCGGGAGACCGTGGGGGCCATGCAATTGGTCCACCCCTATCTATCCAGCGTATCTGCTGTACCTCATTCAGAAAATTACAAACTTCTAAACGAAAATGACTAGGTGCCCCATCGTGCAGAAACCACATCCTTGCTCGGACCGCCAATGGCACATCTTCAAGAAGGACTGGCAAATCATTCCGAAGAAATTCCAAATACTGGTGACCATCTATCCGATCTGGCAATATGAACTGTCCAATTAGACGTTCATCGACAATACCTGCCAACATGTTTAAAGAAAAACGATGTTGGAAGTTTGTCTGGACTATTGCGTGAGGATTTTCAAAGGACCAAACTTGTGTATTGTGAAGATTGGTTATACCATTATGAGTAAAAATTGATTCATCGGTGGCGAAAATATCAGCTGTAAAACGGGCATTTCGAGCACTCACAAAATCTTATTCTGAGGTTGTAATATGTGGGTAGCAACGCCTGGACTGTCTGGAGGTGATAGGGGTACAGTTGGGCTTCATGTAATATGCGCCACGCTGTCGCATGTGAGACTTCTGGTACCTGTTGGGCTAACCTCCTTGTGCTTATTCCTGGATTTTCTTCAAATGCAAAAAATTCAACAATATGCAAAATTTCTTCTTCGGTGTTTAAAACGCGTTGTGGGCGAACCCGACCCCCATCCACCCCACGTCTGGGGCGCAAATCTCCACTAGCACGTGCACGTAAAACAATTGAAGTAAATGTTTGTGGATGTGGTATGTGCCTATTCGGAAATCGGTTTGCATACAAACGAGAAGCCGCTTGGGAATTTTGCCCTGCTTGTCCGTACGCTAAAACAATATCCACTAACTCCTCATTACTGTACACATGTGCCATTTTTAATAAATATCGAAAAACATAAACCCGCGAAATACTTTTTTTAAATTCACAAAAATCGACCGTTGTTCATTCAGATCACTCACGATACAGATTAAACATTATTTACATGTTCTTATCAATATGAAAAAACAAAAAATTCATGGTATTTTGTTTTCTTTAGTGGATTGGTACAACATTTGCTACAAGAAATTATTAATGGCTGTTGTGATATCGCAACGATGAGCGCAAAATACAGATATTTATTTTTCATTTTGTTATTGACACTCAGAATTATAACTTAATTTCTGTAGGACTTTTATTACATATTTTTTTAGAAATCAGCTTCTTTCGTAACAGGCATATGTGGTGAAAATTTCGTGGATAAGTTGTGAAACACCCTTTATATATATATATATATATATATATATATATATATATATATATATATATATATATATATATATATATATATATATATATATATATATATATATATATATATATATATATATATGTATATATATTGTTTTATAATTGCATCAAGTCTTGCTTGCATGGAGTCTATTAATGTTTTACAATATTTTGGTTGGAAGTTATTGCAGATTTCCTGAATTTTGTTCATTAATCTGGCTAAGTTGCTATTGTGTTAAATTCTTTCTTAAAAAAAGAGAAGGAATACCTCTTACTGATTTTAAATAAATATTTAGTACATAGTTCGCGATTGATACGACCAAGCCTTGTTGCTGAAATACCTTTTAACGGTTTTTAAATTAACCATGGTGCATGGTTACATGGCAGAAAGGATTGAAATGATCATGAGAACAGCAACATGCATCGAAAATATGTTCTGGAACTTGTGGCTAAATTTCGTGAAACTGCATCAGTGGCCAATAAAAAACGCAGCGTTTAAAATCCCATAAGGAACGAAAAAACGGAAGCGATGGTTTTAGGGCAAGTTTATCTAGATCCTACGTTAAGTACCCGTCAGTTGAAAACTGTGTCTGGTGTTAGTCGACATAGTATCCAAAGGATTCTTAAAGCCCATTGTTTCCATTCGTACAAAATACAACTTGTGAACAAACTTAATGAAGACGATTTTGATCAGCGATTACAATATTGTGAAATTATGAGTGAACGAATTATAAACGATGAAAAATAAAATAAAAATAAAATAATCTTTATTTTATAACACAAAATAGTATCTATACAAAGGTGGAAAATACCGAAAAAAAATCGTATTTTAATAACCACCCTAAAAAACTAAGAAGGTAAATTAAGAATTTGTAGTAATGCGAAAACACAGTTTACAACGAAAGGTGACCAGTACAAACATGTTTCTTAACATTAAATTTAAACGAAGGTACACTTAACACTTTAAAATTACGCGGAAGAGAGTTATAAATTGAAGCAGCCAAATACAGGAAGCAATTCTTAAAATTTGAGTTCTATGTCGTCATGTTTCTCTGATGAATGCTCTTTTTTTTTTAAACAACATGGTAAATCGTCATAAGTGCCGATATTGGTCTGATTCTAATCCCAGAATTTATCATGAGGTACACACCCAACAGCCACAAAAACTAAAGTTTAGGCTGGTATTTTTGGCGATCATATAGTTGGTCGTTTTTTCTTGCCTGGAAATTTGACAAGTGAAATATATTTACAATTATTACAAGACGCCATAGAGCCAGTTTTAACAGCAATAATCGTAAATCAGAATTGCCACGTTATGCGATATTTGTTCGACAATTATTAGGACAGACGTTTCCAGGTCGAAGGATTGGAAGAAGAGGTTCTATTGAATGGGACCAGGGATCGCCAGATTTATCACCCTTGGATTTCTTTCTATGGGGTCACTTAAAGAGCAAAATCTATGCGACTCAACCGACTTCATTACAAGATTCGTAACAAAGAATTGTAAATGACTGTCTTCAATTTAGTCCTGACATATTGCAGAAAGAGTGGCAACGTTTCGATCAAAACCTTTATTACTGTTTGGAGAGTGAAGGTGGCCATTTTCAACATTTACTTGGGTGACGCATAAGTACATTCTTGTTTTTTATTATGTGCAGTTTTTTTAGACTCAAGTTTTTAAAACCCTAGAGTTAAATAACTCTGTATGCTTGCCCAAGTGACGAAAAGTTAAAATAATTAAATAATAACTTCAATATCCTCATTAGTTATTTTTTTCACAACTCGCTGGCAAATTTCTTGCTTTAGTTGATCTGCACTAATCTGATGTATTAATATCTACTTAAGCTTTAAATCAATAAATCTGTAAAACTACTGAACTAAAGAAAGACCTTTAAAATGGGGTATCACTCGACCCCCTTTTACATTTAAGATTCTAGGGGTGGTGGATTTTATGATAATTTAGTATCTCCCTCGAAAACAAAATCGACGTGTCCGAGGTGTTTTTCAAAAAAAATTATGAGCTGCCCGTAAATGGCCTCTATTTCGTTTTCGAGGCGCCACTCTGTATATACAGTGTGTATCAGCCAAATGGAATAAATTCGATAATAAATAAATGGGGGCGTGTTCGGAAAAACGCTTGGACCCGTCGATTGGTATTTTTAGTTGCTCATTTTCTCCAATAAAAACTTTTTATACAGGGTGTGTCCTGTAACAGTGGTCAATGCCAACTTTCTTATTTCAAATGCAACACCCCGGATATTATTTAATTTTTGGATTCTTTAGGAGATTCTAAACATATTTTGTGTTCAAAGTCCTATACCTATCTTCAACTATTTCGGCAATATTAAGTGTTTTCAAATTTATTGCAAAAATTAGGATTAAAAAAATTAAATTATTTATTTCTTCATAATGTATAAACAAAAGTAAAAAGTTAATTTAGGAACTGTTGAATATGCTCGCCGCGAACGTCTTGGCAAATTCCTAATCTTAAATAGAAATTTCTTCTAACGTTATTTAGCATCTGAGGCGTGACCGATCTAATCGCAAGCGTTATTCGTCTTCTTAAGTCCGCTAAGTCGAGGGGTTTAGTTTTATATACAACATTTTTAATATGTCCCCATAAGAAAAAGTCTAATGGCGTCAGATCAGGGGATCGCGCTGGCCATTCTATAGATCCTCGTCTCCCTATCCACCGATTTCGAAATATTCCGTTGAGGTACTGCCGGACATTAATTTGGTAATGGGGCGGTGCTCCATCTTACTGAAACCATATCATATTCGCTGGAACTTGTGGGTTTGCTGGATCCGGATACAAATTTGTCAAAGTTGGCACGACATTATTTTGGAGCAGTGCTAAATAATTATCGCCATTCAAATTGCCGTCAATGAAAAAGGGGCCTATGATATGATCCCTAACAATTCCTGCCCAAACATTAACCTTTTCAGGATATTGAGTATGTTCTTCGCTGATCCAGTGAGGATTTTCCCTAGACCAATAGCGGCAATTTTGTCAATTTACATGACCGTGAAGTGTAAAGGTGCACTCATCCGAAAACAAAACATGTTCTAATTGAATAACATTGTTATCTAACATAGCCATCATTTGTTCACAAAAATAAGTTCTCCTATCATAATCGTCTTCCATGAGCTCCTGAGTTGGTATCACTTTATAGGGATGCATTTTATTTTCTTTTAATGTTCGAATAATCGACGAATGGCTAATATCGAACATTGTGGCGGCTTGTCGACTAGAAATATGTGGGTTTTCCTCAAACTCAAGCATAATATCCAATTTAGTATCATCATTTATTGAATTGGCAGCTGCTTGTTTTATCTGCCTCACATGTCCAAGCTCGCGAAACTGCTTTTCTATTTTACTAATTGTCCCTTGGGATATATGCGGCAAATTTGGAAATTTTTCATGAAATAAGCGAGCAACTTCCACTTGTGTTCGTGTGTTATCTCCATAACCAATCATTTGTAGAATTGTTATTTTATGCATTTCTGTTAAATGAACCATTTTTCTGATATTAGGTATTATGCAGTTAACGAAATTCAAAAGACTATGACACTGACACTGACTACTACTGTCTTGCAAAGAGAAAGGCCAGGCATTTTACACAAAAGTAAACAAAACTTAAAAGTAAACAAAACTGGCTCTTTTTGTTCCATATCAATAAAAAGGAACGCTAAAATGGTTTTTGCTTACATTCTTAATATGAAGACCTAAATGGTAAATAAGTATTGAGTGTGTTGTAGCAAATTTTTGTAATCAAATAAATAGTTCAGTAACCAGAGCCACTTTCATGAATAATAATAAATTCGAAATAAATAAAATAAAAATAAATTTGAAAACACTTAATATTGCCGAAATAGTTGAAGATAGGTATAGGACATTGAACATAAAATATGTTTAGAATCTCCTAAAGAATCCAAAAATTAAATAATATCCGGAGTGTTGCATTTGAAATAAGAAAGTTGGCATTGACCACTGTTGCAGGATACACCCTGTATAAAGAGTTTTTATTGGAGAAAATGAGCGACTAAAAATACCAATCGACGGGTCCAAGCGTTTTTCCGAACACGCCCCCATTTATTTATTATCGAATTTATTCCATTTGGCTGATACACACTGTATATATATATATATATATATATATATATATATATATATATATATATATATATATTTATATATATATATATATATATATATATATATATATATATTTGTACTTTGTGAAAATGGAACTACTACCCAGGCTAGCATTTTAAAATCACTTTAGATAAAAATTTGAAATTTTGGTCGACGATTGGGTTGAGTAATATGTATATTTTAGGCAAAAAAACAAATGACAATAATTTATGGTTTCAACGGAAACGATTAAAATTTTGCTATTTTGAATGGCAACCTTGGTATACTTTTGCACATTTGAATTCTACGAGAAATTCTAAACATTTTTTATGGACCATTTTTTATACCTAAACTTAATAGTTTTGACTTTGGGCAGATTATTCAAAGTTTACCCTTTTAAGATTTTTAAAAACACCACCTTCTTCTTGAATACATGTCTCAATATTTTCTTCAGTTTTTCATAGTACATTCCTTTTTGTAGTATAGTAATATTATTACTAGTTGAAATAAATCGGTTTCCTAAAACATCTAGATTTTCAGGTAGAGTTAAATAGATTTTTTCTTTGATATGATCCCAGAAGAAAAATCTAGGGGCGTTAAATTTGGGCAACAAGATGCCCACCCCACATTCCAGATTCGTGAAGTTATTATTATGGTTATAATTTTCCATAAACCATCAGATATATTGAACTCGCCTAGCAAAGTCGTTAACACCCAAGTGTTGATGGATTTGGTATTTGTAGGGTTTATAGTTATGGTTTTTTAAAATTCTTCTTGCACTTTCTCTGCTAACTCCGATTTCATTTTAAATTTGACGCGTAGAAATGTTGGCTTAAGTTATTCACACGTGCCAGAATGTTTATTTCAGTCTCTTCACTAATAATGAATTCTTCTTCATTTTTATATACACTAATAATGAATTCTTCGTTTTCATTTGTTTTACACCAAAAAAAAAAAAAAATCACAAAATAAAGCACGAAAATTTACAAAAATTTGCATGAATCTGCACACTTCACAGGTAATAAAATAGCAATCTGTGGCAGCGTCATGGCTAATATGATTATACTAATAAACCAAATAGTTGAATAGAAGTATTTTATCAGTTTATTTTGTGATTAACTGTGAAATATATTTTTAGAAATATTTATAATCAACAGCAAAAGTTATGGTATGAGCGGGGGTGGAACCCGCACCTCTGGATCAGTAAGTTTATAATTTTACGTTATGCCTGTATAATCCAATTTTTGAATAGAAGTATTTTATAATAAAGTTAGAATATTTGGCAGGATCAGCAATGGTTATGATACTGGTAGGTTTGAATATGTACAAGTTCTAACGAATTGTTTATCATTGGTACGATAGCGCAATTGGTTAGGTTAGCGATGGACTAGTGATCCAGACGTGCGGATTCGATTCCCGGTGTATACAATACATATACAGGGTGTTTCAGAATAACATGCTAATAATAAAGAGGGTGATTCTTGGGCTCATTTTAGGAAAAAAAGTTCATATGAACGTATGTCCTAAACGCCTAAACTTTTGAGATACAGGGTGTCAAAGTTTTAAAAAATAAATACTTTTTTTACAATAAGTTTGTCACTACTGTAGATATCTTTATGAAATTTGGGTCATGTATTTTAGGAATTAATACGCATTTTTTGATGCATCAAGAATTCAATTATTCTGACCAGTGCCGTCCATGCGGGTTTTGCTTTGCATATTTTTTGGGAAAAAAATAGTACGCCACTGGTTTTTCTTGAAATAAAAAATTATTTTTGAAATCTTCATTCATTTCTGAACAAATTTGCTCTCTTGGTATTTTTTCGTCAGATGCATAGTTTCCGCTTAAAAAAATAAAATAGATTTTACTGCAAAGTCAAAAGCTTCGGAGTAAACAATCTGCAAGCTCAGATTATCTTTGTTTAAATTAATGTTTGTGATACAAATTAATAAGGTATTTTTGAGAAATTTGTTACACACTTTCCATGTACTCATCAAAACGCATTTTCTGGTGTACAACACATTTTTTTTATTTTGAAATTAAATTAAAGAGAAAATTAACTTAGAAGTAAAGCAAAATAAATTAAATGAGATGTTGGAAATGTCCACCTCCAGCATAAATGCATGCATCTGCTCTCTTTCTCATGGATGTTATAGTTTTGGTTCAGATATAGGTGTGCTGTAGACCAATGTTTTTAGATGACCCCACAAGAAATAATCCAAACTATTAAGGTCTGGGGACCTGGGTGGCCATGCGCGCGCCAGTGCACTAAAATGCGCTGGCGCCCCGTCGTGCATAAACCATAGACGATTTCTTACTAAAATAGGAACATCCTCCATCAAAGCTGGTAATTCTTCTTCAAGGAACTTTCTGTAATTTTGCCCATTCAACCTCTCATGAAGAAAATACGGGCCAATCAAATAGTCACCGCATATTCCAGCCCACACATTAACGGAAAACTGTTCCTGGTGGCGAGACTCTGATATAGCATGTGGGTTTTCTTCCGCCCAAAAATGATTGTTGTGGAAGTTTTGAATGGCATTTCTGGAAAAATTGGCTTCATCGGTGAATTTCGTTGTCAAACAAGGGATTTTCATGCACCTTCTGAAGAAACCATTGACAAAAGTTCATCCGTAATGGAAAGTCATGGAGAAGTAGAACTTGAACCCGTTGGATATGGTAGGGATACAATAGAAAGTCGTGAAGTACTCGCCACACAAGAACATGAGTGATATTCAAATTATTCGCAATTTTTCTAGTGCTTAATCCGGGATCTTCCTCAATTGCGTTCAAAACCGCATCCTCAATTTCTGGAGTTCTTGCAGTACGTTGTACTCCTTTTAGGTGATTGTCTTGATCAAAACTTCCTTTTTCGCACAACCTTCTATGAAGTTTTGAAAATGTTCTGGCATCCGGAACATTTCTATTGGGAAAACGTTCTTCATACAACCGCTTCGCTTGTAGTGCGTTACCGTCAGCTAGGCCATACATGTAATGCATGTCTGCTAACTCGGAATTCGTATAATGAAACATTTTTCGTTACAAAAAATCCAAATAAAATGAATTAATTAGACAACTGTCAAAATTATTTATGTTTATAAAACAAATGCCACAAGCATGGCGACCGACCGGCCCCGGCCGCCCCGGACCTCAATAGGTTATCATATCTTGTGAGGTGATCTTAAAACATTGAATAACAGAACCCCAATTCATAATGACTTTGCAGTAAAATCTATTTTATTTTTTTAAGCGGAAACTATGCATCTGACGAAAAAATACCAAGAGAGCAAATTTGTTCAGAAATGAATGAAGATTTCAAAAATAATTTTTATTTCAAGAAAAACCAGTGGCGTACTATTTTTTTCCCAAAAAATATGCAAAGCAAAACCCGCATGGACGGCACTGGTCAGAATAATTGAATTCTTGATGCATCAAAAAATGCGTATTAATTCCTAAAATACATGACCCAAATTTCATAAAGATATCTACAGTAGAGACAAACTTATTGTAAAAAAAGTATTTATTTTTTAAAACTTTGACACCCTGTATCTCAAAAGTTTAGGCGTTTAGGACATACGTTCATATGAACTTTTTTTCCTAAAATGAGCCCAGGAATCACCCTCTTTATTATTAGCATGTTATTCTGAAACACCCTGATATATATATATATATATATATATATATATATATATATATATATATATATTCTTTAAATTTTTAGATTGTGGAACACGAATTGCTTCTGACTACCGAAAAAGGAAATATCATATTCATTAACCTACACGATGGGACTTTGCAGCAATATTTAAACGTTACCCAGTGTACCATTACAAGTATAGTTTTTGTTAAAGGATTAAGTAATTTTATTTATATGTACATAGGAGGCCTGGAGGAAGTTCTTAGGGTATACGATTTTAGACAGAGGAAATCTTTAAAGGCATATATGATAAACAACCAAATCATGTGCATGGACTCTATGTGGGATTATGTGTTTATTGGCTGCAGAAATGGATCTCTTATAAGATTCTCATGTGAGGTATATGTTGTGATATTAGATGTTTAAAAAGAAAAAAACAAGTTATCTCAAAAAATAATAAAGTAATAAAGGTGAGCCACTTCTGAGGGTCACCTGATATACATTGTCAGCTTTTTTATTATTTTTTTTTAGAAACAAAAAATCGAATTTACAGAAAACAGTACAGTCGGTACCGATATTTTGGTTCTTAAAGCTGTTCAAGAAGGTCCTCGACGAGTATTGCTTGTAGGACAACGTCATGCTCCGATCTATGTCAGAGATGCGATGTCAGGATTAAACTTGAGAAATTTTGGTTCTCAAGCTATTGCACCGACAGTGTATTCCTTAGTACTACATAACAATAATCTTTATTGTGGTACTGCAAAGAATGATATATTAGTATTTTCTTTCCACGTAAGTATCAGCTAATATATAATAATAATAATATTTTGACTTTTATTAACAAGTATCCAATGAAAAATTATAGATTTACAGCAACTAAGGGCGGTAACCGATTTTTAAGAATTAAAAAGATTCTGAAAGGCCATTATTTGTTTAATCAATAGTCTGGAGTTGTCTTTGATAAAAATAATTTTTTGTGTTATACAGGGTGTGAAAGAATATAATGTAAAAATGAAAAATTTTAACTCTCTGCACTTCTTGCAATAGTTATTCTAGCACTTTCATAGTAACCACATTTAAAAGCTTTGTTCGATATCTCGGGCCGTATTTGGCGGTTTTATTTTTTTTTGTTTAGAAAAAAGTTACAGGGTATTTTCAAAAAGTCTCTGTTTTTTAGATAAAAAATTTAATGTTCATGTAAAACCTTTGGGACTTTATTATCCCAGCTTTTCTGTACACAGAAGTGGATTTTTTTTGTTTAGAAAAAAGTTACAGGGTATCCTCAAAAGGTCTGTATTTTTGAAATTACAAAAATTACAAATTTCTATGTGCTTTATTTATTAATGTCGAACTTTCGGGACTTTATTATCCCAGTTCGTCTTTACACAAAAGTATGGTGGTTTCGTATTTTTTAGTTTAGGAAAAAAAGTTGAATACAGGGTGATTCACTATAAATGTCTACCCCATTTACATTTTTTGCTTTACACAAGGCTTTACATTTTAGAAAAAAATTTAACTACAAAAGTTATAACATCTAATGAGTAGTTTTCATATATTTTTACATAAAAATATAGAGTGTCTCAAAACAGGCAGTCAGACAAAAGTTGCATTTTTTTATTCTATTTTGGATTCTAGTGGAGAAACTAAGAATTTTGTTACCACACACCATATGTCCAATTTCAATAATTATTTTAAATTATTGGTAATTCAGAAACAAAAAGTTGAACATATGATGTGGTATCAAAATTCTTAGTTACTCCAGTATTTCAAGCTAATCAAAATATCAAGTCAAATATGGAATGTTCTATTTAAAAAAAAATGTAACCTTTATCTGTCTGCCTTTTTTGAGACATCCTGTATACATTAAAATATATGCACTAGAAACTACTTATTAAATCCTACAACTTTTGTATTTAACTTTTTTTTCTAAAATATAAAGCCTTGTGTAAAGCAAAAAAGTTAAATGGGGTAGATAGTTAAAGTGTACTTAACTAAAACTAAACCAAAAAATACGAAAACACCATACTTTTTCGTACAGAGGAACTGGGATAATAAAGTCCCAAAAGTTCCATTTTGATAAAAAGAGCACATAAAAATTTGTAATTTTTGTAGTTTCAAAAATACAGACTTTTTGAGAATATCCTGTAGCTTTAGAAAAGCTGGGATAATAGTCCAGAAAGCTTTATATTAAATATAAGAAAATTTGTACTTTTTTGATTTAAAAGATACAAACATTTTGAAAATACCCTGTAATTTTTTTTTCTAAAAAAAATCAATACCTCTATACTTCTGGGTATAGAAAAACTGAAATAATATAAACCCCGAATTTTCACAATAAATAAAAGAACCTCTAGATATTTTAAATTTTTGAATTTAAAAAATACAGATTTTTTGAAAATACCATGTGACTTTTTTCTAAACGAAAAAAATAAAAAACCGCGAAATACGGCCCGAGATATCGAACAAAGTTTCTAAATGTAATTACTACGATTAAAGTTCTAGAGTAATTATTGCAAGTGGTGCAGAGTTAAAATTTTCTATTTTTACATTACATTATTTCACACCCTGTACAACAAAAATAAAATTAATTTTATCAAAAACCACTCTAGGTTATTGATTAAATAAATAATGGCCTTTCAGAATCTATTTAATTCTATAAAATCGGCTAAGTCGTTTCCGAGATACAGTCTCCTAAAAATGGCAAAAAAAATTCTGTGCCGACTAATTTTTGAGCAGTTTAGTATCTTTCGATCTAAGTTTGTATGGTTGGATATTGCATAATAATGTATTTCGGGTTAATTACTTCGAGGGAGACACATCAATAGAATTTCTATTTGTTCGTGCAGAGGTAAAATTAAAATTAAAGAAGAAATTTGTTCATGCTTTTCCCAAGGGTTTAAATCAGGGGTGCTCAAACGGTCGATCGAGAGTGCTTTTTGAGTAGATCTCGAGAAGAAAAAATGTTTTAATCAGTAGGTACTTAACTAAACTACAAAAATTTATTACGTAATAAAATAACACTCTGCTAGCGGCAAAAGGCGGCTTTATCAAAGGAACGTGCGGTACTTGTCAAAGAAAAGCCGCGTTTTTTATTCTTGCCGCTTTTCTAGAAATTTCGGGCGGCGCGTTTGACGGGAACATTCGAGACTTTCGTTCACGCCGATATAAATGTTGCGCCTGCAGGAATTGGAGTCATTCTGAATTGCAACTTAAAGGCAATACTATGTCGATACAAAGTTTATTATTAAATAGTACAAAACGAGTGCAGCGAAGAAATCTAAAACGTATCATTTTAATAACGATTGGGAGGAAGAATTTTTGTTTTGTATGGTGATGGGATAAGTGCATTTGTCTTATTTGTCGTGCGTCAGTTGCAATACCTAAGCAAGGTAACTTAGAGAGGCTTCAAAACGGTTCATAAAAACTATAAAAAGGATTTTCCGCCACAGAGTGAATTAAGAAAACGAAAAATACGTGATTTAATATCTTGTTTGAAATAAGAACAAACCATGTTCACAAGACCAGCCAAACAATCAAAAGCTGCTACGATCATGTCTGCTAGTATTGAAGTCATGAGTCAGGACATGGCAGATAAACTAAAAAATAACAACCGATATGACAGACACTGCCCAGCTGTGTATTTTATTGGGATGGTATTCAATGACATGTTGGCTAAGGAAGAATTTTTGACAATCATTCCTCTGAAGGGAAAGACCCGTGGCGAAGATATATATGACGTTTTCTTCAATTTTGTAAAAAACTACAAGCTACCAATATATAAATTAGTGTGCATTACAACCGATGGAGCACCAGCAATGACTGGAAACAAAAACGGTTTTCCCTTCATTTTTTTCAATCCATTGCATTATACATCAACAAGTTTTGTGTTCAAAAGTTTTAAACACGGAGGAAATTATGGGCATTGCAACAAAATTTGTGAGTTCCATCCGTGCACGTAGCTTGCAACGGCGGCTCTTTAAGTTGCAGTTGGAAGATAGGGAGTCAGCTGAACACACTGGTTTAGTTCTTCACACGGACGTCAGGTGGTTGAGTCGCGGAAAATTCCTAGAAAGGTTTCAAGAATTGTTGCCCGAAATAACAGCTTTTCTAGACGAAAGAGGTGATGACACTACTGCGTACATAGTAACCATCGTATTATCAAACCATGAAACTTGGTATATCATTCATATAGATAAGAATAACAGTGGTCCTAGGATTGAACCTGATAAATCCCTAAGTTCATGTCCACACTGTTTGATCTTGGACAATTAACTATAATTGATATATTTGTCATTTACACTGTCTCCTCCGATACACTGTTTAGTATTTTATTATACCCTCAGTTTTTCGAGTTTGTCCGTAATTTTTTTAAAGTTCAAATGCCTTCGAAAGGTCGAAAAGAATATGTACTATATATTTTCTCATTAAACTGCTCCTAGATATTTCTATAGTAATCAGCAGATGCACTTTGAATTGAATATCCCAACGAAAACCATGCGGAACAATATTAGCTTTATCGTCTTTTTTAAATACCAGTGTGACAATTGCAGTGTTTATTGAATTTAAAGAATTTCCACGTCCAAGAGAAAAATTTATTAAACATTGAAGTTAATAGAAGAATAAGGAATCTAGTAGCAATCTGCTACTAGATTCCTTATTCTTATATAATTTGTGGTAGCGACCAACTCGTCTTTATTACAAAACCAGAGTATATTGATTTACTGCAAGTTGGGAAGTTGCCTGAGGCAGTGACAAATAATTAACGCTCCAATAGCGTCTCAATATCGTAAAAAAGCCGTGTCACTGATATAACTACTTAAAGTTGAAACTTTTTTATTGATAACGAGCATCACAAAATCATGAAAAACATCCACCTGCCACTTTAATCGAATCAATATGCACCTGCTATTTATATCAAAAATATCCTATGTTGAAAAACGAAAAATGGCTGACTGATTTGGCATTTTTGACTGACATCACAATACACTTAAACACCATTAACTTGGAGCTTCAAGGTAAAGGAAAAACTGTTATTGAGATGATTAGCGCAGTAAACGCATTCAAAAGTAAATTGCAACTTATGATAGATCAACTGAAAAGAAAGGATCTGAAACGTTTTCCGTCTTTGAAAGCAAGGATTCCTCAGTTGAATTATGATACGTATGAGGCTGAATTATCAAATATTTTGAGACAATTCGAAATGCGTTTTTATGATTGTAGTAAATTGGCAAATGTAGCATCATTTTTCGTTTAAAAACGTTGAGAAATTAGCTACTGAAATAGCAAGTCAGTTTAATATGAATTCATGTTCTGTTGAAAATGAGTTGGTGCAGATTATATCAGATATACATCTCAAAGCTTCAACATCTGACACAAATTTCTGGTGTTTTATATCTGAAGATAAATATCCGAATCTAAGGCAAATTGCCCTTCAACTGACAGCAATGTTTGGGTCAACTTACTTGTGCGAGTCTGCATTTTCTGAAATGAAGATAATTAAGTCAAAATATCGCAATCGACTAACTGACGATCATATGTCATCATGCTTGCGATTAGCACTCAGTGGTTACGTACCATCTTATGAAAAGTATGCTGAGGACATGCAGTGCCACGCTTCAACATCCAAAGTCACTCCTTAGTTGAGTTTAACACCATATGTAACTCTTTTGTTTTGTAACAACCAATAAACTAGCAAATTTGAATAACTATGAGTTTTTTCATTGATATTGTAGAGAAGAACCTAACTAAACCTAACCCAAACCTTGACTAAAATAATGTATATTATGCGGAAAGCTAATATCTATATATGCTACGGTAGACCCTACCTAGGTAGGTAGAAAGGTAAGTAGGGTGTATGTATCGTGTATGTACGACAAACCTGCATCACATACACTTGCAGCCTCTCAGAGTCGATCGTAAGTAGTCTAAAAATATTGAGGTAGATCGCCAGCAGTTCAAGTTTGAGCACCCCTGGTTTAAATGTTGCGATGTTTGTACTGGTTCTATACAATGCCAAAATGCGGAAAATGATGATGATTATGAAATATTGATGCAGGAAAGTGAGATCGAATTTGACATATAAAATCCATTTTATCTGTAATATACTATGCTCGCGATGTAAACATTATGTAATAATATGCGAAATTATTTAGTAAAATGCTAATATTTTCTGTAATTATCAATTGTATCCACTTTTTTAATCATTGATTAAATAAACATATGGTTTTCGATGTGTATATGTTCATTGCAACATATTTCACCTTCTCCAGTGGAACCGGATAATTTCACGAAAAATACAAATTTGCCTATACAGGGTGTTGGGGGTTTGACTACATATATTTTAACACGTGATAGTATGAATCATTTTGATTAAAAAATGCTTAAATATCATAGGGTCAATTCCTTACTATTTTTGAGAAAAACGGTTTTAAACTTGCATTTTGTTTTATTAATTTTTAACGTTAACACATTTATTAATTGTATTAAATAATACAATTATTTATACGATTTTCTACAAAATGCCTACATATTTTTTCTTAGTAAAATATCTGAACGACCTAAATTTAAAAAATAAAAATCGAATAAATTGTTTTATTTTACCATAGAATGCTTATTTGAAAACGGTAACACTGCTCACCGTAGAGTTTTAATAACGGGTTTTTGCCATTTTTTTATACACGCCGATATTATGCTAACAAACCACAATTTATTAAACAATATAATAATACACAAAATAAAATAATTGAATCGTTTTCAAATCTACACTTCTTTGTTGACAAAACACAGGTGATGAAATTGTCATCAGACTGATGTCCAAGCAAATAGCAATGTTGCCATGCTGTCTTGGAATTAATTGAAACCTTCTATTTTAAAATTAAATGATTTATAAGAATATTTTGTTTAAAATCGTCCATACTATCCTATCTTAAAATATTTGTAATCAAACCCCTAACATCTCGTATAAAAAATGTTATATGAAAGTACAAGTTTCGACGAGCATTTTGCACTTTTTGAACGTTCGAAAAGCTTTGGTAGAAACTGAAATATGAATTTTTAAAGTTAACCACTTTTAGCCCTAAAAATTGCTAACCTTAAATCACCCGTACCTCGTAAACGATGCGTTTTTCGAAAATATACCAAGAGATGAAAAGTGTTTATTTTTGTCCAATCTACCTAAAAATATGTTTATTTTTATTTATTAATAAACGGGATACCCCATTGAATTACAATAAACATTTACAAAAAATAAATTTTCAAGTAAGGTAATACTAGTATTTTCCCAATACAAAAGTGTAACCTAAAAGCAATCATAAATAACAAATTTATGCAAAAAAAATTATATTAGAGTCCAAGAATTTGTTCAATCATTTAGTGTCCCGAGAATTTTGGACTTGAATTTTTGTAATGAGCTTCCGAAAGGATCAAGAGAGGAATTATCATTTAATATTCTTAATGACCGTGTGAGAGGCATATTAAGTCCATAATTTGTGTGATGGAAATCGATATGAAAGAGGTCAGATCTCCTAAGGGTACGAGAGGGTATTTTGAATTTAATTTGCTGTAGTAGAAACGGACAGTTTACCATACCATTTAAAACTTTATAGGTAAAGCATAGGTCATTCATCTTTCTTCTGCAGGATAAGGATGGTAAGTGTAATTGAATGTCAAATTTATGTTGCAAATATCTTACAAACTTATTCTGAACTGATTCAATATTTGATATATGGACATTGTAGATAGGTGACCATACAATGGAAGCATACTCAAGATGAGGCCTAACCAAAGAAAGGTATAGAAGTACTAAAGATGATCCCACATCTAAATATGAAACCCAGTATCTGCATTACCTTGGAGGTTACCGCAGCATACTGATCTTTAAATGAAATTCTACGGTCAAATAATACTCCAAGATCCCTTACCTTATCCATCCCTTCCAATTGAACTCCATCGATCGTGTATTCAGATCTATATTGTTTAGTGACTGTGTAAAAGCTCATAAAGGTACATTTCTTAACATTTAGTGAAAGGTGATTATCATGAGTCCACTGCACAAAACTGTCAAGGTTAGTTTGGAGTGCCAAAATATCCGTCTCTGACCTAATAGGCATAAAAAGTTTCATATCATCAGCAAACAGTAGACACCTACAGGAGTGTAAGCTTAGGGCTATATCATTGACAAACAGTATAAATAAGAGAGGCGACAAGTGACCTCCCTGTGGTACTCCAGATGTTACTGTAATTAACTTGGAACAAAAAGGCCCTATCTTGACCCTCTGAACTCTACCAGTCAGAAAACTCTCCAGCCATCTCAATAGATCAGTGGCAAACCCAAACGACCGCAACCTGGCAATGAGCAGCCTAAAGTTAACACTGTCAAATGCCTTGAAGAAATCAGTATAAACTGTGTCGACCTGACAACCTTCCTCCAAGACCTCCAGCACAGCCGTCTCGAACTCAACCAAACTGCTAACCGTGGACCTGCCACTCACAAAACCATGCTGCTGATCAGAAATAAGTTCTTTGCATGACCAGTTTAATTGCTCCGAGACTAGGCAATCAAAAATTTTTGATATCGCCGATTGATTTGCTACCCCCCTATAGTTATTAAGTCTACATCGCTCCCCTGACTTAAAAATTGGTACTATGAAACTCTCTTTCCAAACTTTCGGAAACTCGCACTCTGTCAATGACTTATTGAATAATATATGAAGTGGTAGAGTTATGGTACATACCACATTAAACAACAATATTTCAGGTACTCCATCGGGTCCACTATTTGATTTCTTTTTTAATTTGATTCACAATTACATCAGATGTTCGTTCCTGGATATAATCAGGTACAGTTATACCAACCCTCTCTGCTGAATACACTGTCTGGAAAAAGTCAGCAAAGGAATCTGCAATTCTTTGACCATCATCTACCATTCTATCCTCATAATACATACACTCAGGAAGATCAAAATTTTTACGTTCGCTATTTATGTACTTCCAAAAGTTACGTGGAGTATTAGATACATCCTGTTCGATTTGTGTGAGATAAATATTATGGTCTCGAGTAACCAACTGTTTACAAATAGCTCTATATCGTGAAAAATTTTCATAGTCATTAATACATTTAGATTGCATATATGATTTATGAGCTGACTTCTTCCATACAATGTTTTGCCTTAATTCAGCACTAAAGTATTTAGGAAAATTCGAGGTTGTATAACGTTTTAAAGGTACAAACTGAGAAATACCAAAGTTTAAAATTTCGTAAAAATAATCAGTGGCTTCATTTATATTTAAATTTTTTAATATTTCTTCCCAATTAACCGACCCCAAATAATTGTTGAAGTTAACATAATCAGCATTTTTATAATCTCTAAAATATTCCTCTTTTTGTAAAACCTTTGTACATTCCACACTCAGCTCACAATAATAAGCAGAATGATGTTGACTTAATGGAAATAAAATATCACTAGCAAGTTGTATATTAATATTTCTTAAATGACTAAAGCCCAAATCCAAAAAGACATCACGTGAGTTGGGAAATGAAATATTTGAAACATATTTAACAAAGAATAAGCATCAACCAAAGGTTTGGCCTGATAACTAATCGGACATTCTAGGGTCAATCCTTCATCATCTGCTTTTATCCACCTGGCCAAAGGTAAGTTATAATCTCCAAAAATTAGCACTTTAGCTGATGCGTAATTGAAGCAAATACTTATTTGTTAATAACAAATTGCGTGCCACTCGGACAAACAATTGTTATTTAGGTTTTTTGTCCACAATGATGTGAAAAATCGGTTATAAAATATTTCAAACAGGCCATTTTCAATGAGAGGTCGAGTTGATTTTTAATGCATTAAAATAGGGGGGCACCGCACACCTACCAGTGGCAATTGAGATACCACTATTGGTTCTGGCGAAACGTGAAAAAACAAACTGATTTATTGGAAACTTGCAGTTTTATTACTGTTCACGTATTTTATTAGAAGTGTACTTTAAAATTCTACATAATTAGCATAGGAAAAACGTTTGTTTAATAACATCAATTTGTAATGTTGCAGGAAGGGCAGTCGCTAGAGAATATTGCCGTTGCCCATTCGAAAGGAATAAGTTGCATGAAAATCCGAAAGAATCTTTTATTTGCTGGTTGCTATAACGGGTTGATTTATGTATATAATTTAGAAATTAGGAAACTCGTGACGGTGTTGAAAGGTCCTGGAGGGGGTATTTTATGCATGGAAGTATTACATAATCAGGCAAGTATTTTAACAATAATATGTTTTACTACTTCCCTCGTAAAATTGAGGTATTGTAATCGTGATAAAATCACCCTTCTTTTAAATTGTCGCACTAGTTCAAAAGCACTGCTTTTGGTTCCCGTAAGGTTTTTAATGGGGATCAAATTTTACTTGCCTATTGGCTCTTATGGGATGCTTTTGTGGAAGAATAAAAATGTAGGTGGTTCGACACTTTTTTTTTTAATTTTTGATGGTAGATGGTGCATTTTATATTAAATTTGAGGAAAACAGGCCATAATAATTTAAATTAATTAAGATAATTCTGACAAAAGAAAAATAGATTACTCAACAATTTTCATAGGGTAGGCAATGCTTTTTTGTTTATAATGTATGCACGCCTCTGCTGAAAAGTAAAACTAATAAAGGCGTGGCGAAAAGTAATAATAAAATAGAAATATTTAAAAACATTTTCCTGTGTTTTCTTGAACCGTTTTTGTATAAACTGTAGAGAATTCTTGGGTTTCATTTCATTCATTTATTGACGTTTCGCCCTGATATTTTAGGCAACTTCAGATTTTTTTTATTAATAAAGTTTGAAATAAACTTGTTATTAAAGCATTTGTGCATTGTGTCGGAAATTATTGTTGAACTAATATTATTCGATACAAAACAGCTATATATACAGGGTGTTCCTAAACATCATGTACAAACGAAGAGGGGTGATTCTTTGGCCTATTTTAGGGTGAAAGTTTCATATAAACATGGGTCCGCAAATGTTTGGTTTTTAAGATACAGGGTGTCAAAGTTTTTTCTAAAAAACTTTTTTTTAATAATATCTCATAGATCCTTTTGCTGATTTTGTTCAAATTTGGCAGTGTCATTTAATGTGATAAGAAGCTAATTTAGCACTAACTAAATGGTATTTATGAATTCTAGTGACGTCCCGGAAGGCACGTTCACAAATAATATTGACAGAAAAAATGTACGCCACTGACTTTTTGACAAATGTTATATTTTTTTCAGATTAAACATCTAAAAGTACGACTTTTTTGCCTCTTGATAATTTTTTGTATCTTGTGTCGTTTTCGAGAAAAAAAATAAAAACTAGTTCATTGCATGCCCAAGAAGAACAAAAAAATTTTTTTTTTCGAAAACCAAGCCTAATAACATAAAATATCAAGAAAAACAAAATGTAGTTTTGATTGTTCAATCTGAAAAAAATGGAAAAATTTAAAAAAGTCAGTGGCGTACATTTTTTATTAATATTATTCGTAATTGTACAGGGGAACGCCATTATAATTATCATTTTTTTTTCTCTTGTTTAGTAGTTTATTGTCTTCTTGTAGTTCCTTTTATATCTGACCGTTATCTAGAAAAATAAATAAACACAATTTTCTGTAATTAGCCAGACGAAATAAATTTCTATCAAAAAAGTAGTAACTATGGTAGTAGGCTATGGCGTTGTTTGGATAATCTTTTGTTTTTATTATTCGTGACATTTACCATTTTAAATCGTAAGTTATGTCAACATTATAGTTATTGTAAGGTGTAGAGTCTTTTAATATTCCCTACAAAAAAGTGTAAAGTTTATACGAATTCTGAAATGGCAGAAATGCATTTTATCTATGGTCTTGCGAACGGAAATGCAAGAGAAGCCAGACGTCTATACATGGAGCGTTATCCAAATAGATTGATACCTGATCACCGAATATTTTCGAATATTCATGGGCGTCTCGTCGAAACTGGAAGTGTCAATAAGAAAAGCAATGAAACAGGTAGACCACGTACTGTTCGGACACCGCAGATCGAAGAGGCTGTTCTGAATGAAGTAGAAGAACATCCGGAGACTAGTACAAGAAAAATTTCAATAACATTGAATATTAGCCATCAAGTTGTGTGGCGTATCTTGCATGATTCTCTGCTATACCCTTACCACCTTCAAAGAGTGCAGGCGCTGCTTCCCCGGGATTTTCCTTTAAGAATTAATTTCTGCAGGTGGTTTCTCAATAGGCTAGCAGCCAACCCCAACTTTAATTCCATCATTCTTTTTACTGATGAAGCCAATTTTTCGAGAAATTCCATTATGAATTTCCATAACAACCATCTATGGGCAGACGAGAATCCTCATGGAATTGTCGAAACTCATTTTCAAGAACAGTTTTCTTTAAATGTATGGGGTGGTATAATCGGGGATCATTTAATTGGTCCTGTCTTCTTACCTGGTCGGCTAACTGGTGAATCATATAGACACTTTTTACAAGACGAACTGCCTCCATTACTAGAAGACTTGCCTCTTTTACTAAGAAATCAAATGTGGTATATGCATGATGGTGCTCCTGCACATTTTTCTATTTTGGCTCTGGAGTATTTGAATGACGTATATCCAAACAAATGGATAGGCCGAGGTGGACCTCAGCCATGGCCCCCTAGGTCCCCTGATCTCAATAGTCTAGATTTTTTCCTATGGGGGCATCTTAAATCTTTAGTTTATACAACACCGGTGAATACAGTCGATGACCTACGACATCGAATAATAGGTGGATTTGAAACCATACGAAATACTCCCGATGTATTTGAAAGAGTACGAGAGTCGATGCGAAGAAGATCGGAGGCCTGTATAAGGGCTGGAGGAAGTCACTTCCAACAATTTTTGTGATGTTGTTTTTTGTCATATAATAATTGTCATATAATGTCAAATCATTTTTGTCATTAAATATTGTTGTTAAAATCTAAACTGCATTTAATTGCTACAAAAACTGGGTCATTCCCGCTTCAATTTTCAAGTATAATGCGAAAAAAAACATCAATGAAACAAAATTTAACCAAATTAAGCTTGAGCCTACTACAGGAAACAATAATAATTATTATCAGTGGCGTTCCCTGGATCCACGGACAGTCTCAATATTATTAATAAAAAATGTACGCCACTGACTTTTTTAAATTTTTCCATTTTTTTCAGATTGAACAATCAAAACTACATTTTGTTTTTCTTGATATTTTATGTTATTAGGCTTGGTTTTCGAAAAAAAAAAATTTTTTTGTCCTTCTTGGGCATGCAATGAACTAGTTTTTATTTTTTTTCTCGAAAACGACACAAGATACAAAAAATTATCAAGAGGCAAAAAAGTCGTACTTTTAGATGTTTAATCTGAAAAAAATATAACATTTGTCAAAAAGTCAGTGGCGTACATTTTTTCTGTCAATATTATTTGTGAACGTGCCCTCCGGGACGTCACTGGAATTCATAAATACCATTTAGTTAGTGCTAAATTAGCTTCTTATCACATTAAATGACACTGCCAAATTTGAACAAAATCAGCAAAAGGATCTTTGAGATATTATTAAAAAAGTTTTTTAGAAAAAACTTTGACACCCTGTATCTTCAAAACCAAACATTTGCGGACCCATGTTTATATGAAACTTTCACCCTAAAATAGGCCAAAGAATCACCCCTCTTCGTTTGTACATGATGTTTAGGAACATCCGGTATATATATATATATATATATATATATATATATATATATATATACACAGTGTGTCTACTTAAGTTGTCTACATATGGGAAACTTTTTATTAGTAGTTTTACGGAAAAAAGTTCCTCTTTATAAAAAGTTCTGTTTTCTGCCAAAATAATATTAAAATATTCAAACTTGAGATTGCATATACAGGGTGATCAAAAATTCCAAAAAATCAAAATTGACTCAAGAGAAAAGTACCTTTAATTTTTATTTTATAGCAAAATGTAATACAAAATCTTACTTAGAATAAAAAAACATATCTAGCACTAGATTCGTTGCTTCCTATCTGAAATCACTTCTTAAGGAATGTAAATCTTTGGCTTCTTATTGGCAAGTCCAGTTTCTTAGTTTTGTTCCTACTTACATTCCAGCAAAATTTCCTTATTTATCGATTGTTGATAATGGCATTGTCACAGCCATTGTCAACCACAATATTGTATTACTTTATTGAAACATCAGTTTGAATATTATAGTAAAAAGAAATGCCGCTGAAATTAAGCAAAGAAGATAAAATTGAAATAATTTTAATTGTTGGAGAAAATTAAGAACATTTCGAGAAGCTGCAGACATTTTTAACAACAGACACCCCGATAAAATTATACATTTCACAACAGTGGGGAATATTCTAACTAAATTCAAGACTTTGGAAATGTAGAAAATAACTTCACTAATTTTAATTCTAATAAATATTACATGTAAATAACTTAATTAACAATAAAAACTAACTGTTTCGCCACTGCACATTTGCCTCAATATATCCACCATCTCTTTCCATACGGTTAACCGTTCTTACAGAAAAGTCTCTTAAAACGTTTCTAATCATGGCAGGCGTTATGGCCTGTATCTCTTCCCTAATTACCCTCTCCAAATGATCAACATTCTGAAATGGTCTCTTTAGATACACTTTCTCTTTTAAGTAGCCCCAAAAGAAATAATCAAGAGGGTTCAAGTCCGGAGATCTAGCTGGCCAGAAAATATCAGAATACCTGTCGATTACTCGTCCATTAAAGATAAAATTTAAGTATTGTCTTACATCCCTTGCTCCGTGGCGTGGTGCGCCATTCTGTTGGTACCATATTTGGAACCTCTCACTTATGGGTAGTTCATGAATAAAATGGTACAAGTTTAGAAAATCCAAGTAGCGTTGACTATTTATGTCGAAAAAAAACTGGTCCAATTACTCTATCTTTATAAATTCCGCACCACACATTTGTTTTGAATGAATACTGATAACGAGTTTGTACAACAAAATTAGGATTAACGTCACTCCACCAACGACAGTTTTGCGAACTTACAGTCCCATTGGAAGTAAACGTTGCTTCATCGGTAAAAATAATGCGTCTTGCCATAAAAGGATCATCTTCTAGCTCCCCTTGTATCAGACAGCAAAACTCAAACTGTCGCTCAAAGTCTCCTGGTCTCAAGGTATGTATAAATTTTGGTTTGTAAGGTCGAAAACTGTTTTCTTCCAATATTTTTGAAACTGTATCTTTATCTACGTTATTTGGCAATGCTGCTGACCTTTTGCGTAGGGACTTTTGAGGGTCTGCTATCACAGAGAGCATTACTTGATTTGTAGTTTCGTTATTCGCAACCCTTGACCTCCGTTTCTTGTTAAAGTTATTTTCTACATTTCCAAAAGTCTTGAATTTAGTTAGAATATTCCCCACTGTTGTGAAATGTATAATTTTATCGGGGTATCTGTTGTTAAAAATGTCTGCAGCTTCTCGAAATGTTTTTAAAGGTACCTTTCTCTTGAGTCAATTTCGATTTTTTGGAATTTTTGACAACCCTGTATATGCAATCTGTATATGAATATTTTAATATTATTTTGGCAGAAAGCAGAACTTTTTATAAAGAGTAACTTTCTTCCGTAAAACTACTAATAAAAAAATTTCCCATATGTAGAGAACTTAACTAGACCCACTGTATATATATATATATATATATATATATATATATATATATATATATATATATATATATATATATATATATATATATATATATATATATATATATATATATATATATATATATATATATATATATATATATATATATATATATATATATATATATATATATATATAAATGCTATTTTAGCTACGCCAAGCTTTCGGTATTCTTTGTTACCTTCTTCAGGGCTGAAATATGAATGGAGAAAATGATTGTTTTCACCGTTATTTGTATATCGATAAGAGTTAAGATTTTAAAAATATTTCAAAAAAGAAAAAATGAAAATGTATTACTTACTGCAATGCAATTAAATATGGGTAACTTCTTGCGAAAAACTAACATATTATGAACTTAGCATTATTGATTATTTTAACATACTAACAGGAATTCCTGTTCTCGAAGCTATTTTTATGCATTGAAAACGAAACAAATAACATTTTATGTAGTTTTTTTTAACCCTATGTCAAGAAAGTTATAGTATGTTCTTTCAGGATAATTGAGACTTAAATAAATCTAGGATTTTCTATCGTTGTGCTATTATTAATTATTTATAATGCTAGAGTAATTAACATTGAACAGTTCTTGAGATATGTGCAATTTTATATGTATAAATTTAATTGAAAAATAGGTTTTATGCCAACGGAAATTGTTGTATTGATGAGACTGACTATAGACAGGTATATGGATCTGAAAACGTGAATATAAAGCTTATAAAGATATGTCTATGTTATTTAATATGATTGTTCAAGTTGAATAAACTTGAGTAAATAATAGTAAGGTATTCTATGTTAGATTTTTAATTCAGAGAATTAGGCATTTGCTTACATAATATTTGTGTTTAATTATAATTAAATAAGTGTCCTGATTGGTTTGTGTGTTCTGAGAGGGCACAAGTATTTTTCTTTAACCTATGATTGCTTTTATGTGAAGTTATTCTGTCTTTTAAAACCCTGGATTTTTTTTTTAACCACACATTCAGAACAAGGAATACTATATACAACATTTGATGACTTTGGTATTTCATCCCTATCTTTTAATTTAGTGAACGTGTTGCCCACTATTTTATTATGTTTAAAGGCAATTTTAATTGATGGATCGAACTTAAACAACTTAGCTCTTTTAGCTGAAATTTTTTTTATGTCAGGTGACGAAAAATAGTAACCTAGTCGGTTCTGAGAATTAAATGCATTGATGTCAGGTGTAATCTCATTATTTCTCTCTACGTTGATACCTGTTGGAACAGTGTTGAATATTAGTTTTTTTTAATAATTTATGGGGGTATGAATTCTATAACAGAATGTCATACAGTCTTTTTAAGTTGTTATGTCGTAGACTGGGGTGAGAGATTCTTTCAATGCGTGCTTTTAAAGCTAACACAAGGTTAATTTTGATTTTTTTAGGGTGGTTGGAATGACAATTAAGATATCTACCAGAACTAGCTGGATTTACATACCGGTCTAGTATAATCTGGTTGTTGTCATTCCTAATTAGTTTAGAGTCCAGAAAAGGTACACTGTTGGATTCTTTTTCCACTGTGAAATGGATATATTGGTTATAGCTATTAAACACTTGTAGAACCTCTTCTATTTCCTCCACAGTTACAAAAGTGCTTAAATCATCTACGTTATTTTTAATGAAAGGTAATTGAAAAGATAGTTTAGGAATGCAATCATCCAGCAGATCATCCATCATCAAGTATTGAGAAATACTTGAGGAAAGTGTATACTTGAGGATATTGGCTTATTGACTCCCAATTTTTTGAAATACCAATTTTTGCCAATGTGTAGGGAATATTGCTAAAAAGAGATATGCCATCTAAGCTTATTAAAACATAATTATGTGGAATTTGTTTTTCATTTATAAAAACCGAAAATTGAAAGGAGCCTGTGATATGGTATTCATTATTTTTGCTGTAAGCATTGGTTAAAATATCTGTAAGAAACTAAGCTAGTGTACTATTGGGTGTACTGAGAGAAGAAATTATTGGCCTTAAGGATAATTCTGGTTTATGAATCTTAGGTAATCCATACAATTTTGAAGATGTGTACAGGTCTGTTTCAGAATTTTATTTTTTAATTACCTTTGAAAGGAATTAGTAATTATAATTCAATTACTTTTTGAAAGTAATTGCGACAGCTCGGGACATTGGGAACTGTGTATTATTGTGTCCGTGTACCTTGATCCAACTGTCTCGAAACTCACCGATATCGAAAGTAAAAAAAACGCGAATGTTGAATGCTAAATATGGCTGTAAACAATCTAAATAGTGTTTCACAGTTGATGGGACGTGAAAACTGTGCAGACTGGGCTTCTGCAGTGTTGGTATTAGATGTTTTTATAAATAACATTTTATAAATATCTTGGTGTTCAGTATGCGTGAGGTCCTATGGTTAAAATAGCCAGATTTCAGTGTTTTATTTTTTTTATCGGTTTCTAAAATATAGGGTTTTGGAAAAATGAAATATATGAATTTATAATATTAAATGTTTTTTATTTCAGGTCATCGTTGGAACACTTAGCAGCCAGTTTGAGTCGTTAAGTCTGCCTGATATTGTAATGTGCATGGAGTAAGCTAGTAAACTTTCCACTTTAAAATTATGTTCTCACATTAGTACATTTAAGTGCAAGCTATTTTTTTAATAAAATACATAGAATTTGCTAGAATTCAAAAAATTATAAATTTTTTTTGTAAATTGTATATTAAAAGTAAATTTTGTTTTGTAGGTATTAAGTAATTTTTAAGATAAACACCATACATTTCAGAACACGATCTCAAATAAAATTTAACACCATAGTTCATTGAATGGGGCCCAAATTGGAATTTTATTTATATCGTTCCCCAAACCCTATTATACATTTACTATTTCCTCAAAAATTTTCTTCTGCGCCTTAAAAAAAATTAGCTGATCAAAAACAAGGAAGATGCAGTTATATAAATTGTCGTCTCTAATTTTGTGTGTGACGTATTAGTGAATTTTCAAAGAAAAAAAAACACTTTTTTTTAATAAAGTATACTTCATTTTGTATTGAAAAAAATATGATACAATCAAATAAATTATGTTGTTGTCTTTTTACTTCCCTCGTCAAAGGGTGTAATTGTAAAACAACCTTCCGAGATTTTTTCATAGGGCTCATGGATGCCAAAAAACTGGTTTTCTCAATTCCGCCGATCTGTTTGCCTGTTGGTGGCATAGCTAAAAAACTACCCACCCGATTGGCTTCAAATTTTGATACAAAATTAAGGGTGGTGATGACCTCGTAATAATTGGGCAAAAATCCAATATGGCAAAACAAAATGGCGGCCTAGTGAAATGTTAAAAAATTATTACTAAAAAACTCTATATCCAATTTATCTCAAATTTTGCGTAAAAATCAAGTATGTAGGAATCAACTGGTGACATTTTGGTGCGAATTCAAGATGGCAAAACAAAATGGCGGCCAAATACTGTTTGTAATCGTGAAAAATCACCCTTCGAGGTTTTACATACCTTTAAGTTTTAGCGGCCCTAGATAAAAAAAATTATCAATTCAGTCTGTCGGTTTGTCTGTCTGTCTGTCAGTTCGCGGCATAGCTTAAAAACTTCTTATCAGATTGACTTCAAATTTCAGTCGTTTTAAGGGTCATATGGGGATTACCTGGTAATATTTTGGCAAAAATCCAATATGTCGGAACAAGATGGCGGTTTAATGAAACGTTAAAAAAATTATTAAAAAAGTTAATTATTCAATTAACCTCAAATTTTGCACAAAAGTCAAGTGTTACATAGGAATGAACTGGTAACGTTTTGGAATAAATATAAGATAGCAAAGAAAATGGCGGCCTGATAAAATATATAAAAATCAGCCTGAAAACACTACTTATTAGATTAAAATTTCAAATTTTGTACAAGCATTAAGTGTGATCTAGAGATAAACTGGTAAAGTTACGGTACGAATTCAAGATGGCGACAAAATATATATTTTTAAATAAACGAAAAAAAATCCTATTTAACTGACTGGAATTAAATGTGATATAGGGGTAAACTGGTACGAATTCAACGTGACGCACACAGGTGAATTTGACCAAAAAGTTGGCCAAAATTGTCAGAAATCAAACTAACATTTTTTATTAATCATACGTTTTTAAAATAGTATTTTCACTATTCATTTTCATTTAAAAAGTAATTTGATCACGGATAATTATACAGGGTGTCTCAAAATTGTGTGATGGAGCTCTAAGGGCCAGTTTCTCAATGCAAGTTCAAATCACGGTTCAGCTGAACTCGACTGGTACTTGAACTTGCCCATTTAAATTACATTGCTGTCAAAAAATCATCCCAGTTGTCAAAAATTGACAGCAATGCTTTTCAAATGCCCAAGTTCAAGTACCAGTCGAGTTCAGCTGAACCATGATTTGAACTTGCATTGAGAAACTAGGCCTAAGAGTAACAAAAATATTTTAAATAAGTAATAACAGAAAATATAGCTTTACAAACTGGAAATATTTTTGAGATTGTACAGGATGTGACAAGAAAGTGTGGCATATCAATACTTTTTTCATAATTAACCTCAACAAATTAAATATTTTATTTTAACGAACTCTTTAACAAAATGAAATTATACAGCTATGAAATTAAAGTCTATCCGAAGTTACTTTAACCAATTTGGGACTCTTAATTTCTATACCGACAAAGGAATTAAGAGTCCCAAACTGGTTAAAGTGAATTCGGATAGACTTTACAATACATAAGTATACTAACAATATAATCAATTTTACAAAATAAACTTTAACGATTTAATATTACAATTTTAATTAACAATAATTTCAGATTCTTTTAATAGCTTAATAACATCTTGTGGAAATGGTTTTGTTTGTTTTTGAGGTTTTTTGCGCAGACTTGTAATGTGTGGATCGGAAGATATTAAAAGTTGATGAAATAGGTCTTCCATTGTTTGAATTCGAGAAAATTTCCGAGTAAAATGTTCACGATATCTTTTAATATCTTTATTTTTACTCTCTTGAGCTTCTTCAGAAAGAAGGCCTATGGGGGCTATAGCGTTTTGTATTATAATATCACCATGAATTAATACTCTGTGAGAGGTAGTTGGCATATTATACCAAGGATACAATTTTAAATATATAACAACGGTTTTTAAAGCGTAAAGTTTAAATTTTATTTCATTTATAGCAAGCCCACTGGACATTGTCATTAAAATGATCCACAGCCTATATAATAAATTTTTATTTATTCCAGTTATTTCTGCGGAAGTCTCAAAATTAGTAAAAAATCTTCTAGCCGAATTTCCGTCGTTAGTACTTCCATAGCCGTGCTTGGGTTGATCGACTAACAAACCTAACTTAACTTTAAATTCGTTTTGTATTCTTTTTTTTTGTAGTTCAACATTTCTTTTATCTGCTAGACCTCTAGCTTGCCACTTACACAGTTTTAATTTATACGATAAATTTAACATCCATTCATAAAATCTTATCCAACAATGGAGCGATGATAAACCTAGCAGCAAACGCTGTTCATCTATTATTGATTTACTTAAAGAGTAGTTAAGTTTATTAAAATCTTTTGCTGTAATACCGCACAAGTTACATCTTTGAGTAGAAGAAGTATTTGTAATTGCATTTATTGCTTTCCCATCCACCATTGTCATAACTAAATGGTGTTGTACATATATTTTTTTATCATTAACTATTAATTCTGTACTTATTAACTTCTCAATTTGTTCTTGAATGTAGTTTGTCTCGGCTTGTAAAATTTCGGTAGTTTCATGTATAAATTCTAACTTAATGGGTCTGCAGTACCTCGGTGACGAAGGTCGTTGTTTTTGCCAAATTACTTCATGATTCTCACGGGGATATCCAGAAACAATTTGCACAGGCACTAGAGACGACAAGAAAATGCTAGCATCAGATACATTTGAATCTTCAAATAACTGTTTGTATTCTGCTTGTCCGGATGTTCCATCGCAGCCCCATTTACTTATAAGCCATAAATTATTCAATTTACTTTCATCCAGACTAATTAGTACATCACGGAGTACTATACACAGCCGTTTCATTGTGTGATTGACCAGATCTTGAAGAGGAACCTCCGCCACACTCTCGGTTATTTTCAGATTTTCAGGATAGCACCGCTTTTTTGCTGCAATTACGCTTTCATAATTAGGATAGAGAGAACAATTTTCTTCGATAGCATTATTTCTGATAGTGTTATATTGGAATTTAGTAAGCCTGGCATCTGTAATTAACGAAAGAGCTTTGTCTTCTGTAAGCCTAGCAACCTTAAGCTCGTCTCGTCTCACATATTTTTTTATGGATTAATCCATTATTATTTCTTAAATCCTGTGTTTTTTGTCGTTTTGACCGATCACTACAATTTTCAAAGACGGTTTTTGGTCTTCCCGAAGAAATAGAACTTCGACATTTGGCTTGTCCAGTAAAATTGATGTATGTATCCAGCCATTTTTTATACTTGTTTTCAAATCGAGTATTATTTCTACAACACGCTTGCCACTTCTTTTTATAGTCATAAACAAATTTAGATACCTCTTGTTTAATATTATTTGGAAATTCTTCTTCACAATGTGTCCTTTCTTTAACTCTCAAAACTAGGTATTCAAATGGCGCGGGCGACTCACAACTTTCAGATTGCCTACTTTTGTAAAAATTGACCATTTCTCGCCGGCTAATAGGTGCATTTTGCTGCGTACTCGTACTAGCTAAAAAATAAAAACAAACCTCATTTGCTATGCACTTTTTTGTACAATAGTACAGGGTGAGTCAACGATAGAGTAAAGTCCAATATGTCAATGGTTTTAAATGTTATGAAAAACTATTAAATACAAAAGTTTTAGGAGTTGTTTCAGAGAAAAATATTTTCGAATATACAGGGTGATTCAAAAAATTGTGACGGGTGCGACTCTATCGTTGACTCACCCTGTACAAACATCACAGCTTTGAGCGGCGTCATTTTTGTTCGAATATAAACAGAAAAATTAGTTAATTTTTAATAGCAATAATAGTAAAAATAGTAATCTACTGAAAAAACTATTTCAAAAATGATGTATCACAAGTTATGTTTTGTTATTAAAAAAGTATGGATGACGTGATGTCATACCATTGACAGCTGCTCATGAAAAAAATGAATGGAGTGCGTCAAAATGTCGGCCAATCGGCAAATAATTATTATTATTTGGCGCGTTCCAGTGTTAATAAAAAAAATAAAAATCATTCAATTTTTATTGAATTTTTGCGCGACTTTAAGTGTTTCTGTCAATTACTTCTCATTATTTATTTTTGTATTTTAATAAAGAGCAGGTGGTCGCAGCCAAATCTAAGATTATTTGAAAGCTCTTGAAATAGACTTTCAAACTATACCCGATAGACCGCTTGATATTGATGGATTTAGTACTTTTGCACTTTTTCAAAAACAATATTTGAAAATATAAAATAAGTTTTGGAACTATGTATTTTTAAAGCATTAATAATTAACTAAGATCTTTTATTTATATAATATAATTAAATTCTTACCTCCAGAATTGGAATTCATTGTAATATTGCACACAGATTTAATAAAAATTATAACAGAGTCATTTTTATCAGCACTAAATGCGATAATAATATGCTACTGACAGCTACACACTCGATTTTGAATTTAAATCCTGCGCATGGCGGCGCTTTCGTCAGGTTCATTATACGTACAACAGATGGCGCTATATGTTGTGTCAATAAATAAGGATACTAGACAATAGTGAATGCGAATTTTTTATTTGCCATTCTGGCCAACTTTTTGGTCAAATTCACCTGTGTGTGACGTAACGAAATGGCGTTGTGTGTCACTGGAAAAATTACTTATTGCAAGTATTTCGTATATACAATACTGATCTTTCGACGGGGTTTAATGGATATCTCTGTTATTTTAGCCCCAGGGGATTGACACTTTGTAGACACCTACATGCGGTATTGCCAGATTGTGCATAATATATCTAAACATAGGGAAAACGTAAACTTGGCAACGTCGCTCCCCGGCATGCTATAACTTATATAACCCCCCCCAGGTATAAGTAATCATTATACCTGCTTTGCAATCAGTTAAAGCATGTTGTAGAAATTATTGAAGTAATACATAGTTTGACGGGGAGAATTTTCATGCAGAACAGAAGGTCCCTTGCGGCGCGGTATTCCACAGTATAATAGTTCTGCCACTGAGTGTTTTTCCTTTTTGTGCAATATCGCTTTAAGTAAATGAGTTTTTGAAACAATTCTTTCGTCAATGTCTTTCAAAAATACATACCTGAATATTTTCAGAAATTGATTTTTATTATTGTAAAAAACCATTTCTGTAGTTTTCGAAATTTCACCCTTAAGGGAAGAGAAGCTACGTAATAATAACACAAGCAATAAACAATACTATTTTATATTTTAATAATAGCATAATATTAGCCACCTTGGAGCATTAATATCGTATTACTCTCGCTGCCTACATCCAATACACTGTTGAATTTACTACACTACATAAAATAAGATTATCTATCCCAGCGATTGGGCTTTTTTGGTTATGGCAAAGATATCACTCCTTTCTCGATTACTCAATCGTATCATTTTCAGAATACTAAATAATTACAACCGATTGACACATATCTTTTAAACGATAGCAAACAGTTGAAGATAGGTATAGGGTATATTTTATAATGCTTGAAATTTCATGTAGAATTAAAATAACTGAATATATATAAGGCTTTGAATTTAAAAAACATATAAGTTCCGTTAATATCTTGAAAAAACGTTAGTGTTTTGTTTTATTTTTAAAACAGAAAACAACTTGCTGAACTCTGCAAAATGATGTTTGTTTCATTTTGATATCTTTAAAAACAAAAAAGTTACAGCTCGATAAAATGACATCAAAGATAAAAAAAAGACACCCGGTACATGTGGGATGTTAGAAAAATAGCTGTTAATTGGCTATAGAGAGAATTCATGAAGAAACCTGCGATTTCAAATAAGAATTCTAACCGCAAACTGTTACCTAAGAAAATTTGGTAATTTGTCTATATTATCTCTAAGAGATCGAGACACTTCCCTTTCTATAGGGACTACCCCTAATAATTTAGTAGTCTGTAGGTTTTATGGAAAATGCTCGAACACGTTGATTTAGTTTTTTAGTTTGTCACATTCTGATAACATGTATTAGTTTTTTATTGACATCTGTCAAAAATATGACGTAATCGACATTTTTTTTAAATGGAAACATATGGCATGTGATACATTATTTGCAAGCTCTTGTTTCACTCAGTACGTTCCTAAATTTTAGTGCGATTCTATTGTGCCATTTCAAAATGGCGACCGTTCAATTGTGCGTGGAACAAAAGTATAGACTACCCGTAATTTGGTAGTCTTCAGGTTTTATGAAAAATGCAACAATTTTCAGTAAATGTGTGTGCCGGCATTATTGGAGATTATTTGATAGGTCCATTTTTCCTGCCAGCAAGGCTAAACGGACGATATTATCGTCAACTTCTCGAAGACGAACTCCCGGTATTGCTAGAAGACGTGCCAATTCTTTTTAGAAATCAAATGTGGTTCATGCACGATAGTGCACCAGTATATTTCAGCATAGAGGTGAGGCAGTTCCTAAATAATAATTTTTGGATTGTTGGATCGGGCGAGGGGGACCTCAGCCATGGCCCCCTAGACCTCCAGATCTGAATAGCCTGGATTTCTTTTTCTGGGGACACCTGAAAACATTGATGTATCAAACCCCAATCCAGACAGAAGAAGATTTAAGAAACAGAATAATAGCTTCATGCGACATCATTCGCAATACTCCTGGAATATTTGACAGAGTCCGTCAGTCCATGAGGCGAAGACTTGATTCTTGCATTCTAGCAAGAGGCGGACATTTTCAACAACTTTTATAACTATTTTTAATTTAACTGTAATAATTTTATCTGATTGTTCATTGTCATGTCGGTTGATTTAAAATAAAACCCGTTTCTTAATTTTTTGTTTAATTTCGCCTACATGCCATCGATGCAATGCATCGATTATTGCAAATAAGTCGAGAGATAGATACGAGAATAATGCAAAATACGAAAGAGTTAAAGAAATGAACAAAGAGTTTAAATTTTAAATCCAAATTCATAAAGGGTGATCCAAAAAAAAGTTCCGCAAGATAAACTCGTAGGTGGTGCAAAAAAATGTAACACCTTATATACTATCATCCACGATTTTGATATTTTATCGTAGAGGTTCTTAAAAGTAATACATGTTCTAAATTTGAACTAATTGTCTCAAAAGGAACTGGAGAGAAACGCAAAAAACGAGAAAAAAAATGAAACTTTGACACCCTGTATAACGAAAATGGTGCGTTTTTGACCATGTATACAGGGTTATTCACGCAAACCGTTCATTAAAAGTTTTTGATGATGCCATTTAGATAAATATTTCAAATTTTGGGATTAAGGTAAGGTCAAGGGGTACTTCTTAAATATTTTCAACTTCCTGTCACTTCTGGTTTAACCGGAAGTTGGTATCAACTTGCTTATTTTAAATGGAACATCCTGTATTTTATGATATTTTTGGATTCTACGGAGAATTTTAATGCTATTTTATGTAGCATGTTCTATACCTAGGTTCAAGCGTTCTTAAGATACTTGACCTTGAACCAAAAATGAGCCTTCGGGGTACCAAATTTTAAAACCTCATATTTTTGTAAGTTTTGAAGATATAATCTTCATATTTTGCAGACGGTCGGTAAATAATCTTAGGTTTCTATTTTTTTTATTGAATCTGTCTATTTTTATACAGGGTATCCTAAATTCAGCGGCAAACATTCACATTTTCAAAGCCGCTAAAGTCCGTTTTTTTAAATAGGACACCCTATAACTTTATGCACTATCAAATGTAGAATTTCATTTTCTATCGAACTGTATCAAGGTTCCCTATACCTATTCGTAACCATTTTCGAAATAATTAGGTTTTATAAAAATATCGTATGTATTTGCTTAAATGTTTACATGTTCCAATGGTGAGCTATGGAAAAACAATTGAGATCCCATATCCAATATGACAGATGATTAGTATGCGTTATTTATCGAAAGCGGTCAGTGATAAACTAAATCTTCTAAATCGAAATGGAAGAATATTCAAACGCTGATATTCTCAATCTATTTTATATTCATGGAGAATGTTATAAAATTTTGGAGAGAACGTGTCGTGTGCTTAATGAACGCCACCCTGATTTGCCGCCAATGAACAAGTCAAAATTCAAGAGGATTGAAACGAACGTTTTGCGTTTTGTGTTCCGAAACCAGTGATAAATGCTGAGGATAACGTAATAAACACATTAGCTTATTTCCACGCAAACCCGCAAAGTTCAATACCGTCTGCAGAAAACGATTTGGGAATTTCTTCTTCATCTGTCCAAAGAATCTTGAGCGAACATCATATGCACCCTTATTCCTTCCAAAACGTGCAAGCCTTGAGACCTAGTGATGACGTCCGACGAGTAGAATTTTGCGAATTCATGTTTATGAAAATTCAAGAGGACCCCCAATTCCTTTCAAAAATATTTTGGACCGATGAAGCGAAATTTTCTAGAGAAGGAATAACAAATAGAAGAAAAAATCCGCACGCTTTGCGCGAAACGCGTTCTCAAGAGAGGTTTAGCTTCAATGTTTTCGGTATAGTATTAAATGATCAGGTGCGGTACTGCATTTATGAAGACAATTTAAACAGTGATAAGTATTTGGAAATTCTATGAGGGACGGTTTCTGAATTTATAGAAGAAATTCCTATTGGTGAGCTGCAAAATTACTGGTATTAATTAGATGGGGCACCAGCACATAATTCCGCTGCAGTTTATCTCCAATTATCTCGAATTTTTGAAGATCGATGGATTGGTCCCAATGGCCGTTGGAGATGGCCCCCGCGATCGCCTGATTTAACACCCCTAGACTTTTATTTATGGGGATTTATCAAAGGTAAAGTCTATGCTTCCCCAGTAAATAACCAACAAGATTTACTGGACAGGATACGAACAGCTTTCGCCGAATTAGAAAACGGACAAATTCAACGGGCCACAGCAACTGTACAAAGAAGAATTGAAATGTGTCTTCAAATGAACGGACAGCATATAGAACATTTGTTATAATTCAATTTTATTATTTTATTTATTTATTGTCGATTGTTAGATTGCTATAATTTTTAAGTTCACTAAAACAAGTTTAGAACAGTCTCGAACTTAGTAGATATGGTTAAAAATAATGTAAACAATTTATTACATTTTATATAACTTTAACTTATCCGAAACGAAAAAATTTCGTTTCAATCCTCTTCAATTTTCTCTTGTTCGTTGACGATAAATGAGGATGTTTTTCATTAAAAATATGGCATGTTCTCTCCAATATTTTGTAACATTCTCCGCGAATATAAAATAAATTGAGAATATCAGCTTTTGAGTGCTATTTTATTTTAATTTAAAAGTTTCAAATCAGCTGTCACGTTGAAACCTGATTATTTCGAAAATGGTTACGAATAGGTATAGGGAACCTTAATACAGTTCGATAGAAAATTAAATTCTACATTTGATAGTGCATAAAGTTATAGGGTGTCCCATTTAAAAAAACGGACTTTAGCGGCTTTGAAAATGTGAATGTTTGCCGCTGAATTTAGGATACCCTGTATAAAAACAGACAAATTCAATAAAAAAAATAGAAACCTAAGATTATTTACCGATCGTCTGCAAAATATGAAGATTATATCTTCAAAACTTACAAAAATATGAGATTTTAAAATTTGGTACCCCGAAGGCTCATTTTTGGTTCAAGGTCAAGTATCTCAAGAACGCTTGAACCTAGGTATAGGACATGCTACATAAAATAGCATTAAACCTTACCTTAATCCCAAAATTTAAAATTTTTATCTAAATGGCATCATCAAAAACTTTCAATGAACGGGTTGCGTGAATAACCCTGTATATGGGCATTTTTTTCCTATTTTGTCGAGTACTATCACACCCTGAAATTTGTCCACGACGTTAGTTAACATTCTCTATATATATATATATATATATATATATATATATATATATATATATATATATATATATATATTTTTTTTAATGATTCCCGGTTTGATATCTAGAATATGTTACGTATATGTAAGTTGCATGTAATCTCTAGTATTATTTATTTCTTGTAACTATAATCTTATAGGAAACTGTATAGTATAGTAATCTTCATAGGAGTTTTTCGGTTATATCTATCTACAGATTACTACTAAAAGTCTGGAAATTTCCTGGGCTTCCCCTAACAAGTCTGCTTTTTGCCTTCCAAATATCCTAAAATCATATAAATAATAAAAAATCAATTTGATTATTATACACAGGCTAAAGATTAGTATTTCATTTTAATGTTTTACCTGAAAACTAACTTTCTCGAATCCAATTTTTTTTGCAAGTGCTTCTGTTTCTGCTGCAATTTCATCTTGAATTGTTCCTCTTACATCGATAAAGTGGCAATTACTATCAGCATAGTGGCATGAAATTGCTTTTCTGAAACCCTTAAGCAAGAAATTGACTTGAAATTATATTGAATATAGAATAATAAAATTATAACATAAGTTTTATTTTGTTGCATTTTGGTTAATGTGTCATATTATGTTGAATTGTAAAGTTCAGTGCTGTATTTAGAATTTTGTTCCTAGGAGGCAGGGGCGGATCTAGAATCTTCTTGCTGCCAAGGAAAATACGCGTTGGTGTTTTTATAGTTCGTTTTAAGGGGGGTTGTGCTTATGTCTTGGATTATGACGAAAAAGTTAGGAAAAACTATAGCTAATTCATATAAATACAATAGAGTTCAAATTTCAGATTTTCTAGTTTCTACGCAAATAAAAAAAGAACAAGTGTAATAGGATCTACCTTAGTCTTATTAGGCCCTGACCCATGTAGTAAATGAGGATGGAAGAATACTGTATCTCCCTTTTCCATTCTAACATATTCTTTTTTAAGATGATCCATTCCTTTTACTCCATGATACAGTTTATTTTTAAATCCCTGAAAATAGAACAAATAAATTTCTTTAACACCAAATATGTTTCAAAGAAAAACTTGCTCTCAACCTGACACAATCTGAAGTCTTTATATTAAAAAAGAAATTAACGGCCATTCGGACAAAATATCCTGCCTGTAGTAAGCTTATTCAAGTATAGTGTCCAAAAATAATGGACCATTATACTGACAAGCCTTTAAGCGCTTTCCATCATCTCTACCTGCATAATTGACGGTTGATTACCTCAGGATAACTATGTGCATACTGTGGTCCTTTGTGTGAGCCTGGAATTACATACAGACATCCGTTATTTTCATCTACACGTTCTACTGCTGTCCACGCAGCTGCAATTTTTTCCGGCGGTCGAAAAGGAAAGTAGTGTATATCCTAAAAAACATATATAAATCCAATAAGAATAAATCAAAAATTGAATATGTGTATTTTGAAATGGTAAAGCAGCAAAGGAAGCAAGTTCAGTGGGCCTTCCCTCCGAAGCTATCCCATATTCAGAATTATTTAGAATAATCAAAGAAAAAACACGGGGGACCTGGAAACAATTATACAGGGTGACAATTTAAAAACCTGAAATGGCCATATCTTAGGAAGGAAAAACTTAATCAAAAAACGCTCAAAACACTTTCTATAAAATGAAGAGCGAACAAATAAAAGCGCATTATTCGACTCTTATCTGTAACCCCTTGGGCAGGGTGAGATACACCCCTAAATCTTAAATAGAAAGGGGGGTCGAGTGATACATCATCTTAAAGCTCTTGAAAAATGCTTTTCAATGATACCATAGAAAGCAACATTTAATTAAATAATTATAAAAAATTTCACAATTGTGTTTTTATTTATTGTTTCCTTTAATAAACACAGAAGAATTTCACGAAAAACAGCTTTCTATGGTACCATTGAAAAGCATTTTTCAAGAGCTTTAAGATGATGTATCATTCGACCCCCCTTTCTATTTAAGATTTTAGGGGTGTATCTCACCCTGCCCAAGGGGTTACAGATGTTCCCTCTTCATTTTATAGAAAGTGTTTTGAGCGTTTTTGATTAAGTTTTTCCTTCCTAAGATATGGCGATTTCAAGTTTTTAAATTGTCACCCTATATATAAATAACGCACTTAGTTTTACTCAGTACTCATTAATTTACCATAATCTAAACCAGAAAGCTCTGATCCACAGAGTGCAAATGTCTTGCAAATTTTGATTAATAAGCTAAGAAACAAAGATGTATTTACCTGATGTAAAGGGTGCAATGAAGTTCCAGTGTCAGCATTAGGAGGCTTATTGATAAACATCGAGTGAACTGCTGTTATGTTGGGCCCTATCAACTGTTCAACTACATCAACTACATTGTCATTAGAGATGTATTTCCAAAATACATTATCATGTGTGAAGTCTTGCATCTAAAATAAATTATGTACTTTTTACCCCAGGTTCTTACAGTTCATTAAGTTTCAGAGCCCCTAGATACCAAAAAATATGTTTTTTTCAATTCCGTCGGTCTGTCTGTTCGCAGTATAGATAAAAAATTAAGGGTCATATGGGGCCAACATTTTCGTAAACATCCAATATGGTAACTGATGCAGCGATTTATTTGCAAAAATTTTTTAGCAAAATTCAACAAACTCTTCATCGTTATAATTATCGCCCATATAAATGTCGACACTTTCATGGTTTAACTGAAGAACATAAAAGACAAAGATTAATTTATTATCAAGAAATTTTAAGAAGATATTTGTTAAATTCGCTCTTTTTACACAATATACTTTGAACCGATGAAGCTACATTTACCACTAAACATTTCTGGGCGACAAACAATCCTCACAAAATTCAAGGACGACAAAGTTTAAATGTTTGGTGTGGAATTCTAAAACATAAGGTTATTGGACCAATCTTTTTCCGTGAAAGTCTCACTGGTGTCAGATATCTCCAATATCTGGAAAATGATATGGAACAGCAGTTAGATAACATTTCTTTAAATCAGAGATCACAATGTTTTAAATGCTACTCAATTTTTGAATCGAAACTATGATCTGTGAATTGGACGAAATGAACGTATAGAATGGCCAGCAAATAGTCCAGACCTGACACCGCTTGACGTATTTCTATGGGGATATCTAAAAAATAAAATTTACTACAATTGACCCGAAAATATAGCTGTATTGCAACAGAGAATTAGAGAAAAAATTGCAAGATTAAACGAAAATCACTCTGATTTTATTTTTAATTGCATTAATCGCAAATTATTGAGAGGTGCTTCGTCAGCCAAGGAGGATATGTGAATAACTGGAATGTATGGTTTTTAATTTTATTTGTCATTTTTTCTTTCATTTGTTATATTTCTTTACTTTAAAATCTAATTAATCATTTTTTACAGTATCATCAAGACCCTTTAGATACGATTTAATCTAAATTAGCTAGGTTATTATATGTTAAATTGCAGTTAAGGTCGAATAGCTCAAAAACTACCGATGCATGTAAAGACATGTCACACATTTTTGGAAAGGAAATAATAAGGACAATCTAAAAGATAAAAAATATACAGGGCATTTCATTAAAAAAAACCAAAATTTGGTATGGTACTAGTTTCTGACTCACCCTGAATATTCAAAATTTATTTTTTCTAGGAGGTCCCTAAAGTCCATACAAATTTTGTATTTATTATTTTTTTCTATCTGTAAACTGGTTCACATTTCACTATTTTTGATAAATGGAAAAATTCGTAACGTGTAAAAGAAATTTACCAATCTTTTTGTATTTAAAATACTTTTTGAATACTGGTAAGATTAGTTGAGTGTAATTTAAAACATTTAAAAATAGTAATAAAGTTAATAACATTTTCGTTGGGAACTTAACATAATATATCGATAACAAAATATTAAATTTCTATAAGTTATTAACCAATCGCTTTTTTACCTTATTAACTAAATACTCCCCTTTCACACCTTTGTGTTTTAACGAAGGATCTTTCATAATTAACATAACCTGGTGGTTTGTTTCACCATTGCATATATCAATAAATCTCTGCCTGAAATAAGAAAAAGTTAATTATTTTATTTTTATTTATTTGCACTTTTAAGAAATATGGTTTAAAATGTTTGCAATAGTTATATGAAACAACTGTTTCTTACAAGTTGTATAAAAGGTTAAATTACGTGTTTTCATACCAAGTACACATTTATTTATTGCTTTCGTTCTGAAAATAACAATTTTGATGACGTTTAGCTAAAATTGTTTCTGGCATTTTGGAGCTTTTTGTTCCGCGTTCGAATGGAGACAACCTCCATTAGTACAGTCAAGTAATTGAATCCAACTGGCTCCAACTGGCTCCAACACAACACGGTAAACCAAACCAGAGTTATTAAGATGAGCAAACAATTAATTAACATTACTTGTGATTACCAACAGAACATCCGAAATTTTCACCGGACTTGATAATCCATATATGTGGAAGCAGCAGAAACCCACCTGTGGCGAAACTCATAACCTAAAAGTATTCATTTGTTTATACGTTAGTATATATGGTTTAGTTTTTTGTGCTATGCTGTCGCTAGTTTGTATTTGTCTTGAAACTTACAACGGAATCTTTCAGGGCTTTGGTCAATTAAGAAATCATGGTTGTTGGGATTAGACCGTGTCAAATTGGAATTACTATCCGACTTTTCGCCTTGCACGAGGCATCTTCAGAGATCTTTACTCCACTAGATCTGAATACTGACTGAGCTCGAAGAGATTCAGGCGGGCTTTTATACCCGACTTGTGCTCGCAGAACCGTGACTCTGTGTTAAGATCCGTTTCCACGTGTGATGTAGACCGTAACCCGTATCTCTACTGAAATTTTTTGTATGTTTAAATATTTCAATAGATTCTCTAACTTTTCGTTTATAAAAACTTGGAACCGATGCTAGAACCTTAGTTTCTTTTACATTTAAGAAATGGCCAGTGTTATGCTGGTGTTCAGCTACAGCAGATTGAACAGTCTCTTTCTTTTTAATACATCGTTCATGTTCCTTAAGTCTAGTTGATATTGAGCGTCCTGTTTCTCCCACATACACTTCTCCACAGGAGCAAGGAATTTTATATACTCCTTCTGTTTGGAAAGGTACAAGATCTTTCGGGGATCGCAAGCATTGTCCAATCTTCTTATTTGTATTGAAGATTGTACGTATGTTGGACCGCCGAAGTAATCGTCCTATTTTGTCGGTAGTGCCATGCATGTAGGGAAGAACAACACTACCTAATGGTTGCTCTTTATCATTCTCGTTTGGCGGAGTTGGTTTACTATGTCTTTTAATTGAACGCGTAATATCTTCAGTGCATCTTTTCCACATATTCTGTTCTGTCCATGACGACTGTGGCGTTGGAGAGGTTCGAAAACAGCAATGAAGACCTTAAACGAAGACGCAAACATTCTGGTACTTCCAGCAGATAAAGGCAACGCCACAGTCGTCATGGACAGAACAGAATATGTGAAAAAGGTTACTCAACTTTTGGACAACAACATCTATAAAGTTATGCAGGCAGACCCCACAAGTAGAATAGAAAGACTCATTACCAATTTGATCAACACATCCAGTCTACCACCAGCGGAGAAAAAATCATTAAAACCAAGTAGCTCCAAGACTCCCAGGCTCTACGGTCGTCCGAAGATACACAAGGACAACTTACCACTTCGACCGATCGTCAGTGCAGTAGACTCGCCCACATACAAACTAGGTAAATATCTTTCAAATTTTCTTAATCCATTTACTGGAAAAACAGATTCTTTTATTAAAAACTCTGCACATTTCGTGGAAAAACTCAAGACAATCCAGTTGGATTCCGAAGATATTTTGGTCAGTTTCGATGTAGAATCACTTTACACAAATGTTCCTGTCAACGACTCAATTTCCATTATATCAGTCATACTGGATAACAATAATCTTGATAAGAACTTAATAGACCTAGTGGAAGCTTGTCTTACATCTACTTATTTCATTTTTCAAGGAACTTTTTATGAACAAACTTCAGGGGCAGCAATGCGATCTCCTCTATCACCTGTGGTAGCGAATATCTTTATGGAAGCCTTTGAGGATATTGCTCTAACATCCGCTCCACTAAAACCGAAGCACTGGTTTAGATATGTTGATGATACTTTTGTTGTTTGGCCTCATGGACAGGATAATCTCCTCATATTTCTGGACCACCTTAATCAGCAACATCATAATATCAAATTCACAATGGAAATTGAATCTAATGGAACAAATCCCTTTCTAGATGTATGTGTTCAAAGGAAGGAAAATGGTATATTAGGACATTCTGTGTATAGAAAACCGACGCATACAAATAGATACTTAAACGCAAATTCCCATCACCATCCAGCACAAAAGAAATCGGTTATTAACTCACTAGTATTCAGAGCTATTTCGATTTCTGATCAAGATTCTTTAACATCGGAAACATCGAAACTGACCGAAGCTCTCAGAGGAAATGGCTATTGCGCAGAAGATATTACGCGTTCAATTAAAAGACATAGTAAACCAACTCCGCCAAATGAGAATAATAAAGAGCCACCATTAGGTTAGGTTCTTCCCTACATACATGGCACTACAGACAAAATAGGACGATTACTTCGGCGGTCCAACATACGTACAATCTTCAATACACATAAGAAGATTGGACAATGCTTGCGATCCTCGAAAGTTCTGGTACCTTTCCAAACAGAAGGAGTATATAAAATTCCTTGCTCCTATGGAGAAGTGAATGTGGGAGAAACAGGTCGCTCAATATCAACTAGACTTAAGGAACATGAACGATGTATTAAAAAGAAACAAATTGTTCAATCTGCTGTAGCTGAACACCAGCTTAACACTGGCCATTTCGTAAATGTAAAGGAAACCAAGGTTCTAGCATCAGTTTCAGGTTTTTATAAACGAAAAGTTAGAGAATCTATTGAAATATTTAAACATACAAAAAATTTTAATAGAGATACAAGTTACGGTCTACATCACACGTGGAAACCCATCTTAACACAGGGTCACGGTTCGGCGAGCACAAGTCGGGTATAAAAGCCCGCCTGAATCTCTTCGAGCTCATTCAGTGTTCAGATCTCGTGGAGTAAAGGTCCCTGAAGATGCCTCGTGCAATCGAAGGCGAAACGTCGGATAGTAATTCCAATTTGACACGGTCTAATCCCAAGAACCCCGATTTCCTGTCTTGAACCTTGTTGACCATACTATAACGAGGAGCTTTAGTCAGATACACGTGCCTACGGTTGTCAATTGTTTTTAATTTGACCGTCATTCCAATGAATTTTCGCTTCTACTTTTATGGTATTTGCAGTGTTGTTCGTTTTCTACGACTATTAAATAATTTCTTTATTACGAAAGCGATTTTAGTTAGATAATGTTATTGATTATCTATGCCGTGGATAATAAACATCATACCCTTGAGTAATGATTTAATTACTCACAGGCTGTAACTAGTCACAAAACACTTTCATCGTGTTTGTATTGCCCAATACCATTGCCTATTTAAAGCCAATGCCAATACAGTATCTAATTCCGCGGTTAAAACAATTCATCGCGAGTGCCATGAAAAAACAAAAGAGCATAATCGGCACGTCAGGCGCTCTATATGCTGTCACATTTATATCGAAAATAAATTGTTTTGCTTAAAATCTTTCTTAAAAGTTAGTTAATTTCACTTAAAATAAGTTAAAGCGATCAAAGTGAGATTGATAGTACACCGCCAAATATTATTCAAGCAGTCAAAACCACTTCGGACGAATTATTACCAGAAATTCCAACGAAAAAGTATGAAATTGAATATAAATTATTTTTAGAGTGGCGAAGTCAAAAAAATTTATTTTCAGAAAATGTCCTTCCTGCCTATGTTGGAGAGTTGGCAGAAAATTATAAATCTTCCTCATTATGGCCACATTACTCTATGTTGAAGAGTATGCTTGCTGTTAAAGAAAATATTAATATTGAAACTTATCATAAATTTTTAAAACGAAAATCCTAAGGTTACAAAGCAACACAGTCCAAAACGTTCACCCAAATGGAAATTAGCAGATTTATAAAAGAAGCACCGGACAGGAAGATGTTTACCTGGCAACAAAGGTAAGAGGTTTAGAAATTTTATAGAAATACCTTTTTAATTATTTAAGAATTTAATGTAAAAATTAAAAAAGAAACATGAAAAAAATTACAGATATTCTACATGTGTATGTTATTAGCATTTTAGGCTCTTGTAAACAATTTTACCCACGGAATTTGACAAATTTAAAATATACATTTGAAAGATTACCTTTTTTTAATTCTTCATATACTAAACTAAGGTTTCGGAAGGTTGCGCTGAACTTGTTTTTGGGGTATCGCTAAAAACATATTTTTGATTTTTGATTATATGATTGAATATATTATAATGCTCTATAACACAAAAATTATTATTTGTAACTAAAAGTTAGAAGTAATTATTATATTAGACATTATTAAACGTTTTTCAACATAATTACAAGAACTAAATAAAGAGAGAGCGGGAGTGTCGCCTGTTGGATGGAAATCCAGTGTGCTAGGGATGCTACGTTACCAAGTTTATTGTATATATGACCTATATAAATTATATAAAAAAAACAAAATGCATGTGTGGGTTGTGGATCGGTACCAGCAGGAGTGCGAAGGCACTAGGTGGATTGGTACCAGGTTAGGCGCCGTAGGCATCATCGTTAATGCCCTAAAAGAGGAACAACCGAGCAGAGCACCACTGGCGAGGTTACCAGGTTAGGCGCCGTAGGCATTATCATTAAAGCCCTAATATAAAAGGCGAACGACAGCGAAGTGCATCACTGGCGGAAGTCTAACATTCGATATCGGCACAGGAGGGCCAAATCCACTACTGTCGGGAGACAAACATGAAAAATTTAAGCTCCATAAAATAATGTAAGTTTGGCAACAATGCAAGATAACCTTTCTTCAAATTGTCATATTAAGGCATATGGCGCCTTGGAATGCAGTGGAAATATCGAATTTCTTTTTGGTTTTTTTATTAGAAAAAGTGGTTCATCCATTTCTTTTATTTTCTTAAAACAGTTAAATGAAGGTAAACTTTCTATATTATATAAAAAAATTATCAAATTCCGTGGGTAAGACCCGCATTTTATATTTATAAACTAACCTGGGAAGAGGCATTTTTTTTTAAATAAAAAATCAGGAAAAAATTTTTATTGTGTCTCTTCAGATACGATTTTTAACGCCGTTTGCGGAAGTTTAAGCTGGTGCTCTTAATTAATAACTAAAATACGTAATTCTAACTAATTTTTATTTATAATAAATGCTTTTTCTTTGTAAAAGTTACTGAAAACATAAATAACTCAACTTAATCTATGCTTCCAACAATCTTTTTTTGACAAGTGATTTGTCCTGAAGCATATTCATTATGCCGCCCACTCTATTCCGACGTTGCCAGGCCCGGTACTGGAATATATTTTTTAAACTTTTTTTTAACAAAAATTGATAATAGTTATTTCGATTAGGTTATAGTCTATATTAAAACAGAGATTTTTTTAAACAAAATCTATAAATCTGATAAAACCATCATTAGATTGGATAAAACCATCGGGTCTTGTAAACAATTAAACCCACGGATTGATAATTTTTGAATATAAAATAGAAAGTTTACCTTGATTTAACTGTTTTAAGAAAATAAAAGAAATGGATGAACCACTTTTTCTATTAAAAAAACCTAAAAGAAATTCCATATTTCCACTGCATTCCAATGCGCTATATTCCTTAATATGACAATTGGAAGAAAGGTTATCTTACATTGTTGCCAAACTTACATTATTGTATGGAGCTTAAATTTTTCATGTTTGTCTCTCGACAGTAACGCATTTGGCCCCCCGTGTGCCGATGCCGAATGTTAGACTTTCGCCAGTGGTGCTCTGCGCTGTTGTTCGTGTTTTAGGGCATTAACGATGATGCCTACGGCCCCTAACCTAACCACAACCCACATATGCATTTTGTTTTTCTGATATAATTTATATAGGTCATATATAAAATAAACTTGGCAACGTAGCATCCCCAGCACACTGGATTTCCATCCAACGGGCGACATTTCCGCTCTCTCTTTGTTTAGCAGTTGTAATTATTTTGAAAAACGTTTAATAATGTCTAATATAATATTTACTTCTAACTTTTAGATAGAAATAATCATTTTTGTGTTATAGATCATTATAATATAATCAATCTTTTACATAGTTCATAAATTAAGTTTGTGAAAAATATGTTTTTAGCGATACCCCAAAAACAAGTTCAGTGCAACCTTCCGATATCTTAGTTTTTTTGGGATTTAATTTGAAAAAGTGGTTCATCCATAAATTAATTTTTATAGGAAGTATAAAAAAAAAGTAATGTTTCAAATGTATATTTTAAATTTGTCAAATTCCATGGGTAAAATTGTTTACAAGAGCCAAACCAGCATTAGATTTAAAATAAATAATCAAATTATTATTAACGCCATAGGAAATAAAAATCTCTTGTACAAGGAAATGAAAATCAGGTGAGTTTGGCAACAGCGGAATACTTTTGTTTCTGTAATCTGTCAAGAGCCTTATAGTAGAGAGTTATTGCATTGAAAAGTAGGGAAATTGTTAAGTTTTTATTTTTTTTGGGAAAAAACTAAGATTTTCAAGTAAGTAGTAATATACTATTACTAATTCTTAGAGTTGATAATGTCAAAAAAAATATATTTACGTCATCTCGTCTAACAAGTCTCGGCTGACATTATTTTTAATTAAAATGTACCCATTTTCTTCATAAAATATCTTCTGCTGTCTGGTTAAAGCTCGTAAACCTTGCCTGAAAAAGAGATTAGGTTATTAATACATAATTTTGTTGTCAAGAACCTTCTCCAAAATTAAACATTGTAAATGGTAATATCTCGAAAACCATTTAGTAGAAGTTACCAATGGTATATAAGATTTTTTGTTCAAAATCATCCATACTATGATAGGTTAAAATAGTTTCAATCAAACGCCTAACACCCTATACAGGGTGACAATTTAAAAACTTGAAATGGCCATATCTTATAAAGGAAAAACTTAATCAAAAAACGCTCAAAACACTTTCTATAAAACGAAGAGGGAACAAATAAAAGCGTATTATTCGACCCTTATCTGTAACCCCTTGAGCAGGGTGAGATACACCCCTGAAATCTTAAATAGAAAGGGGGGTCGAGTGATACATCATCTTAAAGCTCTTGAAAAATGCTTTTTAACGATACCATAGAAAGCAACTTTTCGCGAAATTCTTCTGTATTTATTAAAGGAAACAATAAATAAAAACACAGTTTTGAACATTTTTATTTTTATTTAAGTAAATGTTCAAAATGATTGGTACCGATATCATGGCATGTCTGTTAAGAATTGTAAACATTTTAAGCCTGGTATTTTATTTGTTTATGAATATTCGCATTTTATTATCACAATATTTACTTTAAAAGTAACTTGTGCTATTAGTATCGATATTTTAACAGTTGACTTTTGGTTCAGTTTAAACGAAAAGCAGCACTTATCTTAAATAATAGTGTACAACACAGCTGAACGTGTAGAAATGATTTTCATTTATGGTTTTCAGGATCAATGTTTCTTAAGGATAGCCCAAAGATTTAATGAAAGGCATTCAGGTCAAAATGTAAGTCCGGAGTATGTTCGCCAACTAATAGGCAAATTTGAAGAAACTGGCTCTGTCGCGAATAAAAAGAGAAATCAACCGAGACTAGTTGACGAAGCAGCGAAAATTGAAGTTCTGGGGCAGTTTGCAATTAATTCAACTTTATCAACTCGTCAAGCAGCTGTAGCAACTGGCTTATCTCGTGAAACGATAAGAAAGGTATGTAAATTTTATATGTTTCATCCCTATAAACTGCGCATACTGCAAGAACTTGGTGACGATGACCCGGATAGAAGAATTCAGTTTTGTGAAATAATCACAGATAGAATTACGGCAGAACCTCGACTAGTTAAAAATATTTGTTTCAGTGATGAATGTACCTTTTATTAGAATGGACATGTTAATAAGCAAAACTGTCGTTACTGGAACGACGACGAGAACCCACACGTATTTAGAGAAGGGCATACCCAGTACCCCCAGAAAATTAATGTTTGGGCTGGTATATTGGGAGACGTAATTATGTATGTAGACATGTATGCTGAAATGCTACAGAGGTCTATTGAACCACTAATAGTGCGGGAATTAGAAAATCAGAGGGACATACATTTTCAACAGGATGGGGCACCTCCTCATTATGTAGTTCCCGTCAGGCAATGGTTGGATGATAATTATCCCAACCAGTGGATTGGAAGAAGAGGTCCTGTTGAATGGCCACCTAGATCCCCGGACCTAACACCTCCTGACTTCTTTTTGTGGGGTCACCTTAAATTTGTGGTATTTAAAACGCAACCTGAGTCAATGTGCTATATCCAGAGAAACATTTGCAAATGTACGCGAAGAATTTGAACAAAGGCTTTATTATTGTCTTCAAAACAACGGGAACCATTTTGAACATTTAATTAAATAATTATAAAAAATTTCACAATTGTGTTTTAATTTATTGTTTCCTTTAATAAACACAGAAGAATTTCACGAAAAACAGCTTTCTATGGTACCATTGGAAAGCATTTTTCAAGAGCTTTAAGATGATGTATCACTCGACCCCCCTTTCTATTTAAGATTTTAGGGGTGTATCTCACCCTGCCCAAGGGGTTACAGATAAGGGTCGAATAATACGCTTTTATTTGTTCCCTCTTCATTTTATAGAAAGTGTTTTGAACGTTTTTTGATTAAGTTTTTCCTTCCTAAGATATGGCTATTTCAAGTTTTTAAATTGTCATAGTGTGTATAGGACAAAATGCTCATTGTTTTTGGTTTACGAAATTTTTGATGTTGAATATTCATGTTGCCGCCCACCCGTGTTGTTAATTTAAATAAAACCGACTTCAAAAAAGCACTAAAAAGTAAAAATTAACATTTTATTCCATGTTGAAAATTTGAATTATTAAGTCAAATTAATTTTAAATTACTTAATCACAAACATTTATATATTGAGTGTCTAGATATATACCACATCAATTAGATACGGTTTTTTTTACTTTGATTTCGACTTCACAAAACAAATTTTCAATGTGGAATTTATTTATGGTACACATACAGAGTGGCGCATCGAAGACGAAACAGAGCCATTTACGAGCAGCTCATAATTTTTTTTGAAAAACGCTCGGACCCGTCGATTTTGACATTAAATTATTATAAAATCACGTTCATATCTGCAGCCCTCTAGGCGAGGGTGGCACCACCCCTAAAATAGAAAGGTGGGTCGAGTGATATCTCATTTTAAAGGTCTTTCAATTCCCTTCAAAATGATTAAAATATCATATACTGTAGTTTTAGAGATTAATAATAATAATAAAAAATCGGCTTTTATTTGTGACATAAACACACACAGCATAAAAAAACATGAACATTTAACGAGTGTACACGCTTATAATAATAAAAGGAATTTCCAAATTTAAAAGAAATTAAAAAAATATAAATTATTTATTATTTTCTGTTTGGAATATTTATTGGGAGGTCATTGACCATATGACCTAATGGAGGAGCCGCCACTGCTTAATGGATTGATTTCAAATTGTGTGCCAGAACTAATTATGGTATAGGGGTCAACTAGTAAAATTGTGGTATGCATTCAAGATGGCCGAACAAAATGGCGGCCAAATAAAATCGCCCTCTCAGGTTTTATACATATTCATGTTTTAGGGTCTCTAGATGTCAAAAAAAAATGTTTTATCAATTCTGTCGGTCCCTAGATGCTTCAAAAAGTATGACTGTTTTATCAAGTATTATATAGGAATTAACTGTCTGTTTGTCTGTCTGTCAGTTCGCGTCCTAGCTTAAAAACTGCTCCTCAGACTGACTTGAAATTTTAGTCAAAAATTAAGGGTCACATGGGGATGACCTGGCAATATTTTGATAAAAATCCAATATGCCGCAACAAGATGGCGGCCTAGTGATATTATAAAAAAATTAGTACTAAAATAAAGACTAATTATCGATAGTTATTCCTCAAATTTTGCATAAAAATCAACGGTTACGTAGTAGTGAACTGGTAATATTTTGATATAAATATAAGTTAGCAAAACAAAATAACAAATATTTTAAAAAAATCACCCTCCGAAAATTTGCAATATGCTTGCTATGAAACCACTCCGGTAACATCAAAATTATTCGCTAAAAATTTCATCGAAATTGGTCAAGTCATCGAAGTATGTACATTTAAAAAAATACGTAGGGTCAAAGTCGCTTGAAAAAAATCGTAATAGAAATTAAGTGTTGGATGCAGAGCATCACATGGAATTTTGCAAAATCAGTGCCCCTGTGGATTCTGCGGATAGTTGATAATTGATTGTGATTATTTCTTTCCTGTGTTTAGTTATTTCTCATGATTATTTTACCCATGAGGGGTTCTGACCCGCGCCTGAATAGAATTAAATCGGCCATTAAGCAGAAAACTACTAATTTATATGCTGTAGTGTCTCAAAACTTACCTAAGATGTGACATTATGTTATTTTAAATGCTAGGATAACACCACAAAACAATAAAGTTTATTATTATCTTATCACGAAGATATCGTTTGTAAAAGTAAACAACAGCTCATACAAGTTCAATTATTTGAGTGCAGAGTGGCTCTGTTATGCAGGTTTTGCACAAAAACGATTAGGTCCAAGGTTATCGTTGAACGGGTGATTCTCGGCATTGTGGTAACTTGAAAATATTACAGTGCATATTCTATTGTTCAGTAATATCATTATTTAACAAATTCCAAAAAAAAAACGACTGATGGTGCAATTGCCGTATGGTGGAGTTTGAAGCATCCTGATTACGAATTCAGCAACCAAAATCGTCGATCACGAATAGATTTTGACAGTGGCGTAACAACGTGCCCCCCCTCTCTATAATAAGTACATATAAATTTAAAAAAACTAGGAGATTTCATAAATCGCAAAAAATATTGAAATCTTGTTTTAACATTCAGACTAGCTCCAGCAAATCGAATAAGTATAACATGAAAAATGCCCATATCTTGAAAAAAATTTGTCTATTTTACATGCTTTTTCGATTTTGCTTCGTTTTCCGCAGCTTTTTTTCTTTTAGATGTACCCGATTGGTATTGTAATTCATTTTATCACAACTAAAACGCCGAATACTCACAAAAAAAATACAACAGCCAACAGCCAGATAATGCGGCCCGCGAACAAGTTGAAAACCGTTTTTGAAAGCGCGCGCCGCTGCAACAACGATTGGTATAATAAAATGTACATTGTACATAGTGCCATCTATGTTTAGGAAGATGAACTACACATACTCAAGCCAAAACCTAAAGCCAAACGTTATCTGGCTTGTTCCATGAAATTCTATCGTGCAAAAACCACAGATGACGCTATCTAAACATTCGGGAAAGAACTCGAGAAATTACAATTCGTACTAGCTGACCCGGCAAACGTTGTTTTGCCAGACACAATAGGAAATGTTTTTAAAAGTATCTGACACTATAAGTGTGTGGGAATTTGAAAGAGTAATGAAGCGTTGTAGACAATTGAAGCATACTTTATTTAAGTTAATATAGTAATCTTTATTAAAATACCAAATATATTAAATTACAGATTTTGATAGCTTGACACTACTACTAATTATTATGGCATTTAAAAAATAAACAAAGATTATTCTCTCAGCGCAATGGAGTGTACAATATTTTTGGTCAGTCCGTCTATTACGGTTCATGAGATATAGCCTGGTGACAGACGGACGGACGGACAGCAGACTCTTAGTAATAGGGTTCCCGTTTTTACCCTTTGGGTACGGAACCCTAAAAACCGCTGTCGATGGAATAGCTACTTCAACATCATAAAACCCCTTCATAAAATAAATTTATTAAATGTCTTGAATTTTTTGTTCAATTGCAAAGTGAGTCCTAAAATTGAAATTAACACTCTCATAAAATATATTACTCATTTTTTTCGCTGTTAGAATATATTTATTTCAACCCTCTCTTTCAATTTGGTAACTCAACTCCTTCAAAAGTTAACGTTTAAAACAGATAATTTGGATAAATTTTATTTAGCAAAACAACTGTCCATCACTTTATTTCCACAAAATGTTAAAGTATAATAAATTACATACCTTTAAAGTAAGGGCGTTGTTGGCACAAAATAAATGTCTATTATTAATTATTAACTGAACTGAAGTAAATTAACTTGAGAGGCGTATCAGTCGAGACACAATTAAAACAAAAAAACTATATTAAAAACAAAACAATACAGGTTTCATCCTGTCTGAGTACTCCGTAGAGTTGATTTGATACTTGCGCAGGCGCGTATAACCCGTGTATGTGGGGTTGCGGTTGCGTTGCTGTACGGGAAATTCAATTCAAAATGATTTATTTATGCGGGACCGCCAGCTAAATCAATAAATATTTTTAATAACATAAAAGAACAAAAATAATTTTCTTTAAAAAAAAACCTGAAACTAAATATGTAATACCCGATTTTTAAGGAAATATAAAAAAAATGTGGTCGAAAATAAAAAAAAAGTAGTTTACAACGGGACTCGAAAAAATTGTAAATAACGTGAATAATACAAAAATAGCTATTAAAAAATAGGGGTTGATGGTAGAAGGGTGAAAATTTAGGGTTGTATGTATTTTTTAATGCTGAATCGTGAAAAAATAAAAACAAACAATTTTGTCCAAAAATTAAAAAAAAAAAATTTTGGGGTGAACCACCCTTAATTTTTAGGGGTGTGAAAAATAGATGTTGGCCGATTCTCAGACCTACCCAATAAGCACAGAAAATTTTATGAAAATCGGTTTAGCCGTTTCGGAGGAGTTTGGTAACAAACACCGTGACACGAGAATTTTATATATTAGATATAAGCCGTGTTCCATTGAGTTCAGTCGTTCAGTGTTTAGTCAGTTATGAGTCAGTTGCGATAGAGTTTCGAGTTGAGTTGCGCACCTTTTGTTACAACACTTAACAGTACTTATTATAATTTATTTCGGACACAGTTTTTAACATGTCTCTTTCAAAACCAAGTGGAAGTAAGAGGAAACTTGTAGATGAGCACCGTATCTTTTAATAAAAGTGGGAATTAGAGTTTTTTTGCTGTGAAGTGAAAGAAAAAATTATTTGTTTGATTTGTAATAGTACAGTCGGTGTCCCAAAATTATATAACATAAAACGTTAATATAATATTCATAAAACTATGTTTGACAAGTATACAGGCATGGTCAGAAACGAAAAGTTAAATAAGTTAAAATCACGGTTGAAAGATCAGCAGCTTATGTTTACACGTCCAAAGCAAGTCCTTCAAGCGAGCTACGTACTATCGGAGTTGATCGCGAAACACTCAAATCCGTTTGTTAAAAGTGAATTTATAAAGGAGTGCCTTGAAAAGGCCGCGGAAATTGTAAGTCCCGGGAGCGTAAAGGCATTTCAAAATATATCCTTGTCCCGGAATACTGTCGCTGAATGAGTTACTGAGTTGGCTGCCAATATAAATGATCAGACAAAAACAAAATCAGACTCTTTCATTGCATTTTCTATTGCCTGTGACGAAAGTACGGATGTGTGTGGTGTGGTGCAGGACAGATATCAATGTGTATGAAGAATTACTGGAATTAGTACCATTGCATGATACAACAACTGGGAAGGATATTTTTAATGCTGTTTATGGACTTCTGCAAAGTACAATTTAGATTTGTCAAAACTGTGTTTCATTGCAACAGACGGAGCTCCTTCAATGAAATGGCTTCGTTAAAATATTACAGACAAAGATCAGAGAAACGGGCAGTGACAAACCAGATTTTCATCATATTCATTGTATAATCCACCAAGAAGTTTTATGCTCAAAAGTGATCAAGTTGGAAAGTGTTTTAAAGTCAGTGAAACAAATTGTAAACTTCATAAGGTCACGAGGCCTTAATCAGCCACAGTTTTCTGCATTTTTACGTGATTTAGAAAGTGAGTACACTGGTTTACCATATTATGCAGAGGTGCAATGGCTTTCGTGTTCTATGGTGCTCGACCGGTTTTGGGAACTCAGAAAAGAAATATGCGTTTTCATGGAAACAAAAGGAGAAGATGTCAGCTTATTATGAGATGTACATTTTTTACAAGATCTTTTATTTATGGTAGATATCACAAAACACTTGTCGGACTTAAATACGAAATAGCAAGGACCACGTCAAGTTATTACAGATATGCATGATCATGTGAAAGCTTTCAAGCGTAAGATGATGTTGTGGGAAAAATAGTTAGCAGAGGATAATCTGTCACATTTTCTGACTTGTAAGGCATATCAGGAAAGCACAAGTGTTCCAATAGCATACGAAATATATTCAGAGAAAATGAGAACTCTGCTGGCAGAATTTGAGAAGCGTTTTCAGGATTTTAAGACCCAAGAAAACAATGTTTCTGTATTTACTGGTCTTTTCACTATCGATATTGATAAAGTTCCCTCTCACTTGCAAATGGAAGTAATTGAGATTCAGTGTCAGACCCATTTAAAACAAAAATTTGATAGTTTTGGTACATTCGAATTTTATAAGTACTTGCCTGTTCAATACCAAGATATGAAAAAATTTGCCTGTAAAATCCTGTCAATGCTTGGAAGTACCTATAAGTGTGAACAACTATTTTCGTTGATGAAAGGAAACAAATCTCCCGCAATATCGCGATTGACGGACGCACACTTGGACGTAGTAACGTAGACAACTTAATTAAAGACAAAAGATGTCAAATATCTGGCAAAAGAATCTAATGTTTGTAGTTTTTTGTAATGTCCTTTTTATTGGAAATTTAATAAACAGACTTGCCCTATAATAATACTTTTTCTCAAGATTTTCAGTAGTTTGTTTTCTTTAAGATAAGGTTTTGCGGCCCACCTAGTCGATGGTCTTCATGCTTTTGGCCCACTAGTGACTTTGAGTTTGACATGGCTGCCCTAAAAGCATTGCAGCCAGGGCCGGATTAATTATTTTCGCCCCAACGTATTTTCGGGCCTCGTAAATACGTGAGAAAAGTGACGACCAAAAAAAAGTCCTCTCTGTCATATAGCAGACACTTGTCTCCTCATTTAATATAATAATATATAAAAATTACCTACTTAATGATAAAATGAAACAAGGAAAATTATATAAACGTTTTTTGTTACAGCAAGGCGGCGCCGGCGTGGAGCCCTAGGCCCGGGCCTAAAAACAAATAGCAAATAATTTAAAATAAACTATCAGTTCAGTAATTATTTTGCATCTTCGTTTCCTGTCCGCGTAGGAATTTTGTTCGATTGACGTTTATCAACGTAAAGCGGGTTTTGTCGCCTATCGAAAAAAGTCGCTTAGGTTTGTAAATGTAAATTCCTTATTTAAATGTGTGCTTTTATAATAGTTTTTAGTTCTATCGATAGTTCTAATACGATAGTTTTTTCTGTAGACTTTAAATAGGCCACCAAAGGCTCGGGCCCTGGTGCAACCGCACCACTCGCGCCATTTTAGTTACGCCACTGGATTTTGAGTTATACAGGGGTTTCACTACAAATATTTTAACACGTGATAGTATGAATCATTTTATTTAAAAAATGCTCAAATAACATAGGTTCAATGCCTTTCATGCCAATCATTTTTGAGAAAAACGACCTTAAAGTTGTATTTTGTTTTATTAATTTGTAAGCACATCGTTAACACGTTTAATAATTTTATTATGTAAAACAATGAATTATATGATTTTCTACAAAAAGCCTACACATTTTTTCTTAGTAAAATATCTGAACGATTTAAATCTAAAAAAATGAAAAACGAATAAATTGTTTTCATTTACCACAGAATGCTTATTTGAAAACAGCAACACTGCCCACCGTAGAGAAACAAGCAGATTTCAACGAACATAACAATACGGGAAGTCTAAACGTCCGTCAAACTAATCGGGGGCCTGAAAGGCAAATAACACCCGAAATTGAGGAACATATTCATGTGCAGCGAGTACAAGCTTTGACTTCAGAGGACTTACCTCGAAGAAGAGAACTTGGCCGGTGTTTTCTCCGAAAAAACCAAGAACACGAAAATTTGGCTTTAAACATACTGACGATCGATGAATGTTGTTTTACGAGAGATGGAATTTTAAATTGTCCTAACACTCATACCTGGGCTCAAGAAAATCCAGACATGATTTAACAAGGCCGATTTCAGTACCGGTTTTCAATAAATATTTGGGCTGGAATAATCCACAATCGGTTAATCGGACCTTTTGAGCTACTAAGGCGTTTAACAGGAGAGGCATACCTCCAAGAACTATTTCATTTAGCTCAGCGAGCCAGTGCCTGGTTTCTTCATGATGAAGCTCCTGCCCACATTCATAGGAATGTGTTACAATATATGGATAATACGTTTGATAATCGACCTATCCACCGATAGTTCAAAATGCCCTAGAACCTAGAAAATGGCCTCCGAGGTCACCAGATCTAAACCCTCTTGATTTTTATTTTTGGGGCCACATGAAAACAGTATATAATATCTGACATTACAAAGGTCAAATTCAGAAGTTTTGTAACGTATTGCATTACCGGAAAGATCTAATCAATAATTGCTGGTATATTTAAGTAGCCAGTAAACTTGATACATTTTAATTATTCAACAAATATTTTCATTAACACAGCTTTTATAACAAATAAACTATAAATAAAATAATATAGGGTGTCTGGACAGACTATGCGATTATTTTTACGTCAGGTTCACCTAGGTTTTCATGATAATTCCTCAAAAAATGATATAATTTTAGCAGGGGTGTGCGGTGAAATTTTAAGAAAGGAAAGCAATTTTTAGAAACTTACCTATTTGTAATGTAATTCGATTCTTCGATCATTTTTTGTAAATTCGTCAAAGACATCATCATAAAAACGTCGATGCTCAGCGATGTATGCGAAAGTCTTTCCTGCCCCGTTGAATTTCTCACGAAATTTTTTATACGTTTAAGTGTTGAAAAATTGCGTTCTACTGATGAACTTGTGGCAGGTGTTGTCAATACTAATTCACACAATTTCGACGCTTCGGTGTAGGCATCTTCCAGCTCCTTGTCTTTTAAAAATTGCATTAGTTCCTTAGCGTTATTTTATGCGCTAATGTCATCAGTATCGTAAATCACTTTTAGTTCAGATCGCAGTAACACTTGGTCGAAGAACTGGCCATAATGAAGAAGAAGAGATTTAAAGGCATCTTCTGAAAACGTTTTTTCTTTAAATGCATCAAAATTGCAGAGCCCGAGGAATTTAAAATCATTTAAACCGTTAAATCTATAGTTTATTTGTTGCTGAATTTGATCGATTATTTCATAAAAGAGGTGTCTGTATGATGTTTGAACATCTCCCACCTTGTCTGTTCGAAGACGCTTGGCTTGTGGCTCTACATTTAACGTCATCGTTTTCTCCCAAAATAGGTCAGTCATCTCTTTTTTGGCTTAGCATGGACTTAAAATCATCCACTTTTTTTAGACAAAAAGCAATAGCATTTGTTTTAGTTTGTAATATATTAAAAACATTGTCCGAGAATGGAAATATGTTAAAAAAATAATTAAAATTAAAATCTCGTTTCAAACAGTCCAAAAACCCCCCTCGAACTATTTATTGTTTCTGAGTTCCACGTTTCATTATTTTCTATTATATTTTCAAATAGTTCAATCAGTGATTCACGATTTTCAGATCCTGTTAACACAAGTCTTCCATTATAGTTCCACTTAGTAGGAGCTACTTTGGGCAATCGTTTGTGTACAATGGAGTTCAAAGCTTGTGTACGTTTTGTTGACTTGGAAAAAAAGCAGCCATGCCACTTAAAGTAACGAAAAATACTTTACACTCTTTAATGTGATTGATGGACTGGGATAAAACTAAATTTAATTTATGAGCAAAATGATGGACAAACACAGCACTTGGGAAAGTTTCTCGAACTTTAGCTTGCAGACCCCCAAATTGTCCTGCCATCACTGCAGCTCCATCACAGCTTTGAGCAACTAATTTTTTCTCTCTATTAATTTCTTTAGTAACGTTATAAACTATGGTATATAATGCATCTGCTGTAGGATTTTCGAACACATTCTTAAAACCTAAAAACCGCTCTTGAATACTTCCATCTGTTTTAACGTAGCGTATTACTATAGATAATTGGCTAAAATTAGTGATATTAGTTGTTTCGTCCAGAAAAATAGCAATGAACTGCGCCTCGCCTATCTCCCGCTTAATTCTTTTTAGAATAATGGTTGCAACAGTTGAAATTAAATCATCTCATTAAGCAATCATCATATTTAGCCATTAAACTAAGTAAATCTTGAAAAATTCCTCTATTTGAATAAACCCTTGTTTCGTCATGACCTCTAAATCCCAATTCGTGCTGTCCGAGAAAACAAATAACATCGATAAGTCTTCTTAATATTTGCCTATTTTTATCGACCAGTTCATTGTGTTGGCGGTGACTAATTTCCAACTGTTTATTAAGGGCGTGTTCAATTCTGGTTTTGCCGAAGACTTTTTCTTTTATGACGGCCTCTAAATGCGCTTTGGACATAATGTGTCTTTTTACAGCTTTATGGAAATTGTTTAAATCAGAAAAACCAGTTTTATTCCAGAGTCCATTTTCATTTTCAAAAAGTAAACATGGCCAACAAAATAATTTACTTATATTTTCACACCCTGTTAGCCATTAAAATTGTTCGTATTATTTTTCCCGATAAAAATGTCTAATACAGTTTTTCATTTTTGTGGTTAAATTTTTCATGGGCGGTTTTGCCCTTCCTTGGGAAATTATTTGAGGCTTATCAGCGAAGTTTAATATTGAATATCCCTTTATTATTAAGACACATACTACACGTTCACACACACTCTTCTTACTAACGTTATTACCGACAGCCGAAGTTGACGGTATTTGCATAACCACGTCCGTATTATTGTCTTCCATATCGCACCATGCACGACGCGACGTACGTATCACACAACACACGGATAGCCGTTTAAACAAAGAACCTACTCCAACGATAGCTTCCGCCACCATTTAAAGCACGAGACTGAAATGCAAAAATTGCAAGCAGTCGGTGGAAAGTTCAATAACCTCTGGCTCGATTCACAGGAAATCAAGCATACAGGACTTGGCTGCAGAGAAGCTAGCTTCCCGCATAGGTTCTATTCGATATTCTATTGTGGCTGGCTGGGTCGGAGTCGAGGCCGCATTTATTATGGGCTTGATAATTAATAATATTTTGGCATTTTTAATATAAACTAAATTAATGGTTTCCTATTTCAAAAATTACATTTTAGAAGATGTTTTCTATTTTTTTTTGGGGAAGCACTGCTTCCCTTGCTTCCATGGACTGCACGTCCCTGAATTTTAGTAATAGGATAATAATATACGGTAAATAGTTGGCTTTAAGTTGGTTTGCTTTATTTTAATAAATTCAGTATTATCGGTAATATCAATTATCGGGGATAATATCACGAGTGCTTAAAAATTATCTGGTTAATTTTTAAGCACGAATGGTATTTAGGAGGAATATTCCACGAATCAAATACAGGGAAATTAAGCTTTATTAACTGAATATTAAATACATACCTATTTCAAGTTCAGAAATTTGAATTTTGTAACAAATTAAATAATAATTTACTAATAAAATTATTTGTCTAAATATTGAAAAGTACTTAATATAAATCTAAATATTCAATTTTAATTATTTATTGTATAATAAAAGGTACAGTTCTGATAATTATTAACCACATTGTTGTTTTGCAACGACGTAGAAGATGCCGTCAGACCACTACTTGTACTTGTGCTGGGTGATGCTGCTACAGGGGCTGGATGCACGTGCTGTTGCGGTGGTTCTTTTCCAGGTTTCCTCCTTTTTTCAATATTTTTTTTATAGTGATCTGGATCCATTTGCAAATAACTTGATAGGGATTTCGCATTCGAATGACCTGTAATTTTTATCAAGTTTTGCTCCGACACTCCGCTTTTGGCCAGCTTGGACGGAATGGTTGGTAATTTTTTTTGTGGTATTGAGGCCTGATTTCTGTGCTTGTTTTTTTGAAATTTCGTTTTCTCCTACTGGGCTGTTTTTGAACCATTTTCTGGAAATTTTCCAATGGGGGTTTGGCGTCCAAAATAGTCGAGTGTTGGAGATACTTTTCCTTTTATCTTGTAATTCTTTATAAATTTTTACTGGGCAAAAGCTGGGACTGGGACACCACCTTGACATGTTTTAGAAAAAACAGGGTTGTATTGAATTCTACCCGTTTTTCCTCCGAAGTTGTCAGTTTCTTCTTTGAAAAAAGTTGTTTCGGCTCTTGCACCTTCTCCTCCTCTCCAGGCTAATTCATAGGACAACAGAAAAAAACACTTCTTTTGTAAACCCTCTGGAGTTGATTCATCACAAGCTACGATTAGATTTTTTAATTCATTTTATGTTAAAAAAACGGCCGATTCTCTGCGTTTGCCTTCAATACCTTGCAAATGTCTCCTTTTGGCATTTTTTGCGTCTCGGGCCGATTTGAATTCGAGCTGCTCGAAGGGATTTATTTTAATTTTGTATTCATTGAAATACCTTTCCATCAATAATTTCGCCGTCACATTCCAAATAATTTTTACCGTGCCTTCTTTATATTCCTCCCCGTTCATTTTTCGCATATTCTAGGCCCAGCTTTTCAAAATCATTGCTAGTTGGGATACTGGAGTACCTTGGTCAAACGTATAGTTTTTTTCATCGCAGAATGACATAAACTGTCTCCAGATGCTCTTCTTGGATTTAACGGTGTTTCTTGGTTCGCTTCCAATTATATTTTCATCAATTTCCTCTTCCTGAACTAGCCCAAAGCGATTATTCATATTCACAACTTTTCAAAAATGTTTGAAAGATACTTAAAAAAAAATCAGTTTCTAGAGACTCTAGCGTTTCTCAAAAGTAGGTTTCATATTGTCAAGATTTCATTTTTTGGTTAGGTATGTAACCACACCTAACCCTAACCAGGTAAGTGGAAACACCGTGTTTCCTAGACGACGTGGTATTTCGGCTATAATTTTTCGAAAACACCACCAGTCTTACGGGAAATTTTGTACATGAGTGGAATATTTAATAATCAGCTTACAACATAAAAAACTTCAAATGATTTTTTAAACACTTTATTAGGCCGCTATTTTGTTTTGCTGTCTGGGACTCATATCAAAATGTTACCAGTTTATTCCTATGTAACACTGGATTTTTGTGCAAAATTTGAGCTAAATTGGATAATTAGTTTTTTCAGTAAAATTTTTTAACATCGTTCCACCATATTGGATTTTTACCAAAGTATTACCAGGTCATCCCCATATGACCCAAAATTTTTTACTAAAATTTGAGGTCAATCGGTTAAGTAGCCTTTAAGCTATGCCGCGAATTGACAGACAGACAGACAGACAGACATATCTACAGACGCACCGACGGAATTGATAAAACAAATTTTTTGGCATTAGGGACGCTAAAACTTGAAACCTGAGGTGTGATTTGTTTTTACGATTACAAACATTTTGTTTGACCATCTTGAATTAGTACCATAATTACTAGTTATTCCCCATACTACTATTAGTTATGGCACACAATTTAAAATTAATCCATTAAGCAGTTCTTCATCATTCATATTTTATTAGGCCGCCATTTTGTTCCGCCATCTTGGATTCGTACCAAAATTTTCGCAATTCGTTCCAACATAGTATTTTGATGTTTGTGCAATTTTTTTTACCATTTCACTAGGCCGGCATTTTGTTTCGCCGTGTTGGATGTTTACCAAAATGTTACCAGGTTATCCCCATATGACCATTAATTTTGGACCAAAATTTGAAGGCAATCGGGTAAGTAGTTTTTTAGCTATGCCGCGAACAGACAGACCAAGAGATATGTTTTTCGGCATTGTAAATTTCGATTAATTCAAAAGGTAATAAGCGAAACCCAACAAATTAATTTAGAACTATCTATTAAATACTATTAAAAAAAACACAATTATGATTGAACAACTTTTTTTCTGTAATTATCTTACTCATTGCATTTAGTGAGACACGTGCACTACACAGATTAAAATATGAAATAAGCCAAATATAAACAAAATTTGTTCTACTAGCCCGAAAAAAATATGTATATTGGCAACAGTGCCTTGGCTTGTATTTTGGCTTAGGGCTGTTGGCAAATATATGTATATACAGGGTGATTCAAAAGTAAGCGTTATCCGTTTGTGGGTATAATCCATATAATATAATAAAAATAAGACAGAAAATAGTTCCTATTAACATGGGTCCAGAAATGATTCCTGATTTCTTAGGTATGGCTAATTAGTACAAATTCAACAAAGTGTGTTCTATCTATGGTAGGTACTTACTCAGTATTAAATGTTAGATGCAGAATTTTAATGAATAAACATAGAAGAATCAGATAATTTTTAGAGTCAATTCTCTCGTAAACGGTACGCTCTAGCGAATTCAACTAAGGGTACCTTTTTTACGTAGAAAAGTCTGATATTTATAATATAATTTCTAAACAAAATCGCAATAAAATAAAGGATAAAAAAATAGGGTTATCTTCACCCTTAACCTTCCCGGTATGTGACGCCCCTGACAAAAAATTTGAAAATCTGAATTCAGAATAAGATTCAGCATCAAATGTTTATACAGCACACCGATTTTCAAAATTTGACTATAAGCGGTTTCAAAGATATCGCGAAAAAGTCGTTTTAAGGGTGCCCCTTAAAAATGGGCGTAGTTCCTCTAGGAATCATTTCCGGACCCATGTTAATAGGAACTTTCTGTCTTATTTTTACGCAAGGATTATACCCCCAAACGTATAACACTTACTTTTGAATCACCCTGTATATATATACATATATACAGGGTGGCCCAACGAAAAGGTCCCACCCTTATTTATGACTTTCCTGGTATATTTTGGGAAAAACGCTTGGACACGTCAATTTTGATTTTTAGGGGGACGTCTTTTCATGTATGATTGTATAATACAGGGTGTTCCAAAAATAAGATATCGCATTACACTTGACATTTTTAAATGGAAACCCCCAATTTTTTTTCTATTTTTGGATTCTCCAGGAAGTTTTTAGTAACTTTTGTATAATAGAGTTTAGACCTATCTTCAACCATTTTGAAGTTATTTGAATAATTGAATAATATCAAGTATTGATAAATTAAATTCAAGAAAGGGTCAAAATAACGAAACTTTATTATCAAAACGGAAACATTGCAAGGGCTACTGCCCGGTTGTTTAATACGTTACATTCAGTCAAAAATATTAACCATAAGTATGTGGCTAAATTAATAAGAAAATTTGAAGCAACTAGATCTGTATCTAATATTCGCCGGAATCAGGAACACTAAACCATTTACAGTTTTACATTCACATTAAAATTTAAACAAAAATTAGTTACTTAGCTACAATGTGTCAAAAAGTCAATGTGGTAATAAATGTTGAAAGTGGTGTCCGTTTACCTCCATGCAATAATAAATATTTTGCTCAAATCTATTCCTAACATTTTCACACATTTCTGGAGTTATTTGTCTGCATTCCGCCGTGATCCGCTCCCGAAGATCTTGGATGGAGTCTGGCTTCGTACTAAAAACCTTACTTTTTATATGTCCCCAAAGAAAGTAATCTAAAGGACTCAAGTCCGGAGACCTTGGTGGCCACTCAATGGGGCCGCGCCGTCCGATCCACTGATTTGGGAAATGGGTGTCCAAAAACTGTCGTACTGGAGCTACATAGTGCGGTGGTGCACCATCTTGTTGGAAATGAAGAAAATTTTCATTATAATTAACCTCATTTTCTATTATTTCGGTTATTCGTGGCTCTATTGTATTTTCCAACATGTCCAAGTACAACTCCCCCGTCAAGTTTCCAGGAATAAAGAAAGGTCCTACAATATGATTTCCGAAAATGCCGGCCCAGACATTAATTTTTTGTGGGTATTGCGAATGTACCTCTCGAAACAAATGTGGATTCGAGTCGCTCCAATATCGACAATTATGTCTATTTACAGCACCATGTAAATAGAAGGTACATTCATCCGAAAAACAAATGTTAAATAACAAATTTGGGTTATTGTTCAAACGTTGTGTCATTAATTCGCAAAACTCCAACCTTCTATCATAATCGTCTTCATTAAGCTCATGGACAAGTTTAGTTTTGTACGGGTGAAATTTATAGGATTTCAAAATTCTTTGCACTGTTGAGCGTGTAAATCCTGAAGAAGTAGCCAGACCACGAGTACTTTGGGTGTTGTCAAGAGCCACGTGTCCCAAAACTGCTATTTCTCTGGCTTCATTTCTACTTGGACGATTTTCCTGATTCCGGCGAATATTAGATACAGATCCAGTTGCTTCAAATTTTCTTATTAATTTAGCCACATACTTATGGTTAATATTTTTGTCTGGATGTAACGCATTAAACAACCGGGCGGTAGCTCTTGCAATGCTTCCGTTTTGATAATACAGTTTCGTTATTTCGACCCTTTCTTGAATTGAATAAATCATTGCAAAATATTATAATAGAACTAGGCAACTTAACGATTTCAAATCAAAGATAAAGTTGTTCTATGATTTACGATGACATTGACGGATGCTAAATTTCTTGCTGGTATCGGTGATTATTATTTTTTTCCGTATTATCAGTACTAAATTAAATGAGGCGAATTTTATAAAAAAAATTAAAAAAACTTCAAAATGGTTGAAGATAGGTATAAACTCTATTATACAAAAGTTACTAAAAACTTCCTGGAGAATCCAAAAATAGAAAAAAAATTGGGGGTTTCCATTTAAAAATGTCAAGTGTAATGCGATATCTTATTTTTGGAACACCCTGTATTATACAATCATACATGAAAAGACGTCCCCCTAAAAATCAAAATTGACGTGTCCAAGCGTTTTTCCCAAAATATACCAGGAAAGTCATAAATAAGGGTGGGACCTTTTCGTTGGGCCACCCTGTATATATATATATATATATATATATATATATATATATATATATATATATATATATATGTATATATATATATATATATATATATATATATATATATATATATATATATATATATATATATATAGCGAGAGGGTGGGTAGTTGTGACTAACTAAACTGCTGTGCATAATAACTGCAATTCTAAAATTTTTGTGTAAAATTCAAATTGCTGTAACTTTTCAGGGATGAGAGATATTGGGCTACGGTTTTCAGCGTATTATGGAGATATGTTTTGAAAAAAAGCCCAGTATTATGTATTTTTTCAAAGTGCGTTTCATTTTATTATACAGGGTGTGAGATGACACCGTCTTATTTTTTTAAATGTTTGTTAAGAGCGAGAACTTGTTACAGCAACTCTTAAGTTTTCTTTTTTCGACCAAAATGATCTTTGGCAAGATGCAAAAAAACAATTTGTAGCGATTTGTCGTATCTTCACTTGTTTTCAATATACAGGGTTTTTTCGAAAAAAACGACATCGTTACATTATTAACACTTCAACACGACACCCTGTACATTAGTCGGACATTGGTCACTTGATTTATTATGGGTATTTATGCCTGTAATCATATTCATAGGAGCAATGTATACATGGTGTAACATAAGTAAAAGAGAAATAACAAAATTGGAAATTAATATTTTGGTTGAATTTCGTACACTCCCTCCTTGAATCTCTTGTCAAATCTAAAATAATGAAAGCTCGCCAGTTTTGTGAGAATTTTTGAAAATAATTAATCCTTTTGTCGAAACGGTTTTTTAGGTTTTGTCTTAAATGCATTTATTATTGAATATACAGGGCGTTATTTAATAACTAATTAAGAAACGGCTACATTCTGATATTCCAGTAAATTTTTCACAATTTTTGGTTTGTTCAGCCAAAAACTAAAAAGATATGATACATGTTATGTTTCGATATTGATATACTGAGTGTTTTATATTAAGAAACCATACATTTCAATTTTCTGCCAAGCTATTGCCGTGCTATAAAATGGAATAATTAAAATAGCCCACTAATCACCGAATTAAGTCGAAGCCAATTTGGCATAATAAGACAATTTTAAATGCATTGGCACTATTGCCAGATTTATACACTTTTTTTTTTGAAAATAATAAGTAGACCTTTCACTTTTTTGATACCTACTTCAAATACCCTTTGTATTTTATGAAATAAAACAAGCTTATTTAAACACCTTATAAATATTTTTAATTAATACGTTGCGTACTAAGGGTGCAAAAAAAAACAAAAGAATAAAAAAAAATTCCACACTTTGCTATCAAATATTCAAGCTCTAGACATTGCAAAAGAACCCTACTAAATTACTAAATTATATAAAATTTTATTTATTTTAAAGAAGTTTCCTTCAAGAAGAAATGTAAAATAAAATATTTAGTTAGTATCTTGTGGGTCCCCCCCTTTTATTGATAATCTCCTGACACCTTCGAGGCATTGATAAAATAAGATTATTTATAAAATACTGTGGAATGTTTTCCCACTCTTCCCTAATTGCAACTTCAAGCTGGTCTAACGTTTGCGGTGGATTTGCTCTTCCGCGTAATTTAAATTTTAAATGACTCCAAACATGCTCAATTGGATTGAGGTCTGGAGACTTTGCCGGCAAATACAATGTATTAATTTGGAAGGCTTCCAAAGTCTCTATAACGGTTCTAGCTCGGTGGGGCCTTGCATTGTCATCAGCTAAGATAAAATCGTTTCCAAAATTATTTGCAAATGGTAGAATGATATTTATTAGACATTCATTCCTATAAATTTCGGCGTTGACAGTCCCACGAGTGATAAATAATTCTGTTTTGCCATTTCTCATAATACCCCCGAATATGGTTAAACCTCCGCCACCAAAGGCCTCTTCAGCAGTCATATTTTCTTCGTTATACCTTGTATTCCTTTGGCGCCACACCGTTATTCGTCCATCCGAATGATATAAAGTTACTCTGGATTCATCAGTAAATAGACAATTAGACCAGTTATCCAAATTCCAATTAATATGTTCCGTGCACCATTCGAGTCGGGAAGCTCGATGCTGTGGTAAAAGTCGCACACATCTGGCTCGTTTTCGATTCCTGAAAGCAACAAACACGGTTGACAAAAGTAAGTTGTCTTAATAAGTCATTACTAGTAGTAAGCTGATTATAAAATAATAAAATTATGAAGCACTTGGGAGATATACGTATAAATACGATTTTTCCCGATTTTGTTTTTATTTTTTCCTTTATAATAAGTAGTATTAAAAATTACATATTTATTGTCACTTCTTCCCCTTTACAGAACCTCCGAAATCGTTTAAAATTTTATCAATTTTTAGACTGCATATTAATTAGCACCAAATTACGGAATTTTCCCTTAATTTAACAAATTTTGTATCTTTACGGTTTTTGAGATCCTACCTCTGCATACACTCGAGTTTGTAATACCCTGTATAAAACCATCCATTTAAATCTCAAATAATTCATTTAAGTAAATTTTAATATCTAAATAAGTATTTATTTATTTACCTAAGCCCGTTTTTGTTGAGTTTTCTTCTCACCGTGGAATTGTTTACGAGAACACCTGTTTCTGCTCGTAAATTTGAATTAAACCAAGAAGAACTACGTAAGGGGTGAATTCTAGCTTGTCGAATCAAGTTACGTTCCATTGGGAGAGTAATTTTCGGAGGCCTACCACCACTTGTTCGGTATCTGTGAGACCCAGTTTCATTCATCCTTTGTTGTAAACGGGTTATCACACTAGGGTGTACATTGTATAGTCTTGCAACCTCAATCTTTTGCATTCCTTCATAAATAAGCCTCAAGCAATTTTCTCTTTCGATCTCGGAAAGTCTTCGCATTTTTCACATTTGTATTTAGTCTGACAGATTACCAACGATAAACATTCAGTTGACATGGCTATTCAATTATGTCATTTATTTTTTCATAGCCGCCTTGCAGGAAACTTCTCTAAATAAAAGAAGTTATTTATCACGGTTTTTTGCAATGTATACAACTTAAAATTTTGACAATAACGTGTTCCTAATAAGGGCGGATCTAGGATGATGTTAAGGGGGGGGGGGCGAAAATAAATAAAAATATGAAAAAACGTGAGGTTGCAAGACTATTCAATGTACACCCTAGTGTGATAACCCGTTTACAACAAAGGATGAATGAAACTGGGACTCACAGATACCGAACAAGTGGTGGTAGGCCTCCGAAAATTACTCTACAAATGGAACGTAACCTGATAGAACACACCCCTTACGGAGTTCTTCTTGGTTTAATTCAAATTTACGAGCACAAACAGATGTTCTCGTAAACAATTCCACGGTGAAAAGAAATCTCAACAAAAACGGGCTTAGGTAAATAAATAAATACTTATTTAGATATTAAAATTTACTAAAATGAATTACTTACTTGAGATTTAAATGCCGCTGTAGGATATATACAGGGTATTACAAACTCGAGTGTATGCATAGGTAGGGATCTCGGAAACAGTAAAGATATAAAATTGGTTAAATTAGGGGAAAGTTCCGTAATTTGATGCTAATTAATGTGCAGTATACAAATTGATGAAATTTTAAACGATTTCGGAGATACCGCAAAGGAGAAAAGTGACAATAAATATGTATTTTTTTTATTACTACCTAAATAATTATAAATAAAGGAAAAAATAAAAACCAAATCGGGAAAAATGGTATTATACGAATATCTCCCAAGTGTTCCTTAATTTTAAACAGCTTACTACTAGTAATGACTTAAAGACAACTAACATTTGTAAACCGAGTAGGTATGTTGCTTTCAAGAATCAAAAACGAGCCAGATGTGTGCGACTTCTACCACAGCACCGAGCTTCCCGACTCAAGTGGTGGACAGAACATATTAATTGGAATTTGGACAACTGGTCTAATTGTCTATTCACTAATGAATCCAAAGTTACTTTATACCATTCGGATGGACGAATAACGGTATGGCAGCAAAGGAATACAAGGTATAACGAAGAAAATATGGCAGCTGAAGAGGCCTTTGGTGGCGGAGGTTTAACCATATTTGGGGGTATGATGAGAAACGGCAAGACAGAGTTATTTATCACTCGTGGGACTGTCAACGTCGAAATTTATAGAAATGAATGTTTAATAAATATCATTCTACCATTTGCAAATAATTTTGGAATCGATTTTATCTTAGCTGATGACAATGCAAGGCCCCACCGAGCTAGAACCGTTATAGAGACTTATTTATAATGTGTTTAAATAAGCTTGTTTTATTTCATAAAATACAAAGGGTATTTGAAGTAGGTATCAAAAAAGTGAAAGGTCTACTTATTATTTTCAAAAAAAAAAGTGTATAAATCTGGCAATAGTGCCAATGCATTTAAAATTGTCTTATTATGCCAAATTGGCTTCGACTTAATTCGGTGATTAGTGGGCTATTTTAATTATTCCATTTTATAGCACGGCAATAGCTTGGCAGAAAATTGAAATGTATGGTTTCTTAATATAAAACACTCAGTATATCAATATCGAAACATAACATGTATCATATCTTTTTAGTTTTTGGCTGAACAAACCAAAAATTGTGAAAAATTTACTGGAATATCAGAATGTAGCCGTTTCTTAATTAGTTATTAAATAACGCCCTGTATATTCAATAATAAATGCATTTAAGACAAAACCTAAAAAACCGTTTCGACAAAAGGATTAATTATTTTCAAAAATTCTCACAAAACTGGCGAGCTTTCATTATTTTAGATTTGACAAGAGATTCAAGGAGGGAGTGTACGAAATTCAACCAAAATATTAATTTCCAATTTTGTTATTTCTCTTTTACTTATGTTACACCATGTATACATTGCTCCTATGAATATGATTACAGGCATAAATACCCATAATAAATCAAGTGACCAATGTCCGACTAATGTACAGGGTGTCGTGTTGAAGTGTTAATAATGTAACGATGTCGTTTTTTTCGAAAAAACCCTGTATATTGAAAACAAGTGAAGATACGACAAATCGCTAGAAATTGTTTTTTTGCATCTTGCCAAAGATCATTTTGGTCGAAAAAAGAAAACTTAAGAGTTGCTGTAACAAGTTCTCGCTCTTAACAAACATTTAAAAAAATAAGACGGTGTCATCTCACACCCTGTATAATAAAATGAAACGCACTTTGAAAAAATACATAATACTGGGCTTTTTTTCAAAACATATCTCCATAATACGCTGAAAACCGTAGCCCAATATCTCTCATCTCTGAAAAGCTACAACAATTTGAATTTTACCCAAAAATTTTAGAATTGCAGTTATTATGCACAGCAGTTTAGTTAGAACAAAACGTGCTAACCTTGGGGACCTTGTGGGACCTTAGATTAAAACACTTTGTTGCTTTGCCAAGCTTTCGGCAACTGTTTATTGCCTTCCTCAAGACAGCCTAAAAATTGTTATTATTTTGTATTAACATTTATTTTAAAAAAAGTTGTTGTGGACTTACTACTTGGTTTTACTCTTGAAGAAACAACACTGAAAAATTCTCAACATTGCTAAAGACCTATATACATATTATTTACACCTTTTTATCACTAGTTTTGACTTGGATGTTGTTATATTAACACATTTTAAAATTCTTAAAGATTTGGTTTATTCCAACGTGCAGACACTGTCGGCCATTTTACGTATTTTAAAGGCAAATTATTATTGTAAAATGGAGATCGTGTTTTTTTTTATTTTTGCTCTCCTTCCCTTACTTTACACTAGTTGGTTTACGCGGTTTTTGTTTTTCAAATAATTGTCGACTGAGCACGAATCGGTAACGATATATATATATATATATATATATATATATATATATATATATATATATATATACATTCTTAGTCCTTCACGGATGGAAAAATACCATGTGTTTTCATTCCGGGTATACATCCGTTCACTACTGTCATTCTGAAAAGAACAGTTTTGTTGACGTTTCGCCAAAATCACATTTGGCATTTTTGAACAAGTGTTGGTGTCTGCGATGCTTCCTTTTATACCCCCACCCCGGGCCGAAGGTTATATCTGCGCAGGCGTTGGTCGTTATTTATGTTTCCCGGATGTTGCTGTTGTTGAACTAATTGCGCTTGATCTTTTGTGATTTCAGATTTGTAGATTATTGTGTTCCATACTGTTGGTAGTTTTAATGATTTGTCCCTTTTATTCAAATCTCCTTGTTTCCCAATATCTATGGCATCTCGGATTATTCTGGTCTTATAATATTCTATATTGGCAAACTCTCTATACCCATTTAAATTTATTCTATGGCCGGTTTTCTGATGACGCAGGTATAGAGCTGATGTTGTTTGTTTCTGATGCTGAGTTTATGCTCTTTCACTTTTGCTGATATTCGCCTGTTAATTTGCTCACGTACATCTTTTCACTGGCACGGAATGCTGTATACTCCGTGGTTTTCCAGTTTGATTTTATCTTCTGGGTTTCCAAGTAGTTTACCTATAGTTATTTGTTGTTTGTGTATTATTTATATGTTGTGTTTCCTAATAAATCTTCCGATTTTGTCTGTTGTGCCTTTTACATATGGTAAGATTACTTGCTTTCCCGGCTCATAATTTTTGTTGTTCATTCTTCGGGAACTTTGTGCATTAATAGTTTCCTCTATGGTGTGATTTGTGTAGCTCTTTTTCTTTAAAGCACTAGATACTATATTAAGTTCGTTTTGTCTCATCTGTGTTTCAGTTAATCGCAAGAATATGGATATTAGGGTATCTTCCATTTAAATATCTGTCTATATGTGTTGGTTTTCTATACACGGTGTATTCGAAATGTCCGTTATGCAAGTTTGTGACTAGTACATCTAAGATTGGAAGTTTGTTGTTTTCCTCTAAGTCTAGAGTGAATTGTATTCTGGGGTGAACTGAATTTACATAAGTCAGAAATTTTTCGAGCTCTGTATGGCTATGTTGCGATATAATAAATATGTCATCCACATAACGAATCCATAATTTGAGCTTTAAACTTGCTTTCACAAGAGCTTCTTTTTCGAAGTATATCATAAATAAATTCGCGACTGCTGGTCATTTACATTTGCCTGTTGAATGAAAAATAAGTGTTTTTAAGGCAATGCTCCGAGAGTTGTTTATATGTGCCTTGAAATACACGTTCATAGCAATCTTGTCCAATGCTTTGTCAATGGGAATACTGGGCTACAACGATTTGACATCTAGGCTTGCTATGATATCGTCTTTTCAAGAACGATGTCTTGTATAATTCGAGTGAAATGCTCCGAGTTTTTTACAAATGAATCAGCTTTTTCGACAGCTGGTTGCATAATTTCTGCAAGGGGTTTACTTGTAAATTTTTTATTTTGTTTTTAGTTGTTTTTTCTAGGTACGCAGTCAGTCCTTTGGAACAGGCTTATAACAATTTCCTTGTAGGATAATTACGAAATTGTAGTGGCGGATTCATGGTTTAAAACTATTTTTTGGGTTTTTCCGCCTTAGAATATTGAAAAAAAAATAAAAAATAAAATATAATTACCCTATAAATTGAATAGATAGTCTTAAGTTCTGGGTCCACTATGAAAGTACCCGAGGAACGACACTGAAAAATGTTTATTTTCTGGACGTTTCGGGGGAAAGTCTACCCCCGCCTTCAGCAAACCTACAAATAAAATACTAAAAGCAGAATATTTCTTATGTTTCATATCAGAAATATAACCAGAATGGCTAATCTCTGACAAAATTGACATTCATTGACATTTTGTCAGAGATTAGCCGTTCTGGTTATATTTCTGTTACGAAACATAAGAAATATTCTGCTTTTAGTATTTTATTTGTAGGTTTGCTGACGATGGGGTAGACTTTACCTCGAAACGTCCAGAAAACAAACATTTTTCAGTGTCGTTCCTCGGGTACCTTCATAGTGGACCCAGAACTTAAGACTATCTATTCAATTTATAGGGTAATTATATTTTATTTTTTATTTTTTTCCAATTTTCTAAGGCAGAAAAACCCAAAAAATAGTTTTATTCTTTGTAGGATATCATTTTTGGTATATAGTCTTGGGGGTATTCATAACCACAGTTGCGTTTCCTTTATCTGTTGAAAGGATTGTATGTCGTTATTTTTTCGAAGCTTTGTTAGGGCCCTTTGTTCAGTGGTATTTAGGATTTGTTGCCATATCCGCTGATGGACTCTACAAGAGGGCAAATGGACTAAAAATTGAAAGATACGAAAACAAGTCACTCCTGTTACAAGTTTTTGCTTGTAAAATAAATAGGCTTCGCGTTATCAAAAGTTTAATTTTCTATACTATGCCCCCTGTATACAAAATTAAATTTTTGATAACGCGAACTTTATTTATTTTTCAAGCAAAAACTTTTATCAAAAGTCCATCCACAGACAAACTGTATACGCGCTCTTAAAAATTGCAAAGAATCAAATATTCCCTAGTTTAAAGCCCTGAAACGAAGTAGGTACTTTGGACCACGTGTGTAGTTTGGGACATATCTAGTCTATTTGGAAACTAGATTGTGTCTCGTCTTACCTTTTCTTAACGAATTACACATTCTGAAATGATACGGATGAGAGTAATGACAGAAAGGAGTAAATTAAGAAAATACATCTCTTTATTATTATTTATTTTTATAATGGACAAGCTCTAATTTAATATTTTTATTACAAAGCATCTCTGGAGTCATATGTAAAAGTTTCTTTTTTTACAAAATATACAATTACTGTTTCCTAAACTCTATTTAATACTTTTCTTTTATTATTAGAGAAAAATGCAATATTCGTTGACAAAGAAGTCTTATTGTGTGTCAGGCACAAAAAAGGCACTATTGTTAAGTCCTAATATTAGGTATAAGTACTGTTCGCGTCGTAATCAGATGTTTCTAAAAGTTACATGGAGCTACGAATAATGGAATGATTGATGAAAATACAAATATAACTTTTAAAAACATGAGGTTTTCGCTTTGCTATAATATACAATATTTCAACTACAGGGTGCTTACATAAATATTTCAAATAATATTTTTTTAAAATTTTTTTTTATCATATTTGTAACAAGAAAGACTGATTCTTGGCTTTTGACATTCTATCTATCACGTCTTAATTTCGGATGCATGGAGAGTCAAACAATTTTTATTCCACAAGATAAACACACACTTATATATATATATATATATATATATATATATATATATATATATATATATATATATATATATATATATATTTTTTTTTTATTTACAGAAACTAAAGGAATTATTGGATTCTAGATATCTGGCGAGTATTCCATTAAATGAAAATCGTTTTTGCAGTTAATCTAGAGAAAACATATTTTTGTTTTCTGCAAAGTTGAGGTATACAAAAACCGAAGATGCATTTAAATCATCTGCAGTATGGAAATAAACTCTGGAAACGTCAAAATAAATGGGAAAGAAACAATATTAACAGCACGTCGAGTTAGTATTAAAATTTACTATATTTTAGTAACACTCATTTGTTTCGATGTTGATATCTTTGATTGATATTTTTATCTTGAGTATGTAGCTCTTCGAATTTAGAAATGTATTAAAACGAATATTTTGTTTTCTATACTTTCTAATTTTTAATTTTACAGATTTTTTAATTTTCCTATGAGGAAATAGTCATAAATATATCAGATTGGAGGTTGATATGATTCTGTCATGTTTTTATATTTTTCTGTGAACGTATAAAATTGATTAAAAAATTAGCTTTTTACTGCTTGGAAATATCCTATTGTTACGAATAAACAATTTTAACATAGTCCCTGCAATAAACAATATTTTGTTAACGGATGAAGCAACGTTTTCCTCAAATGGTACAACCGTCAAAATTGAAGTTATTGGTCGACAGAAAATCCCCACTGGACTTAAGTTGCCCATATTCAATATACTGAAAAAGTAAACGTACTAGCCGGCATATTTGGGAACACTATTATTGATCCTTATTTTTTTGACGCTAATCTAACTGAGCAGATTTATCTGATTTTTTTGCAAATGGACTTTATTCCCGCCTTATTTCAACGTTACCCAGGTAATGAGCCTGAATACCAACTGAACAAATGTAGTTTCAATAAGATGAGGCACCTATCAGAGAATATCTCAATGAAATATTTCCTAACAACTGGATTGGACGATGTGGTCAAATAGAATGGCCTCCACGGTGACCTGATTTGACCCCCTTCGATTTTTTGCTGTGGGGCTATTTAAAAAGTAAAGTTTACTTTAACAGATCCTTTACGATTGAAGCTTTAAAGGAACGAATACGGGCAGAAATACGTCGAATTGCAAATGTATTTGTTACGAACGTTTAGGAATTCATACATAGAAGCATACTGCCAAATAGTCGAAGGTCAATAATTTCAGAAATTTTTGAAGTAAGTGTTTATCGAAGTTTTATAATTTGTTAATAAAGATCACTTGTTACATAAGATCGTTTTTTTAAAGATATTTTATTTATTATCTTCGAAGAAAAACATGACCAAAAATTCCAAGTTAGAAAGTATGGAAAACAAAATTATCCCTTTTAATACATTTCAAAATTTTAAGGGCTGCCATCTTCAAACCAGTTGACGGAATGACATTAAATTTGGTGAACTACTTACCTTTCAAAGGAGGTATCACATGACTCATGTTGCCATTTGAAAAAATGTAGACGTCTGTCATCACTTCAACCAATGTCAACATAGAAAAAATGAGTGTTACTAAAATATTGGAAATTTAAAAAGTAAGTGGACGTGTTTTGCTTTTTTTTTAATATTTTCTGTTTCCGGTATATTTTGAGGTATTTAGACTTTATTGCCACGCTGTATGATATGCTACTTAGTAGAATTTGTTTAAAAGAGTTCTCACACCTCTTATGAAAAATGGCTTTCGGTGAATTTTTTCTGATTTTTTGATATAATGCAGTTCTCGACTCCCCGATCAAAAACTGCAAGTGTAACAACTTGATCCTATGTCCAGGTTTTGAGATAGAGGTTGTCAAAATTTTGGGTTTTAATTTTTAAATTTTATTATTATTTTAAGAAGTAAAAATCCTAAAAAACACTAAAAAAATATAAAAATCAAAAAATAAAAAATCAAAAAATTCAGCCTATCTGCTACTATTTTTACGAATTAACCAGTTTTGACAAAAATATGCTAAGTTTTAGGTTACTATCTGGTATTTTGTTAGGTATAAAAGAGCTTTACACTAATTGTTTGTTAAAACACTGGCGGAGCAATATTTTTCGTAAATATAAAAATCCTAAAAAATAAAAAATCAAAAAATATTTCAGCCTATACTCTATAATATCAACGAAAAAAAAACCACCCTGTACAATCGTTTTTTTTTTAGATTTTATTTTTTTTTTCGTATATGTCAGCTAAACGATTTCAATAAAATTTTAGGGTTATGTGTACAATCATTGTCCACATAACACGTAATTTGAAAAATATGCCATTATGACGTCACATTTTAGGGGCGACCTGTATAATCAAAAATGTTTTTCTAAAATGCACTCCAAGGTAAAGTATGTAAAATATTAAAATCCTAAGTCAATTAATAACTGAGTTACAAAAGAAGGGATGTGATTTTCCAAGATGTTTCAGGAGCTGTCTGAATCATTCTTCGTTGTCTTTAAAAAGGCTTGTTAAAAGATTCGATCTTGGCAAAGATTATTTTTAATTTTTTGAAAAATTATTTTTTCTGGTTGTCTTTCTAAGAAGTTCAGATAAAGCTCTGCATCTGCATCTTCATTAAAATATAAAACACGCGTTCATATCATATTTCTCAAAATATTCAAATTTTTGATTCTGACCCTGTATATTATCTATTAGAGTTCGAAGATATTCTAAAAATCAAGAGATGTTGAGAAATATATATCGTATACAGTTATGAAGCACCCTGTACTACTATCAGAAATTTACAGCAAATAATAATCTTGTTCTAAAAAAATTATACGCAAAATGTATGTACACTATGAAAATAAATATTAAACTAGGTATGTTCACAGATGAATGTTAAGAGGGCTCTAAACCTAGAATGCATAACGTACAAACTAAAAAATACAATAAAAAGTTCATCTAAAAATCAGGAACAATGATACAATAAATACAAAATAAAAAAAAACAAATCGTATGTACAAGTCTATTGAATTACAAACTTACTTTAAATAAAAGGTTTTTTAAAATTCTAACAAGTATAAAAACAAAATTTAAAATATTAAATAATATCACACTATTTATTTTTAAACAACGTGTTTCTGGTGTCACCTTGTGTTTTTATATCCACGAGATCAATCTCCACTTAAAAAAGTTTATATCGCAATAAAACTATTAAAAGTCCAGTATTTATTAATATGCGCAATGTTTGGTACAGGAAATGAATTGGAGAGCCATAAGAAACCACCAATGAAAAGCTAGGTGAAGTGGGGGACTCTAATATATCACCAATCAAGAGCCAGGTGGAGTGGGACAGCGACATGCAGATGCCCTGAACTTTGTCTTGCTTTAATGCCTTTCTTCGATAGACTGTAGCAGTGTAGTCACTAACATAGTTTGGAAAATTTTATGATTAGTTCTACCATTTTAGAGACAAAAGGTCATTGTTGCCACTAGTTTTTCGCCGAGTTCAAGTTCTTCAAGGAGATGGCGTTTGAGAAATCTCAGGAATTAAACAAGATATTTACTATCGTTCATTAATGTTGATTTTGCTATAGTTTGCTAGTCTATGTAAGAGTCAGGATTTACCTTTTAAACAAAACAAACTTCCAAAAAAACCAGCAGTTTTAATTTCAACCATGGGCTCAGGCATGGGTAACCATCCTTGACTTTCTTAATAAAAAAATAATACGCTACTGATTTTTTTTTAAAAACTACCACCTTTATCATTTAGGAGACCTCTGGCCTCTGGCACTTCTGGTTTAATTAGAGTCAGAATTACTCAAAACTCTACAAATGTGATTCCTTCGATTATGTTAAGAAAAAAACTTTCAGTAAATAATCTCTGCAAATGCCCTATTTCTGAAATACAGTGTTAAAGTTAAACAAATTTAATAAACTGTTTCATGATGGCGGCCACGCGACCTACTTAAAGCGTACTACAGGGTGGCCAGCCATATTTTGACCCATTTTGGACTTAAGTAACTCTTTTAACTCTCTCGGTTTCCACTGAATATTTTTAATTTACCGAAAGTTTTGTTTGAAGCATTTTATTTTTACAACCAGAAGTACTGAAAACAAAATTTCTGACTTTCAGGTATAGGAAAACTTTATTATATTAAATGATACCTGTATATTTCTTCAAAATCATAAAGCTTAGTCCTTCCCCTTTTCAAAAATGTAATACAACCTATGGTTACGTTGCAGAACGGTGGACTTATCAAGCTCCGAAAAAGATAAAATTTCAATGTCAATTTTTTTTTGAAAGGTCGTCTATGGAAACAAATTCATATTGTTCTACCGTCGATCGCTTTTGACATTTCCTTTGAGTGAAAAGGCAAAGCGTGTTAATGTTTGCAGAAAATCAATAAACGTAACTCAAAGAAGATTTAGAAATATGTTTCATAAAACTCCACCGACAAAAATCGCAATGAAAACCTGTTATAGAACATTTTAGAATACGGGGTTTTTAACACGTAAATTGTTAAATCTTAAGACGGATTTGGGTTTGTAATAAAATTCTCTAAAACTTTGCTAATCCAGCCAACATCGTAGCTTTAACACTTTCCGAGATAGCAATATATGTAAGTCAAATCCGGGACACACTGTATTATAATTCTCATTACCAAACATTAAGAAAATAATAAATATTTCTTTTTGACTTATCCAAAATATTTTTATGCACATTAGACATAAAATCTTAACTGTTAAATTTTCATCGATTTAAAGACTCTACGTCATAGAACATTCGGCGATATTTGTTTCTGAAACAAAACCTTCAACTAATTGCGTTTTTCTGTCAATTTAGGAAACTATTTACCTCTTTCAGAACACAAAATTGTATAAAAAAATTATACCATGTTGTAAAATGAGTAAAAATTTCTTCTACCCATCCTTAAATTAGCATTCAACTAGTGTAGTATTTATGATGCGAGTCAATTTTCCAAATTCACCTATATTTTTAAAACTGGCCGTTTAAACGAGAACTGTAAGCACGTCCGCACTAGCACTAGTATTTTGTTGTAATGTCCTCTGTTTATTTACATTAATAATGTTTTTGGTAAAGTCTTTGTGTCCCGATGAATCGTCGAAAGGTGCCGTATTTTTCCGAACGTCTGGATTCTGCGCTTTGTAAAGCATGATTTGACTACTCCTATGCGCCGGACTCAGTCCGTCTAGGGTTACGCCTTCGCTCAGTTTGAGAGTGGTCTCTGAAGCGCTTGTCCCAGGAAGAACCAGCACGGTCTTTCTAGAACCCGCACAGTCTACTTCCGAGATCATCTCTAGCATTTCGCTGGAGCCTTCATTTGGAAGCATCGACGATAAAGGACGTACGACGCTGACTCTGGGCATGTCCAAGCCGCATGCGCCTGCTGAATTAATGCTTGCCAGGCTGCCGACGTCTTCTTTTAAAGGATTTGCATATCTGTAACCAAAAGCATAGTTTAAACCTAGCACGAAAGCTTCCACGGTTGGAATCAATTAAAAAAAAATCATGTTTCTAAATTTTCGTGATGAAAAAATAGTTCCCAAATCTCTTTAAATTTATTATCTGTTGCAACAAGCGCAGCAAGGAACATTTCCAGTCGCGTTAGCATGTATCTCGTAGGTTTTTGACATATGGCCCGAATATTTTTAAATGGGACACCCTGTATTTTTATAGCTCATTAAATCCGGTATTTTTTGCAGTTAAAACAGTGTAACTAGATACTAAAAAAATATATAATAAAATAAAAAAAGGAAGTTTTAACCCAATAACTTTTTTAACCTTTTTATTATAATTCTTATGGTTTTGGAAAATAGGTATAGTGGCAGCCGGTGGCCGTAACTTAGACTGTTGGTTTTAGAAACAATTTCATTGGTTCAACATCTAAAAGACACTGATTTACTATGTACAGTTTTGCGAGTTTATTTTAGCAATGGTACAAGATAACCTTAGATTTTTGGACAATATAATTTGGACCGATGATACAAATTTTACTAAAAATGGCCTTTTCAATAGACACAATTTCCATTTTTGGAGTGATTCGAATCCTTATGCAGAAAGATCGCGGAACTTTCAAGAATCCTGGCATGTTATGGTTTTTTTTGTTTTTTGACGTTTTTTAAGTTTTTACCGGGCGGTTCAGAAAGTAATTTTATTTTGTCTAAGATTATTATTTTTAAGTTTTTCAAATGTTTTATTCACATACATTTGAAAAACTTAAAAATAATAATCTTAGACAAAATAAAATTACTTTCTGAACCGCCCGGTAAAAACTTAAAAAACGTCAAAAAAACCATAACATCCTACCTATCATACGTATCTGCTCTTCAGTCAATAACTGTTCGTCGTCCTTCATGTGTGTATTGTTAAAAATGTTTGTCCAAATAACGCGATCAGCGTCGTGTCTTTTGTGATTTTAAACACCTTTGGATAATTTAATTACTAATATACGTTTCATGGTAAGTCTGTCTTGTTTTACTAAAGTGTGTAGGTTCTCTAATTTAAATTATTTTAGAAAGTATTTTTGAGAAATTCTGTCCATTCCTAAAATTCACACCATGAAATTTTAGATTTTAGTCAGATCAGTCCCGTAAGTTCTTCAGGGAAACTACTAGCAACATATTATTTTACAGAGGCAGAAATCTGCACTAAAATAGATGGCCTTCATGTTTCTAAGAGGGCTGGTCCTGACGGAATTCCCACTATCTTTTTGAAAAGGTGCTGTCAGTCGTTGTCTCAACCGCTATGTGTAATTTTTCAAAGATCTTTTAATCTAGGTTCATTTCCTGATATTTGGAAATTTTCTACACTGATGCCGATCTTTAAATCCGGTGATAAAAGCGATATAAAGAACTACAGAGGTATCTCTTTGCTTTCACATATCCCAAAGCTGTTTGAGGCAATTATCACTGATCATTTATTTGAGTCTTTGAAACACTACATTACGAGTATGCAACGCGGTCGCTCAACTACTACAAATCTTGCGATGTTCCAAAATTACTTAATTACATCTGTCGAAGCTGGCCAACAGATTGATGCTGTTTACACGGACATATCCAAGGCTTTTGATAGTGTTTGTCATCAGCTTTTATTATTAAAATTGCAGCAAATTGGTCTTTCTGGAAGTTATTTGGAGTGGATCAGATCTTATTTGTTTAATCGTCGACAACAGGTCAACATTTGTGGTTCAGTTTCTAGGGAGGTTATTGTGACATCGGGTGTCCCACAGGGTTCACATATTGGTCCAGTGCTCTTTCTACTTTTTATAAATGACATAGTATCTGGCTTTAGAGCGTCCAAATGTCTTTTGTATGCAGACGATTTAAAATTTTTTGCTCCCGTTTACACTGACTCAAATGCACTGCAATCTGACATTGGAAGGCTCGTCAACTGGTGCAGCACTAATTATCTCCATCTTAACATATCCAAGTGTAAAGTGCTCCGTTTTCATAAACGCATTAATCCTGTTCTCTCCTCCTACTTCATAAATGATGTAACACTAGAGGTTGTTAGTTCTTACACTGACCTAGGTGTTATTTTTGATGACAAACTAACATTTAATCTGCATATTGACAGCATTGTACTCAAGGGTTTTAGATTGTTGGGCTTTATAAAAAGGAATACAAGGCATGTGACGGACACCAAAGCAATTGTCTGTCTGTATTACTCACTGGTACGGAGTGTTTTGGAGTATTGTTCAACAATATGGAGTCCATCATACCAGTGCCATAACGATAGAGTTGAAAAAGTACAAAATAGATTTGCGAAATACCTCTTATATAAATTTAATTTTCCATATCAGGATCTATCGTATAACACTAGAGCTCTTCTATGCGTCCTTCAAACCCTTGAGTTTCGGAGACGTAAGGCACTTCTTGTTTTTCTACACAGGCTAATAAATGGAGACATTGATTGTGAAATATTGTTGGGGTCGGTCTCATTTTTGGTACCTATTAGGAGAACATTCTTTGAAAGATACCACCGTACAAATTATGGGTCTGGCGCATTTATTGACCGACTAGTGTGTAATTACAATCGTCATTTCGCAGAATATGACATCTTTAGACTTAGCACTTTGCAGCTAAAAAGGCAGCTAAATGGATTGCTTTTATGAGGTTTTTTACACTTCGTATTCATATGGATTTATGTATTCCTTTGTAATTTTTTTTGTCTGTAAATGTGTATTTGTGTATCAATTTTTTTTTCTCTATTTTAAATGTTTGATGTAGTTACTGTTTTTATTGTGTCTCTCGATTTTGACTTTTTTATTTTGACCTTGTTTACGAATCCGTACCATTTAGAATGTTTAGCATTCTGTAGTGTACGTTTCAGAAGGACCACTTGTCCGATGCGTGCATCGGCTACGTCCTTCCTTCCATAAAGTTAAAGGCACGGAGCCACCTGCCGAAACGTTAAATTTAAAATGAATAGATGACTAATAATTTTTGAGAATTGTTTTAATGCTATGAACTTATAACCCAAGAAAAATCTAGTAACTATATATATATATATATATATATATATATATATATATATATATATAACAAACAAACAAACAAACAAAAGTATGCTTTATTGCCGTAGAAAAATTTTACAATTTTATGGACAAAGCAAAATATACCTAAAAATAAGACATATCAAAACATTAATCGAAAATAATTTCGACAGGTCAGTGCTTTTTTTTTAAATGAAAATTATCAATTTACCAAATCGTAAAACACACGTTAGAATATAACATAACATTGCAAACAGTAAATGAATCATGATAACCTTATAAAAGTAAACAAACACACATGTACGAGGTGAATAATTTCGATGACATTGAAATCAAAATTGCAACTATGCGACCTTAAACTCTATGTTATTATATTTATACAAATAATTGTGATGTTAAACAGAAGGTATATTGAACTAGTGTAGAATGTAGTATACAAAAAGAATTAAATTGTTTTTAATCCAATACCTAACAAAAATAATTAAGTTTTAAGTGAATGTTCGACAGTTCTTTTCCCTATATAATTATTTACAAAATTCTATGCTACGAGTTAGGACATGACTCACAAAAGATTTAAGTAAACAAGCGAGTTTAGTGACAATTTAAAGAGACTTACTCACTGAAAAAAAAAATCATTAACGCTGTAAAATGGTCTCTCAATGAGGTATGCTTTGGTGTTTTTTCGAAATTGTGCAAGCATAGGGATAGATTTTAAATGTACTGGCAGATTGTTGTAAAGTTTTATGGCGTTGTAAATAATTGATTTTTTTATTAATTCTGTGGAAGGAATGGGAAGATAAATATCATGCCTAGAGTTTCTGGTAGGGTATACATGTTGTGGCCTTTCTGGGAGGGTGTTTATATGTTTTCTCAGCAAACATACCGTTTCCAAAATAAATAATGCAGGAAGTGTTAATATTTCATGTTTTTTGAAATAGTATTGGCAGTGAGCTCTATTATTTAGACCAAACAAATAACGAATGGCTCTCTTTTGAAGCATAAAAATACTACGAAATTGCTCGGTGGTACAGCAGCCCCAAAAGGGAAGGCCATAGCGGAGGTGGGATTCAAATAAAGAGAAATAAGTAAGTCTGGCAGAAGGAACGTCTAGTTCTTTTGAAACTGATCGAATGGCGAAGCAGGCGGTAGAATGTTTTTTAGTTAAGGTGTCAATTTGATTAGACCTTTTTCGGTTGTTATTTATATTTAAACCCAGTAATTTAACCGACTCTACGTATTCAATATTGCTGTTATGTACCTGAAGTGGTTGTAAAGTTCCCTTATAAGATAACGCCACCGTTTTATCGACGTTAAAACAAAGCATATTGGAATCGGACCAAGCCTTAATTATAACCAAGTCTTTGGAGATACTAGAGTGTAAAGACGTTGTATCAAAATCTCTCCATGTTATGCTTGTGTCATCAGCAAAAAGGGAGATTCTTCCATTAATTTTAAGGTTCGTGATATCATTAATGTATAACAAAAAAAGAATAGGTCCCAAGACTGAACCTTGAGGGACTCCACTTGTAATCAACTTACAATCAGAATCGGAACCATTAGCCCTTACAAGTTGTTGCCTTTTCCCAAGATAAGATTTGAACCAATTTAAAGAAGTACCACGAATTCCATAAAAATTTAGTTTGTTTATCAGAATATCATGACTAACACAATCAAAGGCTTTCGCATAGTCACAAAAACCTGAGGCAGTTGGGTGGTTGTTATTGAGAGATAAGTATACGCCTCTAAGCAACGTGAACATGGCGTCACTGGTGCACTTGTTGGGTAGAAATCCGAACTGCTCCGGGGATATTATCTGATGTTTCAGGAGAAATTGCATAAGACGGTTCTTCAGTAGCCTTTCGATGATTTTTGATAGCACTGGTAGTAGTGCAATTGGGCGATAATTGCAAGAGTTAGTTTTTTCGCCGCCTTTATGAAGTGGAATAATTATAGCTGTTTTAAGGCAATCAGGGAATACACCTTTTATAAAGGACTCATTTATTAATGTTGTAAGGGCCTCTATGACTGGGAGTGGCAAGTTCAGGAATATTCTAATTGATAGGCCATCAGTGCTACACGAAGATTTACTTTTGATATTGTTTATTACCTTCAATAGTTCAGTGTTGCTAACGGGACCTAAGAAAAAGCTATCAGCTAAATTTTTTGAAGGAGGGAGAAACGTAAGAGGGTCCAAACTTGGCGAGATACTAGAGGTAACATTTTTGCTTACATTAATAAAATAATCATTTAGATCATTAGCCCCTAGCAAGATCTGAGTCACAGGGTTTGATTTGTTTCTGAGGTTATTGATGATGGACCAGGTTTCTTTTGAAACGTTATTAGAGTTTGTTAGACGTTTTCGGTAGTGTAATTTTTTTGCTGACTTAATAAGAGTAGTGTAGATCCTCTTATAATTAGAGATATAGTCGAGAATAAGAAAGGAGTCGGTGAATTTTTTTATATATGAGAGCGAGCGCATATTTTTAGCAGAAATTCGTATTCCTTTCGTGGTCCACGGTTTATATATAAATATATATATATATATATATATATATATATATATATATATATAATGCTAATGCTATACATAATTTTTTTTTTAAAGAAGTTAGCTATAACCAAGTGAAAAAATGACATACACGCATTCTTAATAAAACTCCCTCAAAAACCTATTAATAATACCATTTGTAAAACTTATTAACTTAAGTATAAAATCTGGCATTTTTCCAGCTTCTCTAAAACATGCCAGGATGTTTCCAATATTTAAAAAGGGCGGGAGGAGTGATGTAAGTAACTATCTTCCTATTTTACTGGTACCAATTTTATTAAAAATCATTGAGCATCTCGTGAAGGACCAGTTATATGGACTTTTTGAAAATAATGGATGGTTAATTGAGGGTCAGTATAGATTTAGGGCTAACAGATCTACTTCCCTGGCTGTATTGAATCTTCTTGAGTATGTGGTGAGGGCATTTGAGGGAGGGCATTATGTTAATGCTACTTGCTGCTACCTCTCAAAGGCCTTCGACTGTGTATGTCATGAGATATTGCTAGACAAGTTGGAGTACTATGGCAAACAAAGGACCGTGTACAGTGGTAAGCTCTCTCGTGAAGCAAATATGATACACGGGGTACCCCAAGGCTCTGTTTTGGGACCCCTGTTATTTCTTATTTACATTCGTGAGTATTTAGGTACTGTTCTCTTTGGTAGGTGAATTGGTAGACGATGGAATGGCCTGCCAGATCCCCTGATTTGACCCCGTTAAATTATTATCTGTGGGGTTACCTAAAATCTACGGTGTACGTTGACAGACCCAACAATATTAATGACCTTAGAGACCGAATTAGACAGGAAATTAGATTCATAGAAGCTCAAATAGTCTAAAATGTTTTGTAAGAATTTGATGATCGCCTAGGAAATTGTCAGGATGTTGCTGGTGATCAATTTGAACAATTTTTAAATTAATATTACATAATTTCGTCATCTAGACGTTTATTATTTAAAGCTAAGCCATTATTTTTATAAAATTAATTTTTTATACAACTTAATTTAGACATATGTAGAAATGTGCCATGATCAAAATTTTCCGTAGAATCCGAAAATAAAATAAAAAATGGGACCTTCCATTTAAAAAAATTAAGTTAACCGTCATAACTTGCTTTTGGGTCACCCTGTATATATGAAATTATAATAAGAAAAGGCAATTAAAAGCGTTTTTTCGAGAAAAAAATACCTGATTTTTAAATGATTATATATATATATATATATATATATATATATATATATATATATATATATATATATATATATATATACATATATATATATATATATATATATATATATATATATATATATATATAATCTGAAATTTAACGTCCTAATAAATTTAAGAATAGAAGTGCAGCGGGTTTAGGACAGAACTAAAAAAATACCATTTTCTTAAAACAGAGCCGACGTTTCGACTACATATTTAGTCTTCTTCAGGGCTATTTTTAGTTCACTCAGTATGGACGGACAATAGCAACAGTTGCTGTTTTCCGTCCATACTGAATGTCGGGTTTGTCTTGTTATTGTTGTAAAAATAATGATATCGTCTTCTTTAGATTTCATATGGATATTCCATAATATAAAACATTTACCTTCTGACTTTTGTGTATTGACATAAATCCCATATTTAAAAATAGCCCTAAAGAAGACTAAATATATAGTCAAAACATCGGCTCTTATTTAAGAAAAAAGAATATATATATACATATATATATATATATATATATATATATATATATATATATATATATATATATATATATATATATATATATATATATATATATATATATAGAATATATATATATATAAATATATATATATCTATGATTTGATTTCAAAAATTTACTGCAGTTTCTTTTTGGAATGACAATGGTTGCCAACATGAAACAAAAAATGAAGAAAAATTCCCTATTAAAAACACCAATTGACAGATACAATTCTATTGATTTGATTTTCGAGTAATATACTCATAAAATAGAACATAAATGTGTAATTTAATTGTATATTCAATTGTTTTTTTATAAAAATTACTGAAGGAAATAGAAAAAAAGGTGAAAAACTATGTGTGTAATATTTTAAACTTTGATGGCTGATATCTCGGAAATGAAACGTCGCCGAAAAAATATGACTTCAGATTCGTTATCAGCGTCTGAGGATTTACCGATGTGCCAAAAATCATCAAATTCGGTGATGGTAGGTTTAAGTAAATATTTAAATTTAAAAATAATTAAAAAAATAAATAGTTAGATAACAAGAATTATTAATATCCCATCTACTCACCTGCACTACAACATCATTCTCCTATAACTAAAATATTGAACTACCATTATCATTGTCACGTTATCGTGATTGGCATATACTTAAACATACTTTATATTTTAAATTGCAACTTCCAGGTAATCTATTCATGTAGAGTTTAAATACACCTAACTTAATTCCATAATATAAAACATTTACCTTCTGAGATTTTCTTCGTTTTGTAGATTGTTCGATTTTTCGTCTTCGTGGTTTCTGTGACAAGTTTCAGAGGACGGTGACAGGTTCATTCCGCTGACACCACCCAAATTTCTTCTTCGCTGTCTAAGGTAGAGTACCCCAGCAAGTACGGCTGTGGCCAAACCAATTATGATAAAACACAGTAGAGCTATGAGCAACTTGTTGCTCTGTTGCTCTCCTGACACTAACGCTGTCTCCACTTTCACTTCAACGATCGACGCTAAGGCCAGCAGAGATGTTTGTTTTCTAGAAATGGCTTCGCCTACTACTCTAATACCATCCAGAACCCATTGATTGCCATACTGAAATCATTATTATTTCTTCATATTGTATGAATAAAAATTACTGGACGAAAATTTTACCACCTTGTATTTATTTTTTATATAAAATACTATATATACAGGGTTGTCCAACAGTATGTTCAAGCCTAATAGCTCGATTATTGTGGGAATGAGAAAAACAAAATTATACGAAAGTTGTAGTGACCGCTGAGAGCTACAACCTAAAATTATTTTCGATTATACAGGGTTGAGAATAAGTTTGCCACAAACCACACTTACATTTTGTACATATTTGTATATTGTTTTATTTTCAGATTCCTCCCTTTTTGGCCATTCACCCAATATAGGGTTTGTAGGGTCTATACAGAGTAATTGATAATTTATGGCCACTTTTCGAAAATGTGTTAACATAAATTATTTTAGCATAGTAAAAACTTCCAAATGTGGTCATCTCTCAACTTTTAATTTAAATTAATTGACAACATTTGCATCCAGGATTTTTATTTACCCTGGATACCGTTATTAAAGAATACTAAAGAAAAATATCGCAGTTGAAAAAAGACCTTATTTGGAAGCTTTTACCATGCTAAAATGATTTATGCTAACCCTAACCTGATATTTTCAAAAGCGGCCATACATTTTGAATGACTCTGTACAGACCACAACCTCTATATTGGGTGAATAGCCAAAAAGGGAGGAATCTGAAAATAAAACAATATACAGGGGTTCTATTTAAAAAAATGTAAGTTTTGGTTTGTGGCAAACTTATCCTCCCCCTGTATAATGATTTTAGGTTGTAGCTCTCAGCAGTCTCTACAACTGTCGTATAAATTTGTTTTTTTCTAGTTCCTACAATAACCGAGCTATTGGATTTGAACGCACTGTTGGACCACCCAATATACAGGGTTCTTCATCTCACCTCTTTTCTTTTTTAGCTCAGTTAGTAATTGATCAAGGATTTTAATATTTTACATAGTTTATCTGTATCTTAGAGGGCGTTAACCCATTTTTTTTTAAATATTTCTCCTATTGTTGTCCTCTTAATCTAAAAATTTTACTTGAAAAAATAAAATTTAAAAAAGTCTGTTGTACACCACTGATTTTAAAAATTGTTAAGAATACAAATAGTGCCTCGGCATCAGATTCAAATCAAGAACTTATTGATGTAGCAATTTCGCTGACCAAGTTGAATCTAAATCGTACAGGGTCTCGGAAATTAACTGTCAAACTCACCGAACTTTAAAGAATTCTATTTTTGTTATTTTAAATGTAAGCCTGTGTGTTTTTTGAATGCAATCAATGTGAAATTAAAAAACAAAACTTTTTTCTAAATACATCGCTATCGAAATTATTAACAGATTGAAAGTTATTCGTCAAAAACTCGTTTTGTCCAATATTTCAGTCACAATTTTAACGAATATAAATCAAAGATAAGAGAGATATTTTAATATAAACACATAAACAAACAAAAAGTAATAACATAATAAAAAATACATTTTTTCCTTAACGTAACCCCCACAAAAGAAGTCTAATTTAGTTAAGTCTGGTGACCGGGACGGCCATCTACTTGGCCCTCCTCTCTTAAAGGTTCTATTGATTCCTGACCTGCAATGTGTAATGTGCTGGGGTTTTATCATATTGCAGCCACATTGCATTTTTTATGGCTGTTAGTAAATGTTCACTTAAACGGGGTAAATAATTTTGCAAAAAATCTAGATCTATTTAAATACCCGTTGAAAAAGTGTGGAACAAAGACATATTTTCCATTGATCCCCCCCCCCCCCCCACACACACACACACACACACACATTAATAAACCATCTATTTTGTCGACTAATACACCTGAAAATAAGTAGATTTAGATCTGAGTAGTAATGAAAGTTATCGGAGAACAAAAAATAGCCTTTAAAAAGTTCTTGATGGAACTGGATATGATACGCTCGGAAACGGTTGTGCTTTAAAATAAGCGGAACGGTACTTTTATTAACATCTTCGGCATCATCGACTGCTTTCTGACTAATGGAAGGACTTTCTGTATTTCGAAGTGGCTTTGGGTATACTCCCTTTACCATCTTTCTAATAAACTCCGCAGGCTTCCCTTGTCTGGATGCCATCGTTGTGGATAACGCTCTGCGTAAAGTCAACTCGCCAAACAACCATTCTTTTGGGATTCTCCTAATATGAAAATCGTATCCACAAGCTCTTCCCTGCTGCAATTCATTAAAAAAGATAAACCATCCAAAAAAATATTGCAGCTTTGAATATCAAAAGTTTACAATACTTGTAAAAAAAATATCATTAAATTGTTTAGTAAAGCTACATTTAATTTTTTTTCGGTTAATATCGAGATCTGATGACGAGACACTATTTGTAATTTTAGCAATTTTTAAAATCAGTGGTGCACAACCGATTTGCTTTACATTTTATTTTTTTGCCCATGTCAGCCAACCGATTTCAAGAACATTTTAGGGTTATGTGGACAACCATTGGAGACAACCAAATATGTACAAAAATATGGTGCATCTAATTAAAAAATAAAGTATATCATTATGATGTCACACTTTTTTGGGCCACTCTGTATAATCAAAAGTATTTTTCTAGAATGCTCCCTAAGATACAGCTAAAGTAAGTAAAATCCTAAGTCAATTAATAACTGAGCTACAAAAGGAGGGAGGTGGGATGGCCCTTGTATAATGTGAAAGAAAAAACACTTACCAGTGTCACTTCAATCGTGTCGTTATAGTCAGTTTTCAAGTCGCACAGCAGTATTAGACTATCTTGAAATCCTTCGCTAGCTTGCTGATTGGCCAGAAGTCCTCTTAGATCTCCGCATAATCCTTCTACAGTAATACCTTGTGGCAGTTTAAACTTATCAACTAGTAGTGTTAACCTGGCACACGTATTGCTTAATACTGCTTGATTGGGCCAACAGGAACTTGGACTTGGTAGTACGGGCGGTTTCACTCTTCTCCCTGAAGATGACAAATCAGAAAAAACTAGTAAATAAAAACCAGAAAAATTTTATTTATTTTGTCAGATTGAATTATTACCCAATGTTTCGGCATTGCAGTAGGCATCCTCAAGGATCTGAACTCTGAATGAGCTTGGAGAGATTCAGGCGGGCTTTTATACTCGAACCGTGTGTTAAGACCGGTGTCCACGTGAGATGTAGACCGTAATCCGTATCTCTATCGAAGTTTTTTGAATGTTTAAAAATGTCAATAGATTTTTCGTTTATACCATCCTAAAATGGACGATAGAACCTTGGTTTCGTTTATATTTATAATATGGTCGGTGGTATGCTGGTGTTCAACTACAGCAGATTGGGTTCATTCAGTGTTCAGACCTCGCTGAGTAAATCAATTCATTCGACCAAAACGTCGGACCGTAATTCCAATTTGACATGGTCTAATCCCAAGGAACATGATTTTTTTATTTACCGACTTCAACTATTAAGTTAGCTCTTAATATTTTGTAGTAATAACCATTAACTTACCACTTTCCAGTTCTCTACATTCTCCATATGGCAAACACGGAGGCGACAAACAGGTTTCTACCGAAGAAGGTACACAGACCTGACTGAGACTGCACATGTTATTTTGCTGGTTGGAGGTTCTGCAATTTCCGAGCCCGCACCAAATTTTCGTGCATCGTACTTTCCCGTTAATACAAATGCAGGTGTTGCATTCATGTTGCCACGTCACATTGTTTTCTATGGTGTGACTGCTCCAGAGACAACTTCCCGGAGACGGTAAATACGCTATGTCATCCACTAAAAAATACACATGTATACAGATATGAAAAAATCTACAGGGTGGTCCAACAATGCGATACTGACACCTTCATTTTTTTAAATAGATCACCCTATATATTTGGATAGGACTCGTTTTCTTCTTTTAAAAACATTTTAAAAAAATTACATTATTTGTTCATCATAGTTTATAATAAAGAAGAAAAATTATATTAATGTTTCGGATGCACAAGCCGAATACCTGCACTTCCACCCTAGGATGCAAGTTCCAACCAGGGCTACATTCTATAATGTTGAACGCAGTATGCGGCAAAGAAAATTCCTGCACGAAAAAAGTGAATAGTTGCTTTAAACGAAGCAGAATAAATGAATATACAGTGTGACCCATTTAAAAGCGGAACACCTTAATATCTCAGAAACTAACTATCAGGTTGGTTTCAAATTTTGGTGATGTGTATGGATTTAAAATATGACTATTTTGACATATTCAACTTTGACATCGCTCATTGGCGTGCGAGTCTAGAGGGGGGGAAATGGTACCATTTTTAAGAAAAAGATAGTAGCGATTTTTTTAACGAAATTTTGATTCTCTATTCTTACTCAGCATCATTACCCTTACATCAAATTACAACAAAATAAGTCATTAACTTTGGGAAATACAAGCTTTCAAAAAATGCATTTTTTTTTATCTCAAAGGCCGAAATCTCTTAAACCATGTCTTGATCAAAAAACACTATTTTATATTTTTTTATTATTTTAACGATCTTTATTGAATTTTAGTACAAAAATTGCTTTAAGAAATTTTTTTAAATTTTATAATTTTAATAAAAATAATTCAGAAACAATAGCAGAAGTGAAGAAAGTGTCCATATTCTCTTAAAGAAACCTGGTAATGAATTTAAAAATATATACACAAAGTTTAGGTCTCAGTCAGAAATAAGTTTATAAATTAAGAATAGGTTACATGTTTCGCCCTAACAAGCATCATTACAACGGAATATACAATTAAATAATATATAACTTTACCATAAACAAAACACATTTTACAACGTACATGAAACAAACATAACCAAACAAAGAAACAACAAACAAGGCCACGCTTGAATGACCAATCAGAGACGTCGATATAAATTTATTTGATGAGAGGCGATAGGTTAAAACGAAAAAAGAAGAGATTGTTCAGGATGAGCATGACTAACTGTCGTAATGTACATGCTACCTTAATGAAAAGAAGAAGAATTGGTGAAAATGACAGAAAAGGCTTGAAGAATAACTATATAAAAATATATAGTTATTCTTTTGAAATATTGTTAAAAATCAAATGAGGCTCAAAATTAAACACTTCATTCCACTTTCAGAATATCTGATAAGCTATAAAAGGTACATGGATGATATTTGTATTGTTTCTTTGCATGAAAAAATATCCTTCACTATGGAGAGTGAAACTGATGGCAAACTTCCTTTTTTGGACCTTCTTTTAATTAGAAATGATAACAAAATTAGTTTTGAGGTATATAGAAAACCCTCATGTACTGATAGTATCATTCAGTTTACATTTAACTCACCAATTTCTCACAAATTTGCAGCTTTTAATTCGTTTTTGTACAGACTTTTTAAATTACCACTATTCCAAGCTGCTTTTACTAAAGAATTAGATATAATAAGGGAAATTGCCTTAAACAATGGTTTCCCAATGAAAACATGCAACAAACTTTTTTATAAATTTATGAACAAATACAAACTCTCTTATAACATAATACATAATAATCTAACTAATACAAATAAATTGAGGGTTTTAACATACTTTGGAAATATATCTTTACATTTAGCTAAATTTTTTAAGTCATTTAATATCTCCATATCATTTAAAACGAACAATACTTTAAAACAACACATAGTTAGAATCAAAGACAAAAAGGACAGTGTTGAGAAATCTGGAGTTTATTATAATGTAAATATAATTCACAAATGCGATAAAGGTAAGAAGTTGGATCTTTTGGAAAAGATTGAAATAACACGAGCTAAAAAGAGCCCCATCCTCACCTGCGTTAATGAAGTGTTTAATTTTGAGCCTCATTTGATTTTTAACAATATTTCAAAAGAATAACTACATATTTTTATTTTGCATAACCTTCAAGCCTTTTCTGTCATTTTCACCAATTCTTGTTTTCATTAATGTAGCATGTACTGTACGACAGTTAGTCAAGCTCCTCCTGAACAATCTCTTCTTTTTTCGTTTTGACCTATCGCCTCTCATCAAATAAATTTACATCGACGTCTCTGATTGGTCATTCAAGCGTGGCCTTGTTTCGTATCTCATTGTTTCTTTGTTTGGTTATATTTGTGTTATGTACAGGGTGTCCGGATTTGGTTGCAAAAGCAGGGTATCTCGCTTATTTTTAAAGATAGAACCTTGCAGTTTTCACTAACCTGAGCTAATTTTTTGTGAAACTCATGAAGCCGTAAACAAAATTTTCATAGCCTTCTTCGTTTATGAGATACAGGGCGAAATAGAAAATTTTGCATTTTGGGACCCCCCTCGTGTCTCGGTTATCCTTTAACTTAACGCAAAGTGAAAAATTGCTGCTTATGAAGTTTGTTACGCTGGATCCAGTGGCGTAATCATATTTTTCATTTGAGTTGTTATTTTTTAGATATGACCCAAAGTTGTGTTTTTTTAAATGGGACACCCTGTATATTTATCCAAAAATTGATTTGTCCTTTTAAAAGCTTCTCAAAAATATATAATAGTATGGGTCTATTTTAATAATCAACAACAAAAATCCTAATTTTTATAATTATCATCCCAAATTTTGCAATAGGCCATGCAAAACGATGCCGTTTTCTTTTGTTTTCTTGGAAGCAAATGACATTTCACAATTTTGTACGCGTATATAAAATATATCGCTAGTTCTTTGTATTTATTTATTGTGTACAAATATATTTGTATTATTATGGAAGAAAGCCAAACTTTCGAACATTATGAAAAGTACGATATGTTAGCTTGTTTTATATTAAGTAATGAAAATGTTGAAGCGGATTCTGAGATGTATTTTAACAGGTAAATAGTTAATTTTTAGGTATGTTGAAATACTATTGCTTAATTTTTATTTAGATATCCAGAAAGGAGGCAACCTAATATATCCACTTTTTATAAGATAAAAAAGAATTTACTTAATCACGGATTATTTATCAAACCTCGTACGAAAACATATAATAAAGAAATTCGGGAGACTGAGGAAATTACGGTTTTGGCTAATGCAGAAACTTACCCTACAAACTCTTGTAGGGCCAGTGAAAAGAGCATAGGGATTCCAAAAACTACAGTTCAAGAAATTCTAAAAAAGCACAAATACCACCCATACAAATTTAGGCTCGTGCAGTACTTACAGCCAGGGGATGCAGAGCGTCGGGTTGTCTTCTGCAATTGGGTTCGAGAAAGATGCGATATGGTTAGAGATTTTGAAAGGAAGGTTATATGGTCAGACGAAGCACATTTCAGTAATTCTGGTATACTCAATAGGCACAATAGTAGATTCTGGTCTCAGGAAAATTAACACCAAATATTTCCCAGAAGACCGCAGGGCAGGTTTGGTCTAAACGTGTCCTGCTTCATATTAGGAACACATATAAAATTTTATATATTTGAGGGAAATCTAATAGCCAATCGCTATATGGAAATTTTAGAGGCAGCTATACCGGAATTACTTGGCGATGTTCCTCTAGCGCAAATTAACGAAATTTATTTTCAACAGGACGGTGCTCCTGCACACAATTCTGGAATGACGAGATTATTTCTGGACAATAATTTTACCAATCAATGGATCGGAACAAATGGACCTTAAGATGGCCCCCTAGGTATATTTGTCGATTTTAGATTTCTTTCTATGGGGATATCTGGGAAATAGAATTTACAAAGACCACTATGATAATGTCCAAGATTTAGGAAATGCAATAAGAGAAAATTTTCGCTATTTACAAAATCATCCCGTTATTTTGCTTAATTCCCTAAAACGAATACGAAAATTGTGCGAAGCATGCATAGACCAAAATGGAAATCAGTTTGAACAGTTCTGTTGATTTCTTTGGTTACTGTAGTTCTTATACGACAGTTGATTTTTGCTGAAAGGTTTGTTACATAATAAATTATTACTGTTTTGTTCTTGTGTTTCATAAATCTAGTTAGGTGGTACTTTTTTGGTGCGAAATTATCAATACATATTTTGATAAATAGATTTAATTACATATTTATTTTGATTTATTGTTAGGATGTAGATATTGTTAACGACTTTAAATAAAAGGCAGCATTGTTTTGCATGGCCTACTGCAAAATTTGGGATGATAATTATAAAAATTAGGATTTTTGTTGTTTTTTATTAAAATAGATCCATACTATTATATATTTTTGAGAAGCTTTTAAAAGGACAAATCAATTTCTGGACAAATATACATGGTATCCCATTTAAAAAAACACAACTTTGGGTCATATCTAAAAAATAACAACTCAAATGAAAAATATACTATTTTACTGGATCCAGCGTAAAAAACTGCATAATCAGCAATTTTTCCCTTTGCGTTAAGTTAAAGGATAACCGAGATACGAGGGGGTCCCAAAATCTCAAAATTTTCTATTTCGCCCTGTATCTCATAAACGAAAAAGGCTATGAAAATTTTGTTTACGGCTTCATGAATTTCACACAAAATTAGCTCAGGTTCGTGAAAACCGCAAGGTTCTATCTTTAAAAATAAGCGAGATATCCTGCTTTTGCAACCAAATCCGGACACCCTGTACTTTGTAAAATGTGTTTTGTTTATGGTAAAGTTATATATTGTTTAATTGTATATTCCGTTGTAATGTGTATTTATTTTAGGTCTGATGATGCCCGTTAGGGCGAAACATGTAACCTATTCTTAATTTATAAACTTATTTCCGACTGAGATCTAGACTTTGTGTATATATTTTTAATTTGAACAATAGCAGAGTTGAAGAACTCGAACATATTTTAGAGTACGTCTTAGAACTATTTTGTTTTCTAATTTCGATAAAGATGGTGAAAATAATTAAAAAATGTAAAATAGTGTTTCTTGATCAAGACAATGATTTAAGAGATTTCTACCTTTGAAATGAAGAGAAATGCATTTTTTCAAAGTTCGCATTTCTCAAGGCTATTAACTTATTTTGTTGAAATTTGATATAAGGGGGTTTTTGATGATGCTGAGTGAGAATCGAGAATCAAAATTTCGTTAAAAAAACCCTAATATCTTTTTCTTAAAAATCATACCATTTTCCCCCTTCTAAGCTCGCACACCAATGAGCGATGTCAAAGTTGAATATGTCAAAATAATCATATTTTATATCCATACACATCACCAAAATTTGAAACTAACATGGTAGTTAATTCCCAAGATATAAGGGTGTTTTGTATATTTTCAAGGTATGCAATAAGTTCTTAAACATTTTGTTTGGTAAATTAAAAACATTAATCTTACTTTTAAAAAACCCGCGACATTCAATTAGAGATGTGAGTACGTATTTTGGAAAATCACTAACCAAAATTCAAAATACTTCAAAGAAATACAAATAATATCATATAAATTGATGCCTGTCCAGGAGTTTACTACAAATCAAAAACATTATTAGATTAAACTTCAGCCAACAAATGATTTTTCACAAAAAAATGAGAATCACGATTTTTTTATTAAAATCCTGTGGAGTGATTAGGGGAACTTTACAACTGTCGGAATGTATAAATAAATAAATAAATGCTTTATTGTCAAAAAAATTTTACAATTTTGTGGACAAAGCTGTTGTAAAAAAAATAGTTTACAAACATCAAAATTAGCAAACAAAACAAAACAAAAACACATCATAAATATTATAGAAAAATAATATTTAAATCAAGAATTTACAATATTAATATAATAGAATCCTAAAAGAAGTACATTAGAAATGTACTTTGTCAGTCGTACTATGTTATAAACATTTTCATAAATATAATGTAAAAAAAATAAAAAAGCAAAGTAAAAAATAAAAAATAAAAAAGTACGAAACAATTAAAAAAATACATATACAAAATTCGGTAAAAATGGTTGGTAATGGCAACTATCACACTAGGGGTTCATAAGGATAAATTTATGTGTTGTAAAACTCGTTCACGGTGTAGAAGGCGCTTTCCAGTAAGAATGATTTCAAAGCCTTGCGAAATGAAGTCAGAGATATTATGGATTTGATGTTAAATGGCAGGTGATTATGCATTTTTTTTTGCATTGTAGATTACTGATCTTTTAATTAACTCTGAGTGTGGGGTTGGAAGATAGAGATCGTGCTCAGTGTTTCTGAGAGGGTAGTTGTGAGAAGGTCTCTCTAATAGAGCAGGTGCATGCTTACGAATTAAGCAAACCGATTCCAAAATGAATAAGCAAGGAAGGGTTAGTATTTTTTATCTTTTAAAGAAATCTCGGCAGTGAGTTCTACTGTTAAGTCTCAGTAGGTAACGAACAGCTCTTTTTTGTAGTATAAAAATTCGATCAAATTGAGTCGCACAACATGTACCCCAGAATGGAATAGCATATCTGAGATGCGACTCAACAAGAGCAAAATAAACAGTTCTAGAGGTAGAAAAGCTAAGCTCCTCGGAAACAGATCTTAAAGCAAAGCAAGCAGAACCCAACTTCCTTGATAAAGCGTCGATATGTGGATCCCATTTTAAAGAATCATCTACAAGAAGCCCTAGAAATTTTACAGAGTTTACGACATCTATAGTGGTGCCATTAAGGTCAAAAGGTTGCAGCGTGTTTTTATAAGACAAGACTTTCGTTTTAGAGATGTTCAAACATAGGAGATTAGAATCGCAAGGATTTAATGGTGATTACATTATCCTATGTAGGTCCGTGACATCTGGGTGGCTCCACGTAAAGCTGGTATCGTCCGCAAAGAGACATATTTTTCCACTAATGTTTAAATTAGCCATGTCGTTTATGAACAGAAGAAACAAGATAGGGCCTAGTACCGAGCCTTGAGGCACTCCATATTCCATTGGCCTACAAGAAGACATCCTGTTGTCAACTTTCACAACTTGATTTCTGTTGCTAAGATATGACTTAAACCAATGGAGAGGAGCCCCTCTAAATCTATAGTACTGCAGCTTGTTAGTTAATATATTATGATTCACACAATCGAAAGCTTTGGAAAAATCACAGAAAATTGTTGCCGTAGCGTGATGGTTGTTTAGGCTGGAGTAAACTCTATTAAGAAGGGAAAACATGGCATCGCTTGTGCATTTGTTACTTAAAAATCCAAATTGATGTTTTGTAAGTATTTCATATCTAGACAGAAATGATAAAAGCCTTTTTTTAACCAGTCTTTCGATGATCTTAGATAGCGTAGGGAGAAGTGCAATTGGGCGATAGTTCGAAGCTTCTTCTGAAACACCTCCTTTGTGAAGAGGTATGATTATTGCAGTTTTAAGGCAGCTTGGAAAAGTACCATTTTGGAAAGACATATTTATCAAAGCAGTCAGATGCTCTAGAGTGCACTCCGGCAGACTTGAATACATTTTTAAAGTAAGCCCATCAATTCCCAAGGAAGATTTATTTTTGATATCATTAATTGTACTGCGAAGTTCTGATAAAACTACTGGTGAAAAGAAGAAACTGTGCAGGTTTACCCTATGATTAGAGAGATATGAAATTGGGTCATTAGATTGAGATACGGATTTAGTCAAATCTTTGGCTACATTTACAAAATAATTGTTTAGGTCCTCAGGAGAGGTAAGGATAGTGTTGGATAAATCGAAAAAAATACGTGGGCGCCTGAAAACCCACACGCATATATTGAAATTAAACGACAAGGTCGTAAGTCCCTTAATGTTTGGTGTGGTGTGCTGAGAAATAATATGATTGGTCTCATTATTTTTGAAGGTGCTCTAAATGGGCATAGATACTTAAGGTTCTTGCAAAATGAAATTGAGAATCTTTTGGAAAACGTACCCTGGAAAGTTATTTTAATCTTATATGGCAGCAAGATTGGACACCACCACATAATGCCTCCCCTGTAAGGGAGTTTTTAAAAACCCACAATGATTTGTGGATTGGTCGAAACGGGGTTATTTATTGGCCACCAAATGGCCCAGATCTAACTCCGTTAGATCATTTTTTATGAGGATATCTAAAAGACGGTGTCTGTGGGGAAAGAAGCAGAGCGTTGGAAGATTTAAGAGAAAAAACTGTGGAAAGCATATTATGTAATTTAAATACTAATGATTTTAATTTTATTTCAAATTCAATTAATAAATTAGAAGAGGATTATAGAGAATGTATAGAAAATAATGGTGGTTATATCTAACATTTATAAAATGTATAGTTTATTTGTTTAATGGTTGTTGTTAAATTAAATACTTGTTATATTAAAAAATTAAATCTTAAATTCTAAAATATACAACCGTTTTACATAATTTTGTTTATTAAAATTGTATTAAGAATAGTTAAAAGGGTAATAAAATAAAATAATAGCCGTTTTTCCTTTTTCCAATCACATCGTGACCTCAATGCTAATTGGTTATAGTTAAATAATAGTAAAAACGGCAAGAGCCAAAGAAATGTTTACATGTTTTGTTTAATTTTTTCATTTTTAATCCTTGCTACTATGATTAAATAGCACATAAAGTAAACCTTATTTCAGGATTTATAAAGGAATACAGAGCGAAAACGGCTGAATCAAATATAGACACATTATACACTTTTAAAAAGAGGAAAATGAGCTCTATCCAAATATCAACAAAAATGTAGGGTGGTCCATTTAAAAAAATAAAGTTGGTGGCAGCACTGGATTGTTGGACCACCTGTATGCGAAAAAAAAATTCTTCTGGCGATATCTTGTATCTGTTTAAAATAAAAATAGGAAAAATTGTTAAATTATAAAAATACACCCGGTACATGCATTAAACTTCGTTTTGGTTTAATGTCTTTCTACGATAAATAAACTTTAGAAAAGTGGTTAACTAATAATTAAGCTGGCCAGCTGAGCTAAATAATTATTCACTAGCTACATGTGTTAACTAATTTTTTTTCGCAGCCTGTTTTAATCGTACATAAGGACTACATTTCCAGTAAAAAAATATATCTGCATTTTTCAAAGCAGAGATACAGTTACGACAAACTAATTGGAAACAATACTTTACGAAAATCTGATCCGTTGCTAGTAAGAAATTGGCTTAAGATATTTCGAATATTATAATCATTGTTGCTATTGTTAAGGTGTATATCTATTATTATCGCATTAAATAACCTTATTAAGTTTAAAAAATAATTTATTCATTACAAAAATTCAAAGAACACTACATTTTTAAACGGCAAACTAATTAGAAACATACAAAATTTTGGAAAGTTCTTGAACCTAATTTCTATTTAACTATCATCCAAAGATTTTCAATTGGGTTAAGATCTGTACTACAAGATGGCCATTGTAAAACATCTACATGACTATCCTGATGCCAGACAGTCACCCTCCTAGCAGAGTGCTTTGGATCATTATCGTGTTCGAATTTCCAAAGAACTTATAAATTTTCTTTTGCATATGCTTGCATCACGTTTTCCAGTATGTAAATGTATTCATACTTATCCATAGTACCAGTTATTCTATAAAGAGGGCCAACACCATTCCAAGAGAAGCCGCCCCATAAACTGCTCCTTCGATTCAGTTCAGAAAGGTGAGGCTTCTTCCTTGGTACCCTGCCAAAAAGTTGTGCCTCGTTCAAACGATTACGAACACTTCGAACACTAAATTCCCTTGGATTTTCAACAAAAATTTCTTTCCAAATATTAACTGCTGGTTTGTGATGGTTTGCCTTAAAAATGCGAACAATTCCATGATCTGTTTCCATACTCGTTTTTCTGGGACGTTGCTTCCTAGGAAGAGTTCTAGTGGTTCCATGGATCCTAACGTGATGAACAGCGTTAAACACCGCGTTTTTGAAACGATTAACCATTTCTGCAATATTTTGATACGAATAGCCTTCCCTATGAAGATTAAAAATGATTTGTCGTTCATTTTCGTTTCAACGTCAACAACCCACTAAAGCTGTATAGTAACAATTGTCAATTTTAAAATAAGCCTGCTTGTTAGAAAATGTTGATTTTCAAATTTAAAATGGACTTACTTCTTAGACAATGTTGCCGCCTAAAAATGTAGTGTTCTTCAAATTTTGTAATGAATAAATTATTTTTAAGGTTTATTTATTTTATTTTATTAATAAGGTTGTTTAATGTGATAATGATAGATGTACACCCTAACAATAGCAACAATAATTATAATATTCGAAATATCTTAAACCAATTTCTTACTAGCAATGGTTCAGATTTTCGTAAGGTTTCCGATTAGTTTGCTGTTACTGTATATACGGGGTGTAATTTAATTGAAGGCTAAAAATACAGGATATGATTTCCTAGCTTATTTAAGAAAGAAAGGTTCGTATGAACATACGTCCTAAACCTCTCAACTTTTGAGATACACGGTGTTAAAGTTTAAAAAAAAATTGTTTTCTTATCATAACTTTAATATTGTTCTTAGTATTTTCATAAAATTTGGCACGCACTTACTAAGCACTAATAGGCATTTTTTATGTAGAAGATTGTTTAATATTTCTACCATTGGCGTCCGTACGGGATTTAGACTGAAGATTTTTCTAAAAAAAATGGTGCTTTTTCCGAAAATGATGAATTATTTTTGAAATCCCCATTTATTTTGCAACAAATTTAAATTGACGACATTTTTTCGTCCGACGAACTGTTTTGGCGTAAAAGAATAAAAACAATTTTCATGCATGGCAAAATCTCTAAAATCTAATGGTAATGAAAAATTCGTTTTCGACTCAATACTCAAAATAATACTTACTAATACATTTTTTGTATTAAACTTGAATTGTAGTAGTGGCTATTTTAATCGATTGACTTTAATTTAATCAAAATTATACAAAAACACATCATACTTACAAACTGCCACATGAGATTTTAGCGATTTTGAAATGAACGAAAACTAAAAAAAAATCTTACAAGTTTTGACAACTGCTATACATAAAATAAACTAATATTTAATTTAATTATCACAACAATTGTTGAAAATGTCCTCCTTCTGCTAGAGTACAGGCTTTAATTCTATTTCTCATATATTGGCGAACCCTTTCAAAAATTCCAGGAGTATTTCTTATGGTTTGGCAAGAAAGTAAATTTTTTTGCCTTAGTTCTGCTAAAGTTTGAACCGGTGTAGTATAAACTAAAGTCTTGAGGTGCCCACACAAAAAATAGTCTAAACTATTTAAATCAGGGGACCTGGAAGGCCAAGATTGAGTTCCTCCATGTCCTATCCAGTGATTGGTAGACGCCTCATTTAGAAATTCCCTACCATGAATGGTAAAATGTGGAAGAGCACCATCATGCATGTACCACATTTCTTTTCTTAATAAAAGAGGTACATCCTTGAGCAAAATTGGCAAATCGTTTTCAAGAAAGGAAGAACGGTCCTATGTGGAAATCGCCAGCTATTCCAGCCCACACATTCACGGAAAACTGCTCCTGACGATGGGTCTCAGTAATTGCGTGTGGGTTTTCTTCTCATCATCATCATCATCATCAATGGCTTTACAACTCTTCGTGAGTCTTGGCCGCATTTACTATTGCCCTCCATTCCTGTCGATCCTGTGCCACTATTTCCCATTGTCCTACGCCCATACTTTCTAGGTCTTCTCTGACAGCATCTTTCCATCTTTTTCTAGGTCGGCCTACTGATCTTCTGCCATCCGGTCTTTCCCAAAACACATTGTTTATAAGGCGGTCATTTCCGCTCCTTACCACATGTCCAGCCCAGCGTAATCGGTTGGCCTTGATGAAACGGACTATGTTTTCTTTTCCATACAGTAGCTCTAGTTCTTGGTTGTAATGTCGTCGCCATTCGTTTGTATTTTGATTTGTACACGGGCCATAGATAATTCGCAGTATTTTGCGTACCCACTCTAACAACTTGTCTATTTCCTTTTTGATTAATGTCCATGTCTCACTTCCATAGGTGGTTACTGGTCGTATTATTGTTCTATATAATTTGACTTTTGTTCTTCTACTAAGGAGCTTCAACCTAATGAGATGCTGAATTGAGAAGGATGCTCTATTTCCCTCAAGTATTCTTGCCGCAACATCTTTTTGTACCTTGTTTTCATTTGTGATGATTGTTCCTAGATATTTGAATTCTTTGTCAACCTCGAAGTTGTGGTCATTGATCGGGACATTCTGCCTTATTCTCTGCCGAACATTTTTTGAAACAACCATATATTTTGTTTTGTCCACGTTTATTTGTAGACCTACAGTTTGTGCTGAGTTTTCAAATTGTGAGAATATATCTTTTACTTCAATTGTTGACTGAGCTATGGTATCGACGTCATCAGCAAAGGCAAGTATTATTTTTGGTCCCGGTGCGGATATGTCTGATCTTAGGTTTGGATGTACTCTTCTCATTGCATACTCCAAGGCGATGTTAAATAATAAAGGTCAGAGAGGGGTCTCCCTGTCTTAGTCCTGAGTTTATGCCAATGGCCTTTGATGTTTTTCCGCCTACTCTGACTCTTGCGTAAGAGCTGTTTATGCATGTTTTTGTTATTGAGACGAGTTTTTTGGGCATACCCAATTCAATCATCGCTGCCCTAAGCGCTGCGCGATCAATTAAGTCGTAGGCTTGTTTAAAATCAATCAAAATCTGGTGTACGTCTCGATTATACTCCCAATGTTTTTCAAGCAGTTGACGGATTGTAAATATTTGGTCTATAGTGGACCGACCTGGTCTAAAACCAGCCCATACATAATTATTATGGAAATTTCGAATGGAACTGCGGGAAAAATTAGCTTCATCAGTAGAGTATTTTGTTATCAAATAAAGGATTTTCAGCAAGTTTTTCTAAAAACCATCGGCAGAAATTTAAACGTTATGGAAAATCACGCGGCAGTAGTGCTTGAACCCTTTGAATATGATATGGGTATAGTAAATTGTCAACGCGTAGTTTCCAAATAAGAAAATGGGAAACATTTAGCATTACCGCAATTTTCCTAGTACTTGTTTTTGGATGTTCCTCGATTGTGTTGACAACAGCTTCTTCTAATTCTGGTGTTCTCATCATGCGATGTGCCCCTTTGGAACCATTGTCAATGCTAAGACTCCCAGTTTCATGTAGTCTTCTGTGTATTCTTGAAAGCATTCTGGCATCGGGAATGATACAATTTGGTTACCGCTCTTGATATATCTGGCTAGCCATAAACGCATTCCCGTCAGCAAGTCCGTAGGTGAAATGCATATCTGCTGCATAAAAAACTGCAACTTTTATGACTACTTGTCAAAATAAGACCGCAACGTAATTGATCAAATGTCATTATTTTAGAAACAAAATAGGGCCCCAGCCTACTAGTTTAAAATAATTTCGTTATACCACAAATGCATGAAAACAATTTTTATTTTTTTACGCGAAAAAAGTGCGTCGGGCGAAAAAAAGTTAAGAAATCAAATTTGTCGCAAAATAAATGAGGATTTCAAAAAAGTGGCGTACCATACTTTTAAAAAAAAAATCTCCAGTCTACATTCCGTACGGACGCCACTGGTAAAATTATCAAAAAATCTTCTAGTACTTAGTAGATTCGTGTCAAATTTCATGAAAATACTAAGTATTAAAGTTATGATAAGAAAACGAAGTTTTTCTTAAAACTTTAACACCCACGTATGTTCATATGAACTTTTCTTTCTTAAATAAGCTAAGAAATCATATCCTGCATTTTTAGGCATCAATTAAATTACACCCTGTAAGAAAAATATTAATTTTTGTTGGAGAGCGTGCACCTTTGGCTGTGGCTAAATTTTGGCCGGAGCCGATTATTTGGAAAACATTGAAAAAATAGCCGAAGGTAGACGAAGTTTATGAAAATCGGTCGGACTCTAAAAATCAGTATAGCTTACTGTTGCAGTTTCGTCCTCTTCTACCAGGCGGGCAAATGCATTGATAATCTCCAATTCCATCAATACACGTGCCTCCATATCCGCACGGGCTAGATGCGCAGTCGTTAACGTTTATTCTACAGTCGGGTCCAGTAAAACCATTTGCGCATTCGCAAAGAAACCAGTTAACGCCATCTATGCACTTTCCGCCGTTATAACAGGGCTGCGGACTGCAATCGTTGACGTCGTCCTGACAATGGTTTCCTTCAAATCCATCCCGACAAATGCACTGGTAATAGTCTCCGGTGTTAATGCAGGTTCCTGCAAATCAGTATTAGTGTGCAATAGAAATTATATTATTGTGGCATTATTTTATTTAATTTTTTTAATAAATATTTACGTTACAAGTGGGATAAAAGCTTTTTTAACATACGATTAACTAAAAAATATCTCCACGATGCAAGTGGCGTAAAAGCATATTAATAAATACTCGTATTTAATTGCGTTTTTAAAAAGTTAATAACGATGTATCGTTTCTGCAGGAGGCTGATAATAACAAATTTTTTATGACGAATATAGCATTTATTGTTGGACTAGCTGCAGCATGTAGAAGAAAAGAGCTAACAAACTCTAGGAAAATGTGAAAGATGAAGGTGCCTGTTTTCGATATGTAACACCTTTCACGAAAGCAAAAATAGCTCGAGAGTTTTTTGTGCCATCAGGAGACATTGAAGGTTTAGATATGGTGAGAATCGTCCGAAATTACATCAAGTTACGCCCTAAACACGTGTTTTCGTGTGCTATAAGAACGGTAAATTTACAGGGTGGCCATTTTATGGTGATACAGTAACTTATCTAGAAAACGGTAATAGTTACGACAAAAAGTTAAATACAAAAGTTGTTTGGATTCAATTAAATTTTTATTTTATTTTACTTTTGCTTATACAGGTGTTTCGTTTTGACGTGACACATGTCAACTTTCTTAATTTAAATGGGACATCCTATATTTTATTACATGTTTCGATTCTACTGTTAGTTTGCGAAAGTTTTTATAATCAGATCTATATTTGAATTCTTTATCGTTTTTGAGTAAATTGGGTTTTCAGATTTTTTTTTTAAAAAAAACATATTTTTTTAAAAAAAATTTTTACCTATAAAACTTTAATAGAACTGACTAATATCCTAAACATACATTACTAAGGGTTCAATTCAACGAGTTTCCATGCTGGTCTTACCAATTAATATACAGGGTGTTAAAAATGGAGAGCAAAACAAACAGAACTTTAAATGTAAAAATATCCTGTTTTTCAAATGGAACACCCTATATATTTTTATTTTTTCTGGTTCAGCGTTCAATTATCTATCATTACTCATATATATGTCCTATACCTAAAATGAACAGTTTCGATTTGATTAGCCTTTTTCTGATTTGACTATTTTTTTTTTTATAAGTAAACAGATGAAGTGGGCTAAAATAAAAATGTCGTAAACTAAACTTTATTCTCTTTTCTTTAATACATATAGCGACTATAAATAATGTTAGAAAATATAAATAAAAGTGAAATATTATGTAATTTATGTTCTTATTGTTTAATATTTACGAAAATAAGGTGCCACACGGTATAACTAATAACTAACTGAGTATTAAACATGATAAAAACAGATTATAAAAAATTTTCAATATGGCCACCGTCCATTGCGATAGATGAAGTGTAAATAGCCTCTATTTTTCGAATAGCGTTCCTTACCGAATTAGATGCGTTAAAATTATTAATCTCTTCCCTGACTTTTATTTTTAACTCATTTCTATTATTAGATCTATTTTTATAAACTCTATTTTTTAGTGCACCCCACAAAAAGAAGTCTAAAGAGCTTAAATCAGGGCTTCGTGGTGGCCAGGATATTAAACCATGTCTTCCTATCCACAATGGAAAATGTTGATTAAGGAAATTTACTACCGGTGCAAGTGTATGGTAAGGGGCGCTATCCTGCTGAAAAATGATATTTTCTCGAATATTTGCTGGCAAGTCGTTGATAAGGGGCATGATTTCATTCCTAAGCAGCTCCAAGTATCTTTCGCGACTGTCAAAAAATATAGGTCCGATAATACGGTCGCAAATAATTCCGCACCACACATTTACGGTTTGACGGCCTTGTTTTTTAATTGCTTTTATTAGATGTTTATTAGTTTGAGACCAGTAATGAGTGTTTTTCCGATTAAAAATACCCGCCGAATTAAATGAGGCCTCATCAGTCCAAAGCACTTTTGAAAAAAACACATTTTCGAACTGCCGGTCAATAATATCACAACAAAAAGTCAATCTTTCATTAAAGTCTAATTGTGATAATAATGAGTTGGAAGAAATTTATAAGGATGATAACCATTCACCTGCAGTGTTTTTTGAATACTTCCTCTACTGACACCCGCAATGTCTCTGTCCACATCTCTTTGGGATCTTTCATCATCTTCCTCGAAATAAAGTAAAATCTCCAGTTGTTTTTCCTCAGTGAGGACAAAATTGGGACGATTTTCCTTAGAGTTTTTAAGGACACCATTTTCCAAATCACGCACAATTCAAAAAAATATAGTTCTGGAGGGAACTCAATTATTAGGATATTCCCTCGAATATTCTCTAAGGGCTAACCCTGGACTTTTATTATTTTTTATGAAACAATTTATAATTTCAAACGTTCATCTAAACTATATAAAGCCATTTTTTAACAAATTTCGCATCAAAAATTTGACAAAAACGACAAACAGAGCAATTATCAACTTAAGTCAACAATTGCATTAAGTTATTTCCTAAGCCTATCTTGATTTTTTTAGTTTCTGATCTCATTTACTGGCAAAATTCCGGGATAAATCAGAAAACGGCTAAAAAAATCGAAACTGTTCATTTTAGGTATAGGATATATATATGAGTAATGATAGTTAATTGAACGCTGAATCAGATGAAATCAAAATATACAGGGTGTTCCATTTGAAAAACCGGAGATTTTTACATTTAAAGTTCTGTTTGTTTTGCTCTCCATTTTTAACACCCCGTATATTAATTGGTAAGACCAGCATGGAAACACGTTGAATTGAACCCTTAGTAATGTATGTTTAGGATATTAGTCAGTTCCATTAAAGTTTTATTGGAAAAAAATTAAAAAAAAAATTTTTTTTAAAAAAAATTCTAAAAACTCAATTTACTCAAAAAAGATAAAGAATTCAAATATAGATGTTATTATAAAAACTTTCTCAAATTAACAGTAGAATCGAAACATGTAATAATATATAGGATGCCCCATTTAAATTAAGAGAGTTGACATGTGTCACGTCAAAACGAAACACCCCGTAATCCAAACAACTTTTGTATTTAACTTTTTGTCGTAAATATTATTTTCTAGACAAGGTACTGTTTCACCATAAAATGGCCACCCTGTACAAAACAGCCAGTGGGAATAAACACTTTTAGGGGTATGCCTAAGACTATTGCTTTGTTTTTAAAATTATCCAATACAGAACAATATACCGGCCGCTGCTTTAGAAGGTCTTCTACGTCACTATTAGCCAATACCGGAGTGGATATTTTGCAGAAGGATACATTTGAGGCTTCGGAAGAAAACGAAAAGAAGATTGCTTTGAGTATACTCGGAAATAATGAATATGAAGCAACGAGTATCCAAAGACTGAACATATTTAATGCAAGTTTATCGTAAGTTAAGTCAAGTTCATCAAGTACATCTGGTATTAATTTAAACAGCTGCAATAGTTGCGTAATTAATATTTGCAAAAAATAGTTTGTAATTCTGTATTTTAAACAAAAATAAACGTATTTTCTTTTATTCTGTTTCAATTTTAATATTAGTAAATATCATTACCGCACTAGTGCGGTAATATCTAATATTATCTAACTAAAATCAGTGCGGTAATGGCTGCTTATCTCACGATCGTAGATAAACATAAAAAAAAAACTCCTTTGTAATGATATATTAGGGAGAAATAAACAGACAATACAATATGTTTCAGAGTAAGTGTTATGAGATCAAACATGAATGAATTTCAAAATGACATTTTGGAAGCATACCCTCTGCTCTCTGTCATTACAATGCAAATTCTTGTTTGATATTATTCAACTAAAAATATGAAAAATAACCAATAACAAAGCCCCCTTTGTGACGCCTGTGGTATAAAAAGGCAGTTTTTTGTTAATTTGTTGTCGCTAAATGCGAAAATGAAGGTAAAAACTTCCTAACACGAAAGATTTTTGAATTAGGATATTACAGCAAAATTTATAAGTATTTTAGTCACATTATTTTAAAAAGTAATGTTTGTTGTCTGTCTGAGATATTAGTTACAATTGCGATATGCGTCAATACGCACGTGTACGTCTCACATATTTAAGTTGTAAAACGTAAACTATACTGTTGTAACATACCGGGGCGCGACGTTACTAAATTTACGTGTTCCCTAATTTAGGGAAATTGTACACAATCTGGCAACACCGCATTTGGGTGTCTATCCTCATTTTTTACTATGCAGAATAAAATGTGTGTTTGTCTTAATCCAAATAGTGTTGTGGAAACATTATTTATTTCTAGTTTCTTCTAAAAAAGATTAAAAGCTGTTTTGCTGCATAATAGCAACAAAAGACCCTCTGTTCCATTTGACATGAAGGAAACATACGAAAGTATGTCACTTATTGTAAATGCAATAAGATATAATGCCTATAAGTAGCAGATATGTGGTGGAATAAAAGTTATAGTACTGTTACTAGGGTTTCAGGGTGGATTTACCAAGTATTGCTGTTTTCTTTGTCTTTGGGACAGTAGAGCAACACAGAATCATTACCAAGTAAAAGAAATGGCTTCAGAGAGAACACTTTATTCCCGGCCAAGCTATCGCAAAGTTGTTGATCATAAAAAAGTTCGGTTAGCTCCATTACACATTAAACTGGGATTGATGGAAAAACTCGTAAAAGCACTAGATAAAAAAGCAGATGCGTTTAAATACCTTAAACAATTTTTTCCTAATCTAAGTGGAGGAATATTTCTTGGACCAGAAATTATCGAAACACTAAGGGATGAAAGGTTTGATACAAAATTAAGTGAGGTTGAATCAGACGCGTGAAGGTCTTTTAAAAGATTTGTTTCGGAGTTTTTAGAAGACAAAAATAGTAAAAAACTATTTAGGTTCAGGATGCTTTAAACTCCCCCCCCTCCCCATAGCCATTATAACATTATTTGCAATTTCTCTTCATATTTCTTGACTAGTGTAATTAAATATTCCAATTTGGAAATTATAATTTTAAATTTTGGTGTGAGTCTCTCGCGACAGAGAGAGATTATATGAAATATTTTTATATATTTGATTTTTACATTTGACCTCCGGTTTAACTGGAAACGAAACCGATATGCAAAATCTCATAGCATAATCTGGTAAAATAGCCTGATTTTAAAAGTATTTGCGTTTTTTTACTCATTTTTATTATCACAGCGTACTATTGGACTATAATATTGAAAATTAAAAAAATATTTCTTCCTCTTGTAACTCTTATCCTGGGACACCCTGTACACGCTTCCTTATATAAATTAATTTATTACTATAGAAGGAACAATAAAAGGCCCTTACCTCCATTTAGACATGGGTTTGAGGTACAAGCCGTTTGTTTTGCTATATGACAAGTGGTACCTTCCCAATCCGGAGGACACCGGCATATGAAATTGCTGCCCATGTCTTGACAAGTTCCGCCGTTCTTGCAGGTCGTGTGGTCACAGTGACTGTCTTTTAAAGTGCATGTTTTGCCCTTCCATCCGTTCTTACAACCACATTCGAAGTCTGCGATTCCGTCTATACACGTGCCGTTGTTTCGGCAGGGGCTGGGCGAACAATCGTCAGTATCTGGTAAAGAAAGAAATATACCATGCAGTTAATTCATTATAAGATTGATAAAATTGTTTTAAGTAGGTAATATAAGTATAAACAATACTGATTTTATATATATATATATATATATATATATATATATATATATATATATATATATATATATATATATATATACATATATATGCTTATATACTGACATACAAAAAAGTGACGAGTCAAATATTTAGGTATATTTTGAACGGCTATATTTTTGAACACTTTATCGCATTTTGTTGCGCTTAACATCAGTCGACAGGAAATTTCATAGACAGTAATTTTGTTTTTGTCAATTTGTTCCATTGTTTTTATATACAGGGTGTAATATCAAATTATGTTTTTTGCAAATTTTTTGAAACACCCTGTAGAATAACGCAATTTCGGAAAAGTAGTAAATCGTAGTTTATAATTTAGACCTATCTTTTAGGATCATTTTGATTTTGATTCGTTGTTCTATCTCTATTTTTAAACGAGATACAATGTTTAATGTACAACATTGTATTTTTACCATATTATCCATACAAACTCGTAAGTCTTCAAAAAGATTTAGTACTCTTGAAAATTAAAACTATCAGAAGGCCATTTGTGTTTTGTTAGCTTGTCGTCAAATTTCAAACAGAGGTCAGATACTGAGTTCAACAAAAATCTAGGTGTCTTAAATGAAACAATGTTTTTTACAAAAGTGTAACATTCTATTAAAGAATAAATAAATAAAGATTAATTAGAAATTCCCAGCTTAGGACTAAAAAATAAATAACTAGTATCTGGTATTTCCACTTCTAGCTTTAATTACTGATTCTACACGCTTTCTACAAGCGCCATGCTAAGTTCTTCTAAATTATGTGGCACAAGAGGTAGTTTTCTTAAGCATTGCCTCATTTAATCTTATTATTGTTCTATTGGGGTTAAGTGGGGGCTTCTCTCAGGCCATGGTAAACGTTCTATACCATTTTTATCCAAATACTCAGATACAATACGTGCAACGTGGTGTCGAGCATTTTCATGCGTAAATAAACCAAAATAATTCTAAAAGATAGGTTTAAAAAGTTACGTTATTTTACAGGGTGTTCCAAAAATTTGCAAAAAAACATTGTCTCATATTACACCTTGTATATAAAAACAATGGAATAAGTTGACAAGAATTACTGTCTATGAAATTTCATTTCGACTGATGCAAAGCGCAATAAAATGGGATAAGGCGTTCAGAAGATATAGCTCTTCAAAATATACCTAAACATTGAGCTTGTCACTTTATTTGCATATACCGGGTGACAATGAAACTACTATCAAGGGCGCCCTTTGACAACGGCTAGATATAAAAATATGGAATTTGGTGTGTTGATAGGGTTGAATATTGTCAACATTTGTAACATAAAAACAATTGAATATCGCTTTCGGTTTGCCCGGAAATGACCGCGACTTCGTTATTTTAAACGGGAGACCCTGTATATTTTATGTTTTTTGAACTCTCTAAACAATTCTAAACAACTTTTGTATAACATAACCTATGTCTAAAATGTATAGTTTTTCAAAGAAATCCACTTAAAAATGTGTTAATAATTCCCACTTATTTGTATTTTATGGAAAAACGGGGTAGGCCAGGATAAAAACAGTCACGGTTATTTACTCTTTATTCCAGCCTTCATCCAACTAAATGTCAAAAAAGAAAATGTTTCGAGTCTAAAAAAAATGTGTTTTTCACAAATCGGTTTTTCAAGTTTTGATCAGACCATGTACCATAACGGGTCAACTGACTTGAACAAAACCTTCAATACCCAATCTTATTTTTTTATCCTTTATTCACATATGACGAATTCAACTTCCATACACCGATGCAAAGTTGAAAATTTTATACCCTATTTTCATGTTGTTAATGCTCATTTGAAGCGAAAAATGGATTTAAAATAATCTCTTATTTAATTTTTTTTTTCTTTTAATTCATTTAAATTTTAAAAAAGAAACCAATATGCTAAGGTGAAAACAAACTTTATTATACCTAGAGATGATTAATATTAACTAATAATAGAAGAAATAGAAAAAAAGAACGTACTTAATCATAATCAAGCTTTTCACCACCAACACGACCTTCTTGTTCAATACTGGTCTCACATTTTTTAACAATTTTCCGTAATACATTTTCTTTTTGAGTTATACTAATATTATTAATACCACTAATAATTTGATTTCTTAAAATGCCCAAATTTTCAGGTTGAGTTAAATAGACTTTTTCTTTGATATCACCCTAGAAGAAAAAATCTAAAAGTGTCAAATCAGACGAACTTGCTGGCCACCTTGCAGGTCTATTCGTTCCTATCCATCTTTACTAATAAAGAACTTTCCTTCATTTTCATTTTGGGGAACTGTTTTCAAATGTTGTACTAGCCACGGAAAATAGGCATAGCAAGGTTGATTTCTGTCGAGGTATCGCTCTGTGTAGAGTGTTTGAGCCTGCCTTTTATTGCGCAAGCACTCGCCATAAACGAGAAGCATATCTATTTGTTCGGCTATTCTAAAACTTGCCATTTTAAAGAAATTACAAAGAACTTTTAGTCTGCACTAATAAAGACACGAAATAAAGCACGAAATTTACAAAAAGTGAAAAATCTTCCAGCCCACAAGTGATAAAAGTGACTTGTCAAAATTCAATTGTTTTTAAAAATCTTAGCAACCTCTGTCAAGGCTAATATGATTATTTTAATTTTAGCAAAGCTTTGTTTATAAGTAGTTATCACATTAGATTAAGTTATCATTAACTTAACTTTCAACTTTCATATGCAAAATTGAAAATTAGGTAATCTATTTTTATGATGGTAATATTTATCAAAATTTTTTTATAGGGTTTGATCAAGAAAACATTTTTTTTAAACTCGGAACATTTTCTTTTTTGACATTTTGTTGGATGAAGGCTCGAATAAAGAGTATGGCCTACTCTGTTTTTCCATAAAATACAATTAAGTGGGAATTATGGCACATTTTTAAGTGGGTTTCTTTGGAAAACTATACATTTTAGAAACAGGTTATCTTATACAAAAGTTGTTTAGAATTGTTAAGAGAGTTCAAAAAACATAAAATATACAGGGTGTTCCATGTAAAATAACGAAATCGCGGTCATTTCCGGGGAACCCGAAAAGGATATTCAAATGTTTTTATCGTCGTTTTCAAACGCCGCCCTGGGTATTAGTTTCATTATCTCTAGTTCATCACTCATTATATATATATATATATATATATATATATATATATATATATATATATATATATATATATATACAGGGTGCCCCAATAGTGCGTTCTCGGTTGATATCTTGATAACGGATAGCGATATAAAAAAAGTTCAAATACAAAAGTTGTAGAACAATACTACATTATTTTCGTGTATACAGGGTTTCTCAAAAACCTGTAGCGAAGCCAAGTTGTGTTTTTTCTTATGGGACACCCTGTATATTTTTACATATTTAGATTTTGCTTGTGATTCTACACATTTTCTGTATAACATGTCCTATGTCTAAATCTGATAGTTGTTTTTCTAATATCCGCCATTTTGTAAAAAATTATGAATTGCAGTGTCTTTTTTCAAACGACGTGGGCCGATGGCTTTTTGATATAAGATTATGATTTTTGGCAGGAACATTAACAAAAGTATGGGTTGACTTTCAACGTTTTGTCGGCATTGTACAGGGAGTCCTAGATAAGGAGGAGAAATTAAAAAAATTAAAAACATCATATCTTCATTTTTTTAAATGGAATGGGTAGTATTTTAATATTTTAGACTATTCGTGACCCAAAACCCTACCCCCGTTATAAATATGTCCTATACCTATTTGTCATAGTTTCCGAGATTTTGACATTTTTGTATTTATTATTTGGTTTTCAATGGCAATCGCCTTAGAATTTGTTTTATTATCGAATTTATAGAATTTTCCTCCAAAAATGTAATAATATACAGGGTGTTCCATTTAAAATAACAAAGTTGATATCCGAGGGACACTTTTGTATTTCAACTTTTTCTCTGTTATTAAAAATAAAGGAATTAAGGGGGGTGGCAAATCTCGGTGAATCACCCTGTACATTAATACACAGTAAAAAATGCAAAATTAAAAATTCAGTCTATTTTCCTTTACGCAAATAAATATTTTAATTAAAGAGACACAACAGAAAAAGAAGTCCTACAATCACTTGATTAAATGTTCAATATGACCACATTTCTTTCAACACACGCTTGTAGCCTATTCACAAAGGAATTGTTATCTCTATTCAGCATCGCGGCATTGATATTTGTACATGCATTTCTAATTCTCATTTTCATATTCTCTATGGCAGTGGGTGGCGTTTGGTAAACTTGTTCTTTAACAAAACCCCACAAGAAATAATCTAGTTTTGTGAGGTACCAATCCATTTATTTTCATAATTCGCGTCTAAAAATTGCCTCACCTGCCTGCTAAAATGTGCCGGAGCGCCATCTAGTTGGAACCACATCCGCCTCACTAGATTCAAAGGTAATTCGTCAATCCACTCCTGCAAACTGTTTTGCAGTAAATTTAGGAAAGTGTCTCCATTAACTCTATTTTCGAAAAAATAAGGTCCAATGATACGGTTACCGATTATACCAGCCCATACATTTAGAGACCATCTATGCCGGTGATCCAAGGGGATAATGAATCTGGGGTTTTCAGAACTATAATAGTGGAAATTATGTCGGTTGACGTATCCATTTTTATGAAATGTCGCTTCGTCAGTAAATAAAATGTTATTGAAAAAATCATGTTCTTCTCTATTTTTTGCTAATGCCCAAGTACAAAATTCAAGTCTTCGATTGAAATCGTCTTGATCTAGCTCTTGTACCGGTTGAATATGGTATGGGTGAAATTTATGTTTTCTACTTATTCTATTTGCCGTAGATTTAGCAACACCTCTCTTCTTTTCTAACTGCCTACATGAAATATGAGGATTTTCAATTAAAGTTTGCATAACAAGATATTCAGTTTCTTCATTTGCGGCTCTTTTCTGCCTTTCCAATTTTTATTCGTAATCGACACATCCAGTTCTTTCAAATGGTTCTTTGAGTCTGACAAATGATACCTCATGAGGATGACGTTCGGCATTGCTAAACCGTTGCGCATAAACTCTACTTGCTAAAAATCAATTTTGATCACTTGCGCCCAAAACATATATCATGTTAATCAATTCTTCTCTAGAAAAATTCATTTTGAATTAATTTGAACACCGTTACTACACAAATACAAGAGTTTGACATTTCGCCATGACATCAGTTTCCCCGTTTTCATTTGTTTTTACTTTAGGATCGTCTAAGGCATCTTCGTACATTAAGTTCTAACTAAATGTTGACACTACCTACGCTTTTATAATAGCCAAAATAGTAAATATTTAAGAATAGTTGGTAAAATATCCGTTCTAAGTCTTTAGGTAGCGATTCTTAGCACAATATTATGAGCTGAATTTTTAATTTTGCGTCACTTGTAGTGTATTATAATTAGAAAATTCGATAATAAAGCAAATTCTAAGGCGATTGCCATTGAAAACCAAATAATAAATACAAAAATGTCAAAATCTCGGAAACTATGACAAATAGGTATAGGACATATTTATAACGAAAGATAGGGTTTTGGGTCACGAATAATCTAGAATAAAATATTAAAATACTATACATTCCATTTAAAAAAATGAAGATATGATGTTTCTAATTTTTTTTAATTTCTCCTACTTATCTAGGACCCCCTGTACAACGCCGACAAATTTTGTTCACGTTGAAAGTCAACCCATACTTTTTTCAATGTTCCTGCCAAAAGCATAATCCTATATCAAAAAGCCGGCTCACGTCGTTTGAAAAAAGGCACTGCAATTCATAATTTTTTACAAAATGGCGGATATTAGAAAAACTATCAGATTTAGACATAGGACATGTTATGCAAAAATGTGTAGAATCACGAGCAGAATCTAAATATGCAAAAATATACAGGGTGTCCCGTAAGAAAAAATACAACTTTGCTTCGCTACAGATTTTTGAGAGACCCTGTTTGTTTTTATATTGCTATCCGTTATCAACATATCAACCGAGAACGCACTATTGGGACACTCTGTATATACGTATTTTTTAAAATTTTATTTGAATTCATTGTAATTAATCATGATCTATAGAAAACACTTACTTATACTACATAAAGCTCCTTCCCATCCTTCGTTACATATACATTGAAATGAATTTACTTTATCTACGCACGTACCACCATTTTCGCAAGGGTTAATTTTACAGTCATTAATGTCTGAAACAAAATAATACCTCTATATAAGCATACAGGGTGCCTCCGATTAAGTTGGCACTATTGCTTACTTCGTTATTATTGGAGGTACGAGGTCGGTTAAATCAGCAAAGTAGTAGCATATTTTCTTCTGGTTAAGATGGTAGAAACAGAAAAACAATTAAACATAGCTTTTCTGAATAAATTAGAAAAATGCATTTTTTTTTAATGGAACAACAATTCGTTGGTCACCTAGATCCCCAAACTTAACCCCCCTCGATTTCTATTTTTGGGGTTACGTTAAAGACGAATCGCATCTATTGATGTACAGAACAAGATGGTAATGTGTTTGCTCATTTTCTATGACTGTTAAATCTAAAAGTAAGCAATCAATTGTTTTGTTATAACTTTGTTATTTTCAGGTTTAGGCTGATAATGGATAACACTTTTTTCTTCTGTGGGTGATTTACAAGTGATATCTTGAAAAATATAGAGTGTTCCGTTAAAACCACTTTATTGAGAAACACTATGGTCAATTGTTTTTCTCTTTTTATCGCTTAATCAGAAGAAAAAACGCTCTTATACTTTGCTAATTTAACGGTCCTCGTAGTTCTAATAATAACGAAGAGCAATAGTGGCGACTTCATCGGAGGCACCCTGTATACTCCTTATTGTTCCTAAAATACTGAATAGTTTAAATTAGTGGAGAATCTAGCTCTTGTTCTTCGAAACCTTATTAAATCCTATATGCATTCGACCCATCTAATCAACTACATAAACAAAACTTCTTTCTCACAATAATTAATTAGCTGGCTTTAATTATATATATAAGATCAGAGAATGTCGCAATTAGGTATACATTTTTGATGCTATCTTTTTGAGAGTCCTAACATATGATAAACACTAACAACCGTATTCACTAAAGTGGTTTCAATTTAGATCAGGTCTAACTTGACAGTTGTAGGTTTAAGATGACATTTCTAACAACTGAACAAATACTTTTTCTAAAAGTTACAATTACAACATGACAGTGACATAAGCGAACTAAGAGTTTTAAGTACAATGGCAACTAGACCTGGTTTAAATCTTAAACCATTTTAATGAATACGGGGGTAAGAGTTGGGTTTGAATTTTATAATTATGTAGCAGAAACAACAACCAATGACAGGGTGGTTTGATATTTTTAAGAATTAAAGTTGTAACTAACATAAAACGGAAGCTTTCACGGCTTTGGTCAATTAAGAAATCATGGTTCTTGGTATTAGACCGTGTGAAATTGGAATTACTTTCCAGGGATCTTTACTCCACGAGATCTGAAGATGCCTCGTGCAATCAAAGGCAACGTCGGAAAGTAATACCAATTTGACACGATGTAACTAAATTTGTTACATGAACCAAGGTTTAAGATTTTTTGTCGCCTTTATTTTTTGAATTAGATGTAAATCAAATTTTGATGTCTTTTCTTTCGGTTAGGTTAAGATAATTATTAATGAGAATCGGATTATCTGCATATTTTTTTTTAACTCGAAAAAGCATCCGCTAGCTAGTACAAGCAGTGTGTGTGTGTGAAAGGAATAATTTCCATATTCGTCCACAGAAAAAACTGCTTTTTTAAGTATATTATGAAAAAAATATTTAAACAATGGAAATTTGTGTTTCTGTATAGCATGCAAGCCCTGGTTGGTGTTGAAACTAATTTGAAACAAACTTCAATTTTTAAAATAATATTTATAAATAATATAAGATATTTAATACTTACTCTCGTGGCAATATTTTCCCGTATACCCTGGTTGACACTGACATTTGTGTCCAATCCCTGGTTGGTTGACACAGTGTCCATGTTCCCCGCAAGGGCTCGGAGGCGAACTTCTGCTACCGCCTACCGAAACTACAACGCAACTGTACATTCCTGAAATGAATTTCAAAACTATTAAGTTATAAAAATGAAACTCTTGAAATTTGGGAACTATCAATTATTTAATTTTTTAAAACCACTCTAGCTATATTTTAATTTGTCAAAAATAACGAGCGAAAAATTGATTTACTACTAACTTAGTAAAGTATCTACAGGGTGGTCCAATAATAGATCACGTTGGCTGTGGCTCTACAACGCGGCAAGGTTAATTTTCCAATCCCACGTTTCGGATTCGATAGACAACCATCAACTTCCTTAATTTAACTGTGGACCACAAACAAAGTCATTACTGGACAGTTTATGGCTCCACGAGTAGAGCAAAAAAAGCAAATGACAATAGACAAAATGGAAATTGAAGAGAAAATTGGCATTTACACTTTTGTGTTGCTGTTACTCCCCCTAGCGGCCATCTTTCGAACTTGAAAATAAATAACAGCGGTTTTTCTTGGCCGATTTACTTAGAAATATTATTTTCGTTAAGTTCTGTCATTAAAGGTTCCCGAGCTCCACCCGACGCCCTCAATTACTGGACCATCCTATAGATACAGATATTTTTTTAAATAGAAATATCTGGGTTATTTTTGAAATTAGAAAAAACATGTTCTAAACATAAGTTGTTTGATTCGATCTGCTTTTTGGGCTTCTTATATTTTGATATATACAGGGTGTCTCAAAAAAAATGGCAAGTGCCAACTCTGATTTTTTAAATATAATATGCCACATTTTTTGTTATTTGTGAGCTTTATATTAAAATCTGCATACTTTTTTTGAATAATATATCATCTATCAGACATTCTCTGGATCTTGATTAAGACTTGTCCATATATTTTTAACAAATTTATGTCTCCTTTTTGTTCGTCATTTAGTTATTACAATGGCCTAATTTTAAAATCGCGGTATCCAGTTTGCTTGTATTAACACAAAATAAAAATGAGGAGTCAAGCAAACATCAGTCATGACATTCGAAAAATAAACCTTTATCTCCAGGTTGCAGCAGGTTTTTAAATGCGTAAGTAATTATATCCGAAAAATCGTAGTATTTCGTAAAACAAAGTTAGAACTTGCCTTGCTTTTTGAAACATTCTGTATAAATTAAAATATGTATAAAGATGAGAAAGCAGATCGAATCAAACACTTTTGAATTGGAACATTTTTTAATAATTTAAAAAATTGAAAAAACAACAGAGAGAACCTTAGTAAATAATCACACTCACAAATCCTAAAACATTAGGTAACTTACAAATAGAATAAAACACACTAAAGTACAACAAATCACACAACTACTTATACATTTTTGATTGACTCTAAAATGAGGTTAAGTCTCACTTGAATAAACAAAATAAAATACTAAAAAAGTATTAAAAAATATTCATGTCTCTAGATGGGATCGAACCCGGATCGCCTGAGTGGGAGGCCGAAGTAAATATCTACAGACCATTGGACTAGTCAAAGAAAATAACCTAAAACTCTCACTCTATAAATTAGTGAATGAAATTAAGGTTGCCTACAATTATTATTACATTAAATTTTTACATATAGATAAATATAAATCTTATATATAAAAGTTTGTTCGAAATTAAAAACATCGCTAACGCAAGTGTGAATAGGAGTTTTAATAGCTTTGGTTTTCTAGAAGGTCAAACTTTTTCCCTTTGGACATTTAAGTAAAACATCAACGTCAGAAATGGAAAAGTCGTGACCTGACTCTAACAATTGATTGGCAAAAGCTGAAACAATTTCGGTTATATCCGTATTTCTGAATTTGTTGACAAGGCTCAAATGTTCTCTCACCCTTGTGGACATTTTTCTACCTGTTTGTCCCACATAGGTCGTGGAACATTCGCCACAATTTAGCGCATAAACCCTAGATTTGGACAATTTATCGGTTGTGTCCTTTGTCCTTACTAAATGTCTCTTGAGAGTATTTACTGTTTTGTATGAAATGTTGATATTTAAAAAAAAAGCCAATTGGAGAGAAATACTTCCGAAAAAAGTAATACACTTGAAAATATTTGTCTCATTCCTATGTTTTGAATGTATGACAGTATAGGGCATTTTGTACTTGTCTATAAATTTATAATATAATTTGGTGATAGACTCTAAAGGATAACCGGACATGGATAATGCTTTAGATCCTGTGCCAAAATTGGGCTCATACCTTTGCGAATGAATACCTTAATGTTGGTTGAAACATTTGCCCCCCTATCCAAAACCCCTAATTACAGATAATCTTGGTAATTGTAAAACTCTCGAACATTCCATTTTGACTGCGTAACGGTGACCAAGTACGGACTGACCTATTACAAGCGCTTAATGAGTGGATTTTGACACCCGCTAGCGGATGATATTTCTTTCTGTCAATGAAGAGATACATCTCCCCTAATTACATTGAAAAATACCTAATTCGATTTCATATTATTCAGAAAGTCCGATATGATTCTTTAGTACAAAAAAATTGCGCCATAACAATAGAAGCAGAAGAGCTTTTTATTCTTCTGTTTGGTCTTGGAATGCTGCAAGTCACGATGCTGTACGGTCACAATAACACCGATGAAAAGATATCATTGCGGCTATCACTTTATTTAGATCTTGATTCGGAGGTTAATTCAAGGATTGTACAATAGATGCCTACGGGGTAAGAGGCTAAACAGGTTCTTTCTTGTGATGTATTTTTTTTAGTCAATATTAATAATAATAACCATAGTAACGATAATATATATACACTCACGGAATTTTGAAACGAATTTTAGTAATATTTGTAATATGATATTCTCTGATTCTTTCAAGCGATTAAATAAACTTTTTTTTTGTTTTAAAAGTACATTATTAGATACACAAATAGTTTAATCAAGGTTTTTTTGTGGCTTTCTTACTTAGTTAAAAACGCTTTAAAATATTTTCAAAATGCCCAGATATAATGCTAGCGAACTTATGCAAGCAATCGGTATGCTAGAAAGTGGCGTATCACAAAGAATTGTAGCTGAAAGGGTGCATATTAAACAAAGTGCTTTATCAAGAGTATGGCGCAGATATCAAAATACTGGTTCAGTGGAATATAACCATGGAGGAGGTGCTGTGAAAAAAACAACCCCTAGGACACAGATTCATTGTACGTCAAGCTCTCTCCGAGAGGACTATTACGTCGACAAAAATTAAAACTCATGTCCAGGTAACACAAAATGTAACCATTTCTACAAAAACCATTCGAAATCGGTTACATGAAGCTCATTTAAATTCCCGACGGCATTATAGGTATCCTCAGTTATTAAAAGAACATAGATGGTCTCGTTTGATTTTCGTTGAAGAACATGTTAGCTGGGATTTACTCGAATTGTCACATTATTTGTTTGCGGATGAACCAAAAGTTGCACTTCATCCTGACGACAATCGGATTCGTGTATGGCGTCGAACAGGAGAGAGATATGAAGAAAACTGTTCCTTAGATCGAATTGCGTTTGGAGATGGTTCTGTAACAGATTGGGGAGGAATATTTACAGGTGGTCGAACAGAATTAACAGTTCTTATTAATCGCTCTGTAAACGCATTTCATTATTTAGAGATTTTGGAGAATAACATACCGGAAATAGCTGACAGATTGAGCAACAATTTTATTTATGTGGACGATAATAATATGCCCGAGCAATACCTCCTAGAATTATTGATGAATTGGTTGAAGCAATTCATGAAGAATGACATTAAATTCCTCAAGAGTTAACAGACAATGTTATATCAAGTATGCCCAGACGATGTTGGGAGGTTATCAGAGTTCTTCAACCTTAGTACCTGTAGTACATACTTGCCTATAGTTTTTTATTTTATTTTCGGTTTTAAAAATAGTGTTTTAGTTAAGGTTAATTTTGCTAATAAAGTGTTTTAATGGTAAACATTGTTGTATCACTTTTTCAGCAATATAGTAGTATCATAAATCCAGAGGTGTACACAAATCTTGATAATTTTAAAACGGAATAAGTTGGCAAAGATTTTTGAAAAAACTTGTTTTAAAGCAAAACTATCATTTAACATGATAAGCATAATTTTGAAATTTGCTGTTTAACTCAGAAATGTAGTTAAATTTTAGGTAAAAAACACATGTGTTTGAGTCACCCTGTATATTCGCGGGATGAATCGCTGAAACTGCCCCTTAAATTTTACAATATTTTTTATGTAAAAAGTTAGTTATTTAAAAAAACGCTCGAACGGGTATACTTGATTTTTTTACATATTTTTCGAAAAATATACAGGATTTTTCAAAAAACGGAAATAATCTATGAACAAAAATCTCCTAAGCTCCTGTTGGCAAAAATTGAAAGGAAATGCAAATAAAAATGACCGCAAGGTGGTGCAGTTGCTAAGTGAACAATATATTTCAAAAATTCTACAAAAGCTCCCAAAACTAGATATAACTTTATTAGCTCATTGGAAAGCTGGGATAATTTCTTATCACTTGATTCTAAACTAAACTAAAACTAATCCTTAATAAGGGTGAAAAACCATAAAATAACTTTTATATGGTTTTTCTATAATTGTAGCCTGAATGAAATGACAGATGAAAATTTTTTTCACTTATTATTGTTACTTTTTCTCCTCTACAAACTGGTGAGGTTAGTTTTTCAATTCGACGTTTCGGATTCGGGTGACCATCAACAACTTTTTTAACTCAAATACAGACCTGTATTTTTTATATCACTATTCGATACCTTTTATGACCTTAAATTAAATTATGGCAAACAAGTCATATATTATTATTTGATTTTTTGAGAAAATTCGGATTATTTGAAGAATTAGGAAAAAACGATATCTAGTGAGCACTGATAGAATCATTACGGTACGGTTAATAGCTCTACAATGTAATTGATTCGCCCAAAACAGAGATATAAACGTTTGAAAGAAAAAAAGTTTGACCTTCCTCCATCACTTTATTTTTAAAAATAGAAAAACATGATACATAGTAAAATAATTGCCTGAAGAATACAATGCTTACATTTTCGAGAAACCTTAATAAGAAGATTCAAGAGAAAATCGGCGTTTCCATTTTTGAGTTGCTGTTACGCACCCTAGCGGTCATTCTTTGAATTTGAAAATAATTTCTAGTTATTTCTCTTGGCTGATTTACCCGTAAATATTTTTTCCCCATAATTGTGTGATCAAAGCTTACCGAGTTATGGCCGAACACTGTTCTTAATGGAATACCGTGTGCATTACTCGTGTCAAAGTTATCGGTTTCATATTCGAATCTCCTCGTTTGAAAACAACCACTTTCAATATTTGTTATGTGATTTATTAACTATTAAAAAGCCATGAAGTAAAAATTTTTTTTCTACGAGCGCAGCGCACGGAAACTCTTTACGCACACTTTTTTATTCGCAGAATTATCGTCTTTAAAAAGGACTTTTAAATATTTTAATCTTTTCAGCATTACATAATATTCAAGAAATAAAAATGTATCGCGTCTTTTAGTACGCTTGTAGAGAATGTAGCCAAATTTACTCCATGTTAGATTACCATAATTTGATAACTAATTAAACGACCTGTATCATCACTTGTTAGTGTCAAATAACACAACAATAAGTTCTCTTTGCCACCTTGCAATTTTGACAATTACAGTCTTCTCGCTATGTCAACCAAAATAAAGAAATTCAATCATTTGAAAAAAGCTTCAAAAAAAGTAATTCTGCTTAAAATGGATAGTTCGAATTAAGGATGGCCAGGATCGATTCGATTATGAATTAAATCGATCCTTTTAAACCGATGCATCGGAGGAATGGAATAGATTCTAGAATTATAAATCGATTCGACTAATCGATTCTTTTACCCAAAAAATCGAATGGATAAACAATACGTCTACTTAACCATAATACCATAAAACTTTTAACACAGTAATAGTTTATTAAATTTTTTATACTGCAACATAAAAAAATAGTTCCGATTTAGTGCCTTCGGTGTAAAAGCACCACAAATATTTACGTTATGTCGTGGTTTACCTTACGCGTACGAGATGGCAGTGTCCGCACCACGCGCCGATCCGGGGAATCACTCGTTCTAGCGAAAATTGGAAACATTTAATCATTTTTGCCGTTCGCATGTTCTCAATATTCGCATTTATTTATTTCTTGGGCGGTTTTAGAGAGTTTGTGACAAATAGACAATATACCTTGCGAGCTCGAGATATTGTTAAATGTATCTGATCAATATAATATGCCTCCAAAAACAAGTAGTGTTTGGAAACATTTTTTGTGTGATGATGGTGACAATAATAAATCTGCTCGTTGCAGACATTCTAATACCACAGTAAAGTATTCCGGCAATTCAACATATCCTATGAATCATCTAAAGCTTCGGAGACAACATCAGTTCTGTAAGTTAATGTACATTTATTATAAATTTACAAATCAAACTGATTATTTGTTATTTATTTTTGTTTAGATCTCACCGAGGCTCTGACTGTGGTTCAGGCAGTTTAAAAGAAACAGTCATAGACATAGATGCAATGCCATCGACATCTAAAGTGCAAACAATTAAAACTTTTTTTCCTAAGAATCTAGTAGTAAAAATAGCAGCAGTACATTAGAGACTATTCCAAAAAAAAAATTAGTGGAAGGGGAGATAACTTCAGTTCAAGGTTCGTCATCATCTTCTTTAGACCCAGATATAACTGCACCAAAAAAAAAATCAAAACTTTTACCAATTAATGAAGCTTCTTGTAGAATTAAGTCTTTTGAATAGGGAGGGCAAAAGCACAATAATATAACCGATGGATTATTGTACATGATCGCAAAAGATGCATTACCGTTTTCTACTGTTGAAAAAGAGGGCTTTAGATATTTTTTAAAAACACAGCCCCTAAACAAAATACCCTCTAGACAAACTATAACTAGATTAATGGACAAAAAATATGAAGACTTAAGCAACATTACTAAAAATATGTTTAAAAATGTACCTGGTTTTGAATTGACTACCGCCATTTGGACTAAAACCCAAACCACTATAAGTTATTTAGGTCTAACAGCAGATTTTATAAATTTGTCTGAATATGAGCTTAAGTCGATAGATATTGGTGTTTTTCAACTGTTTGAAAGTCACACTGCCTCTTATATTCAAGAAAATATTTTGAAAAAAGTAAATGTAGTGGTAACTGACAACGGTAGTAAATATCGTTAAAGCTGTAACTGACTGAATTTTTGGCAAAAAGAAGCACTTATCTTGCTTTGCCCACACTTTAAATCTGATTCTAACTAAAGCCGTAGATCTCTCAGATGACATAATCAAGCAAGTCATTAAAAAAATAAAAAGCATTGTTACATTTACAAAGCAATCAGTATCAGCGTCAGACGAACTTAGGCGGATACAGGTTACTCAAGGAAGATTAAAAAATTCCACCCTAAAACTTATTCAAGAGGTATCAACGCGATGGAATTCGACATTTCATATGATAGATCGTTTCATTTTGCTTAGCGAAGCAGTCAGTAACATGTTATTAAAATTTCCAAATTTGCCGCCAATACAGCGTAAACAAGATTCAGAAACGTAGAACTTTTAAAGTTGTGTGCAGTCTCAACTATCCTGGACCCCAGATATAAACATATTCATTTTAACAACCCACTGGCTTTTAGTTCAAGTCTGAAATTTATTTCTTCAACAGTAAAAGCAGTTACTATTGAGGAAGAAAAATCAGATGACACTAATTTAGAAACCATCAGTACTGAAAATAAAACCTCAGCAGGTACTGAAAGTTTATGGTCATACCATGACTCGTTGGTATCAACTCAAAGTTCTAAATCCCCAATTGCAACTGATGTTGAGTTACCTGTGGAACTTAAACATTATTTGCAGCATCCTCTTGTAAAAAGAACAGAAAATACACTTCATTTGGAAAAATGTGCAATGTGTATAGAAACTCATCCTAATTTATCAAAGTTAGCATTTAAATATTTACCATGTGTTGCTACATCGGTACCATCCTAAAGGTTATTTTCCCAGACAGGCCATTATTTAATACAGGATAGAAATAGGTTAAAGCCTAATCGACTTTCTAGCCAACTATTCTTGGGATCACTTAGCATTGAAGAGTGGCTAGGTCAAGGGTCAAGAATGAATTAATTATTGGTTGAGTTTGGTTTATTATTATTATTATCTGTTTTGATAGTTAGCACTATTTTTATTTATAACTATTTATGTTAATTACGTACATTTATTATAATAAAACCTTTTAAGAGTAATAAACCTATTTTATTTATTGCCACACCACAGTTGATCAAACCTAGATGACATAGGTTCAATATTTTACGAATCGATTCGATTTTTTCCACGAATCGATTCAAATTACCCGATTATTGCATCGAATCGATTCGTTTTTAGCTAATCGAATCGATTCAACTAAATCGATTCATTATAGAATTTTGGCCATCCCTAGTTCGAATGAAGAAATACCACAAGAGGTACTAAAAGCCGCGGAATCAGCAAATTTGGAGCTACTGCCAGTAAAATCAAAACAGAAGTATGAAAAGCAGTACGACTTGTGCGGGAAATGGTCCAACAGAAAAGGTGTGAAAACGGTTAAGGAAGAAGAATATTAGTTTATTTTCTTAAATTAAGCAAAAAATTTAGATCAAATACTTTGTGGGCTAAGCAAATTCTACAAATTAAATTATTTTATCAAAAAACATAATGTTGGCTTCAAACCAAAGAAATTAAATATTTTTACAAAAGAAAACATATCGGGTTTCATGAATAAAGCGCCAGATGATATATATTTTTTCTTGAAAGTTCCGACTCTTTTTGGGCTTGCAGGCGCCTGCAGAAGAGAGGAATTAGCAAAACTAACAACAGTACACGTTGAAGACAAGGGAAATTTAATTGTAGTCAAAATTCAGGATTCAAAAAAATACACTTCACACTCTTTTGTTATATCCGACGAGTTTAACAATGGAAAGTATCTACTATTTTATAAATAATATAAAGCCTAATGACCACCATCAAGAACGCTTCAACGTTTTTTTATAAATTTTAAAAGAGGGAAGTGCACAATACAGTGTTTCGGTTAACAGTTTCGGAAAGATGCCCTCAGTGCGGCATCTCTAAAATTGCCCAACCCTGAACTCTACACGGGGCAAAGCGTTTAGGAGGCTGGAAGTTATCAACAGTAGCGGAGGGATATATTAACGACTCGATTACATACAAAAAAGAGTTACGCAACAACATTTTAAGTGGCAGTGCAAAAAATCATTCAGTTGAAATACTAAGTTTGTCAATTTGCGAGAAAACCATTGAAGTTCACAATCAATCATTAACGCCGGATAACGAACCATCATCAGCTTTTCTAAGAAACCAGTTGCACTCAGCTTTAAATCTGCAGCATGCCACAAACCGTACTTTCAATATTAATATTGTTAATAATAACAAGTAATATTATTTCCGTTTTAAGTTAAAATAAACAGTTTTTGTAATTTATTTAAGGTTTTTTACAATTTTATGACGTATAAGAAATATTGTTTTACCCGCGCTTATATCCTGCCCATATAAATAGGTAAAATGTTTGTAAAATTTGTAATACTCGTAGAAAAAGTATTGTTCCTAACACTTGCGCAAAGTGTCTTTCCCGAACTTAAAGCTTATCTAGCTTCTGTGCGCAGGAAAGTTTCACTTTAGGCACTTGTTAGTAAAATAACTATTTCATATCTTCGAATAAATAAAAACGTCATATTAAAATATATTGTGTGCAAAAATCAGAGTATATTATGCATCGTACTCCATATGAATCACTCTGGGAATACGCAATGACAGGCAATTTCAAGACACTTGAAGTGGGGAGAAAAATCAACGGGGAACTTGCGACTTGAGACCCCCCGGCGTTTCAGAAATGAGCAGAGCCTCGGTCGGGTCTACGGTTTGATTATTTGTCTGCTATAGTATATAGAGTGGTTAATTGACGCGGATGCGATAAAAACTACGAGCTACGACATTACAAAACATCTAAAAAGGATCACCCAATACACGCTTATTGAAACAGAATTCGATTATGTCAGTCGATACTCGCTGGAAATCTATAAAAAATTGAAAATACAAACACTTTCACTGTATTTGCTAATAATAATCTTACAGATCTTTTTCGACTAAAAATTAAAAATTGTAAGAGTCTGATGATAGAGATGTTAGTAAGTATAGAATTATGAACCCACAACCATTAAAATTGTATTCTCTAATTAAACATCATAAACTGACAGAACTATCAGACCATTAGTGTCTTTCTCTTCAGGGTCATCCTATAAAATATCCAATAAACTTATAAACATCAGTTAAAGAATTTATTGACGGCCGTATTATAGAAGATACACCTAGGTAAACTAAATGAAAGCTATAAAACAACTCCAACCCCAGCAGCAAATTTACTCGGTAGTTCGACTCCAAAATAGTGATGTCACTCTCTCTGAATAACATATCAAAAACTGTATTAGGCTAGTAAATTTAAAGTTATTAACGAGTATAGGTAATGTGTAGGTATATTTTTTTTATATATATATTATTACAAATTAGTCATTATTATTTAAGGAATGAAAAAATTTTTTTTTTACTTTTTCGCAATTTTTTTTTGAAGTCGCTTCTATATTTTTGACATTTTTTTTTCACTTTTTAGTGATTTTTTACAACTTACATTTTTAAGAATATTTTAACTTGTAGAATATGTATATCCTATTATACAGGGTGTCTCACAACTTATCCACGAAATTTTAACCACATATGCACTGTTACGAAAGAAGTTGATTTCTCAAAAAAAAAAATGTAATAAAAGTCGTACAGAAATCGAGATAATAAAATAATACAGTTTACCAGTTCACTTACTTATAAAAGCTGTTCAAAATTGTTTCGATTGGCTTCAATGCAAGCTTGGGCGCGTCTAATCCAATTTCGGCGCACTAACTGAAATACACCTCCTTCCTGCTGTGCTTGAAGTCTCATATATCGCAGATCTTCAATATTCTGAACTGTAGTACGGTATACCTCGTTTTTCAAGTATCCCCATAAAAAGAAGTCCAAGGATTTAGATCGGGAGACCGTGGAGGCCATGCAATTGCTCCACCCCTACCGATCCAGCGTATCTGCTGAACCTCATTCTAAAAATTATGAACTTCTAAACGAAAATGCGGAGGTGCCCCATCGTGCAGAAACCACATCCTTGCTCGGACCGCCAATGGCACATCTTCAAGAAGGACCGGCAAATCATTCCGAAGAAATTCCAAATTCTGGTGACCATCCATCCGATCTGGCAATATGAACGGTCCAATTAGACGTTCATAGACAATACCTGCCCACATGTTTAAAGAAAAACGATGTTGGAAGTTTGTCTGGACTATTGCGTGAGGATTTTGAAAGGACCAAACGTGTGTATTGTGAAGATTGGTTATACCATTATGAGTAAAAATTGATTCATCGGTGGCGAAAATATCAGCTGTAAAACGGGCATTTCGAGCATTTTTTGCAACAACCACTCACAAAATCTTATTCTGAGGGGGTAATCTGTGGGTAGCAACGCCTGGACTGTCTGGACATGATAAGGGTACAGTTGGGCTTCATGTAATATGCGCCACGCTGTCGCATGTGAGACTTCTGGTACCTGTTGGGCTAACCTCCTTGTGCTTATTCCTGGATTTTCTTCCACAATATGCAAAATTTCTTCTTCGGCGTTTAAAACGCGTTGTGGGCGAACCCGACCCCCATCTACTCCACGTCTGGGGCGCAAATCTCCACTAGCACGTGCACGTAAAACAATTGAAGTAAATGTTTGTGGATGTGGTATGTGCCTATTCGGAAATCGGTCTGCATACAAACGAGAAGCCGCTTGCGAATTTTGCCCTGCTTCTCCGTACGCTAAAACAATATCCACTAACTCCTCATTACTGTACACATGTGCCATTTTTAATAAATATCGAAAAACATAAACTCGCAAAATACTTTTTTTAAATTCACAAAAATCGACCGTTGTTCATTCAGATCACTCACCATACACATTAAACATTATTTACATGTTCTTATCAATACGAAAAAACAAAAAATTCCTGGTATTTTGTTTTCTTTAGTGGATTGGTACAACATTTGCTACAAGAAATTGTTAATGAGTGTTGTGATATCGCAACGATGAGCGCAAAATACAGATATTTATTTTTCATTTTGTTATTGACACTCATAATTATAACTTAGTTTCTGTAGGAATTGAATACTCTTGGCCGTTACGTGATGAAAATCCATGATGAAAATTTTTTTTCAGAAAAACAACTTAAGTTTTTGAGATTTTCACTTCTTAGATGTTAAGGTATAACTGAAGCTATTGTATATGCGAAACATGTCATGTTGACAACAAATATATAAGTGAAAATCTCAAAAACTTAAGTTGTTTTTCTAAAAAAAAAAAAAAAAATGTCTGTAGGACTTTTATTACATTTTTTTTAGAAATCAACTTCTTTCGTAACAGTGCATATGTGGTTAAAATTTCGCGGATAAGTTGTGACACACCCTGTATATAACATAATACAAAAAGTGAAGAATAGAGAAAAAATGACACTAGGAAAATTAAATTTTATAGAAAATACTTAACAAAAAATAACTTAAATATATCCGACGATTCGTTCACGTTAGCGTGGTAGGAAAAACGGGGTTTTTTTTAAATATTATTATTACAAAAAAATCTGGTGAACGGATTTTAAAACAAAATATATGGGAACACCAAACTTCCTCTACAATTTGGCGTTTGACTTATCAAAATCGACCAAGCTGTTTAGACATAGAGATCGGTTAAAAACTACTTTGTATTAAATAACAAAATTTATACTAGCACAGAAGGTGTAATTGTGGGAAACCAATTAAGCCCATTACTTGCTGAAATATATTTGGACAATCTAGAAAACTCAACAAACATCCGTCTTTTTAAACATTTTATATACTGGCATAAATATGTTGATGATGTTTTAGTATGTTTTACAGGAATTGAACGGCAATTAAATATGCTTCTCGAATATATTGATAACCTTCATTTTAATATCAGAAGTAAATCTAAAAACAATACATTTTCTAGATCTAGCCATCCAAAAATTAAATAAACATTATTTTCTGTGTATCATAAACCTTCACACAAGGATATTACCATACACAAATCTTCATCCAACTCAACATAAACTAGCCCCTTTTCAGAGTATGATTTACAGACTAAACTTCCTACCTTTAAGTAGGGAGATTAGACCGAGTTAAACTTTATCAAACAGATTGCACTAACAATGGATATTCAATGAAAATACAAAATAAGTTAATTTCTAAACGGTTTAGATATTAGAATAGCATATAAAACGAATAATTCTTTTTATATTTTTTAAATTTCCCAATCTTTGCATTACTCAAACTCAAATATACTTTATTGTTAAAAGAACATATAGTTTTTGTCAACAAAGTAAGCTCTATAAAAATAAAAATATTGGTCATTGGGAAAATAAAATAAATAAACATACATTATAAACTAAGTAACTACATGTTATACAAAAAGACACAAATATAACTATATTAAAATCCACCAATAAATATATAATATAATAAAAGTGACATAAAGCTTTTAACACAGATTTTAGCCATACAGCATAAAAATATACATTTCACTTTTTTGTTAAAGAATTTAAGACATTCTGTATTTCGAAATATTTATGGGAGGTGATTGTACATTTTTTTACTTTCATATAAAATGTTTTACTAAGATTGTTCTGGGGATAGTGGGAGGTTCCAATTCGTCTAGTATTAAAGGCCCTTTCAGTTATTAAATATCCATGTTTTTTATGTATGAGAGATACAGATTCAAGTATTAAAAGGCAAGTAAGTGTTGAAATTTTATATATCGCAAAACGTGTTTGCAATAGTCTCGGGCCCCAGCTTTGCGATTGTAACGAACAGCCCGTTTTTGCAAAATAAAAGTAGAATTAAAAAGTTGTTAGCGACAGTAACCCGAAAAGGCTATATGGAATAGCCTTTTGGGTTAGGTTAGGTATGAATTTACAAATGCAAAGTAAGCTATTCTTCCTACAGTAATGTCGAGCTCATTTGAAATAATACGAACGGCATAATTGCCTCTTTCAACTATGTGGTTGATAAATTTCAAGTTATTATCAATGTGTATTCCCAAAAATTTCGTGTTTTATCTGTTTTTAACTTTAGTATTAGATAGGTAAAGAATATATAAATATTCATGTTACGTATTTTTAACAAATATAGTGGAAATGTTTGTAAAAAAATAATCTGTTTTTACATTTCACATCATTTTAAAACAGAATTATTAAAGGTTCTTGTTTCGCATTTCCGCATAGTAATTGACAATCAGTAACAAGTTTGGGTGCGTCGATTTTATACGTGTATAAATACTGACCTTAGCTTTAAGGTTAGCACTACACATTTTTATGATCATAGTAATAATGGCAAAGTTATTACTTGTCAGTCCTTTATAACGCTTACGGTAGGTGGGATAATTTAAGATTCTTACCACTGTCACATGGTGGACTGTCACACACTATTTTCGCTTGACTACAATTCTTGCCTTGCCAACCCTCCGGACAGTGGCAGTAATAATCGTTTTGAGCTTTGAAACATGGAGCACCATTCTGACACGGATCCGGATTGCAATGATCATAGTCATTCTGAAAAAAAACAACAGGTTAAATAAGAGAAATTTTATAGCCCTACACTAAATTAATACTAAAGTATACAGAATAGGAAGATATGACAAGGAAAAAAGAAGGCCTCTAAAGATTATCACTGAAAGCTTTGAGGACGCTCTGAGGATCCTGAAACAAAAATCGAAACTACGGGGGGACATCTACATCAAGAGTGATCAAACCAAAATGCAGCGTGAGTACTTGAAAAATACAGTTAAGACACTAGGAGAGAGAAAACAAAACGGTGAGACAAATCTTATTATAAAATACATAAAGGGAGTTCCTAAAATAATTCAAGGTGATGTCTCAAAAAAGCAGTAATAGCCCCCTTTGCCTCTCTCACTCTTTTCTATACCAATATTAGCTCCCTTCTATCTAAATTTGATGAGTTTTCTGCAGAAATCAGAAATTTGAAACCCGACATAATACTTCTAACAGAAACGTGGCTTAACTCCAGAATCACAGATGCACTTGTTCAACTGCCTCAGTATATTTTATGGAGAGAGGATAGGGTGGGAGATAGAAAGGGAGGGGGTGTGTGTATTTATGTTAAGGAAACAATTCATGGTTATAAAGCAGAAACTATTAAACAGAATGCTGATGAGCTTAGAAATAGTATTATCGACTCAGTCTTCATTAACCTGAAAATAAGATCAACTGAAATATTACTAGGTTGTGTCTATCGTCCACCATCATGTAATAATGTTGATAATCAGAGCCTGTGTGATGTCATAAGTGGTCTGTCTGAATATCGTCAAAATGTACTTCTTTTTGGGGATTTTAATTATCCCCATATTAATTGGGCTGGCTCGCAAGTCCAGAGACCATGCAGTATGTCTGAACAGTTCCTCATGTCATATCAGGATAGCAATCTTCATCAGTTGATTACTTTTCCAACAAGGTATCGTGACAATAACATACCATCATTACTTGATTTGCTGTTAGTGTCAGATGAAAAGCTAATCACGTCTGTCACGGGACATAATCCTATTGGTCTCAGTGATCACATAACTGTAGTGGTTCATATGCAAATAAACTTAGTCCCAAATATTGCTACCAAACCAGAAAGGCGAAATTATTGGAAGGCCCAGTATGAAATAGTGAATGATCACCTTAGAAACACAGAGTTAAATCCAAACATCACAAAATATCAGAATTTGAAAAATATCACTGATAATATAATTGAGAAATACATACCATTGGAAAAACCAAAAGAGATTTTTGGGAAACCGTGGATTACAAGGCAGCATAAGAAATCCAGCAATCAAAAGCGTCGCCTGTGGCATAAGTATCGGAATTCCAGAAATGCAGATGATTACTCTGCTTACCAAAGAGCAAACAACAATATAACCATGTCACTGAGAGAAGCGAGAAAAACTTTTGAGAATGGTCTGGTCGATAAGGGACCTAGACAATTCTACCAGTTTGTGAACAGTACCCTCAATTCCAAGTTGCAATCCTTTACACTGAAGGATAGCAATGGTTGTGTAACATCGGAGTCAAGCCAGGTGGCTGAAATTTTTGCAAAACAGTTCCACCAAACCTATACAAGAGAGAGCCTCGCAAATATTCCTCTACTTCCAGAAGAAACTAGGTCTGGGCCATCTATTGAAAACATAGAATTTACAGCAGAAAAAGTTGGAACTGCATTAGAAAAGCAAAAAATTCACTCAAGTCCAGGCCCTGATGGTGTATCGCCGATTCTTCTAAAAAACTGCACAATATCTATAAGTCCTCTACTTGCAGATGTAATGAGTGAATCTTTTGAGTCAGGCTATCTTCCCTCAGAATGGAAATGTGCGGTGGTAATACCCATCTACAAAAAGGGAGACAAACTCTCAGCTGCTAACTATAGACCAATAAGTCTGACATCAATACCATGCAAGTGCATGGAACGAATTATAGCACAGGAATTGACAGCTTTCCTAATTAGGAACCACTCACACAAACTTTACAACCAACATGGGTTTCTACCGCACAGATCTGTGAATACCAATCTCATGTACAACTTGGAAACGTGGACAAAAGCAATGGACGACGGATACCCAGTGGATGTCATCTATGTGGACTTCGAAAAGGCATTTGACACTGTGCCAACTAGGAGGCTGCTTAAGAAACTCGAGCATTACGGAATCAGGGGTAGGCTGCTGAGATGGATAGAGAATTATCTGTCGAATAGAAGGTTTGAGGTCAGGGTTGATGGATGTCTCTCTAAGAAGTACAGTGTTGACAGTGGGGTCCCACAGGGCTCAGTGCTGGGCCCACTCCTGTTCATCATCTACGTGGCCGACCTATCCCAGGACATACTGTGCAGAGTGAGTTTGTATGCTGACGATACAAAGATTTTTTGTGATCCCACCATCCACCATGGGGAAATGAATGAAGATCTGGCAACACTGAATACATGGTGTAAAAATTGGCTAATAAAACTCAACATCAGCAAGTGTGCAGTGTTACATATTGGCTATAACAACCCTCAGCTAACATATTTTCTCAATGACGAACCACTGACAACAACTTTTGAACAGGTGGATTTGGGAGTCACAATAACATCTGACCTGAAATGTGAATCTCAGGTGCTCAAAGTGGTAAAAGAAGCCAAATCTCTAATCTACCTTATAAGAAGGGCCTTTAGAAACATCTCTGAAAAACTGTGCCTACACCTTTACAGAACCTACATACGGCCTATACTTGAAAATGCAGTGATCTCATGGTCTCCTTACTTTCAAAAGGACATCGATCTCGTTGAGAGAGTGCAGAGACGAGCCACAAAACTTCCTCTGACCCTGAAAAATAAACCTTATGAAGAACGGTTAAGAAAACTAAAACTTACAACACTTGTTGATCGGCGAAGAAGAGGAGACCTCATAGAGACGTATAAAATACTACATGGAGTCTACTCGTGCGATATTAACGCATTTTCCATCAGTGAAAATCACTACCTACGCGGCCACTCCCTGAAACTGGTCCCAGAACTGTGCCATAGACTTTGTCGGAAAAACATTTTGTATAACCGCGTGATTAGAAGACTGGAACAAGCTAAGTGAGGACATAGTTTCCGCTCCAAGTGTGAATGCTTTCAAGAATCGACTGAACAGCTGTTGGCCTAATCTATGAGCGAAACTGACGTGGACTAGAAAAATCACTAACAATACTAAAGTGCGAATATGAAAAAAAAAAAAACTCTCTAAACAAGTGTGCAGTCTATCGGACTTTTCCGCCTACTGCCGGACACCTATAATAATAATAATAATAAAATTACAATAATCTTTTTTCAAAGTTACTGTTCAGATATTTTGTAGATAATTCAGTTATTCCTTTCCTTTTTGTAAGTTAGGGCATAATATTCACTTACTTAATTAATGGCGAAATAAATTTTAAAAGTCGGTAAAAATGGATCCTGTTTTTTATCAGTTTGAAAGTATCAATTTGTGGACAAAGCAAAAAACTGGCATAAACCTAATGTAGGCGAAATATTTTATATTAGGTAATTTATAAGCTATAATTAATGGTAAGTATATTCACAACGATAAATTCGCTGCATGATATATTAAAAACAAATGTGTCCTATTAAGATAGAATAGAAGCTTTCGTGGATTTGGTCAATTAAAAAATCACGGTTCTTGGGATTAGAGCTTGTCAAAATGGAGTTACTATCCGATGTTTCGTCTTCGACTGCACGAGACATCTTCAGGGATCTTCATTCCATGACATCTGAACACTGATTCAGAGATGAACTGACTGTGGTACTAATTCAAGATGGCGGCCAAATAAAATTCCAGTGCAGTTCGCGGTATACCTTAAAAACTACTTATCAGATTGACTTTAAATTTTAGTAAAAAATGAAGGTTCATATGGGGATGACCTGGTAATACTATAGTAAAAATCCAATACGTAACAGACATCAAAAACTGTACTTTCACGAATTTTGGAATACATTCCCAAAAGCCATCATCAGTCTTTAAAAAATATATGGCAAACTGGTTTAAGAATCAAAAATCTATTTCAATTATACTGGGTGATTCACGACCCACTGTACATACTTATGTGGTGTATAGGGTATCCCTAGGGTATATCGAAATGGATATTTAAATTGATTAATTCCGCTTTATTACCAAGATACAGGGTGATTTTCGTATTTTGGTAAAAATTTGCTCTCCTAAACTGCTTAATAGATTTTTTTTTTAAATTTTGTACACAAACACTCTTGGTATATCATAACTTTTTGACGTTTGAAAAGTAGCAAAGTTCCAGGGCCGTATCCAGCCAATTCACACAGGAAAGGGGGGTTAGTTTTGAGACACCCTGTACATCGGAATTCGGTATTTTTGAATTTTTTTCTTAAACTACATTCATTTGTGAACAAAAATATGCCACCATCTTGAATGGTACACTAAAGGTTATGTACGAAATTTAAATCTTTAGATAGTACACACCCCTTTTTTTAGCGGTATCTGTATTAAAGCTTTTAACTAAGTATAAAATTATTTCAATGATTGACTTTAAATAAAAAATTAAACTATCTCTACTAATAAAACACAGCCTTGTCGAATTATTTTTTATTTTTAGTGGCCCAAAAATACCAAAATCTACCCTAACACAATAACGCCTGTCTAACGGTATCTCTACATTTTTGTGCACGCTTTTGTGAATTGCAATTGAGCGTTGAATCATTTACATTTGAGGTTTTTGTCTAAATGCTTGACTTTTAAAAAAATTAAACTATCTCTACTAATAAACCAGTTAATTTCTGTTTGAGTCTTTTTCGCCTCATCTCTTATCTAATGCTCGAGTCGTGATCATTTATCGGCTACCGTAAAAATTTATCTTTTTTTATTTTTGTTATTGTATACAAATTACGTGTAAGAGCTTGTTTTTTTTTTAATTTTTTTATTTACCTTTATTTTTTTCGTAACATTAAAACCTACAAAAAATACAAATTCAATAAATTTTAATACCTAAAAATAATAAAGTAAGCCTTGGAATTTAGACAGATATTTTAAAAATGACATTACGTACATACAATTCAATCATTTGTGTTTGACATTGTTAATTGAAGATTTTTTATTTGAATTTTCTCTTTGCAAAAAGTTTGTACGTTTCAATAATTGTAAAAATGCCGTTATTCACAAATGCTGAGTACGCAGACATCGTATTTGTGTACGGATTTTGTAATGGTAACGGAAGGGCTGCTACAGAAGAATACAGAAGACGATTTCCGGATCGGAGAATTCCAAATCACCAAACGTTTGCCGCAACCTTTAATACATTGCTTGAAAAGGGTAAGTTTCCCTCAACCGATCTTCATGTTGAAAGAGTGGGTGCTAATAACGTGGTCCAAGAAGAGAATATTCTCAACCTTGTGAGGGAAGATCCAACCACAAGCACTAGGCGAATTTCCGCCCAATTAGCGATACCGCAGACAAGAGTATGGAGAACTATAAAAAATGAAAACTTATACCCTTTCCATGTACAAGAGGTACAAAGATTAGAAGCAGGCGACTACTTGCCTAGATTAGCATTTGCTAGGTGGGTAATAAATCATCGAGGAACTATTTTTAGAGCACTATTCACTGATGAAGCCCAATTTACAAGGGACGGAGTCTTTAATTCTAGAAACTCTCATGTATGGGCAGATGAAAACCCTCATTCGTTGCGATTGGCCAATTCTGAACGAAAGTTTTCAGTGAATGTTTGGTGCGGCTTAATAAATAATCATTTAATTGGACCACATATTTTCCCTCAACGACTAACGGCTGTTGTGTATTTGGACTTTCTACAAAACATTTTACCGGGCTTATTAGAAAATGTAAAATTAAGAGGCATATGGTTTCAACACGATGGGGCTCCTGCACATTTTGGAATTGATGTTCGAAGTTATCTCAATCAACAATTTGCTGATCGGTGGATTGGACGCGGAGGACCACATCCTTGGCCAGCTAGGTCGCCAGACTTTAATCCAGCCGACTACTTTTTGTGGGGGCATCTAAAATAAAAAGTTTACAGTGTTCCAATCGAAACTAGGGATCAATTAATAAATAGGATACATTTTTATTGCGACGAGGTTAGACAAAACCCTCAAATGATTCACCGCTCAAGTGCAAACCTACAAAATCGTGCACAAAAGTGTAGAGGTGGTATGCATTTTGAAAACATTTTGTAGCTTTTAAGACGTTATTGTGTTAGGGTAGATTTTAGTTTTTTTTGGGCTACTGAAAATAAAAATTAATTCGACAAGGCTGTGTTTTATTAGTAGAGATAGTTTTTTTTTTAAAGTCAATCATTGAAATAATTTTATACTTAGTTAAAAGCTTTAATACAGATACCGCTAAAAAAAGGGGTATGTACTATCTAAAGATTTATATTTCGTACATAACCTTTAGTGTGCCATTCAAGATGGTGGCATATTTTTGTTCACAAATGAATGTAGTTTAAGAAAAAAATTCAAAAATACCGAATTCCGATGTACAGGGTGTCTCAAAACTAACCCCCCTCCCCTGTGTGAATTGGCTGGATACGGCCCTGGAACTTTGCTACTTTTCAAACGTCAAAAAGTTATGATATACCAAGAGTGTTTGTGTACAAAATTTTAAAAAAATCTATTAAGCAGTTTAGGAGATACAGGGTGAACACATTTTTACCAAAATACGAAAATCAGCCTGTATCTTGGTAATAAAGCCGAATTAATCAATTTAAATATCCATTTCGATATACCCTAGGGATACCCTATACACCACATAAGTATTTACAGTGGGTCGTGAATCACCCAGTATATATATATATATATATATATATATATATATATATATATATATATATATATATATATATATATATATATATATATATATATATATATATATATATATATATATATATATATATATATATATATATATATATATATATATATATATATATATATATATATATATATATATATATATATATATATATATATATATACATATATAGAATCAATCATATATAAACCAAAAACCACAGAAAATCAAACGGCATTAGTCCAACAACAACGTCCTGAAAATATAAACAATGACGCACGACCGTTTAGATATAACCTTCCTCCGAGGGTGGTGGTATAAAAGGAAGCTCCGCTGTCACTAACACTTCAGTCAGTCTTCAATCGGACGCGAAACAGAATGCTTCGAAAATGCGATTTTGGCAAAACGTCAGCAAAATTGTTCCTTTCAGAACGAGAGTGATTAAATTAAGTAACTGCATTCATCCTTTATCGGAACCGTATAGAAACGTTGTTTCTTTGGCGGACAGAATCAAGCAAAAACATTAAGACTGATAAACTTTCGAAGAAATATGACAATCTACTAAAGAAGTCAAGTTAATCACAAATCTGGTCATTAGACGCCGATAGAGTGGTTCACAAAATATCTGCTACAATTTCTCTGAAAATGAAAAATCTGTACTAAGTAAGGGTTTTAATTTTGCAGTAATCCCTAAGGAAATCCCTAAAGAAGAAATAATTGCTGAAGTTGAAGCTGCCCTTGACTCCCCTGAAGAAACGAAAGCAGAGGAAATTCGATAGGAAGTGGCAAGAATTCTAAGATCAAGCAAGCCACCTAAACCAAATCTAAATGCTTCTGAACAGAGGGCCCTAACAAACCTTCGCAGGAATAAAGACATCACAATCCTTCCAGCAGACAAGGGAAATGCAACTATAATTATGAATACCCAAGACTATATGCAAAAAATGCAGGACATCCTACAAGACAATTCTTATAAGCCTGTTTCAAGAGACTCGACGATACCTTGAAAAAAACAACAAAAAATAAGATAAAGTTTACAAATAGACATAGAAATACCAGAAAAAATTATACCACGTGAAAAGTCCAGCAGATGCCCTAAACTCTACTGTTAATCAAAAATAAACAAACCAGGGGTACCGATCAGACCTATTGTTAGTACTGTTAATTCGCCTAGAAGAAAACTAGAAAAAAACCGACTGTGGAAAAAGCTGACTTGTATGTAAAAAATTCAGAGCATTTTACCCGAATTATACGAGACGTCATTCTTGAAAAAGACGACATCATAGCAAGCCTAGATGTTAAATCGTTGTCTCCTAGCATTCTCATTGACGAAGCACACGTAATATATACATCCTAAATACAATTTACGCTAGAGTTAGAGGAAAACAACAAACTCCCATTTTTAGACGTTCTGCTTACAAAACGGGACAACATTGAATATACCGTTTATAGAAAACCGTGCGATTAACTAGTACATAAACGAGACATGATGAATTTAATAAAATATCTACTGCTTTAAAGAAAAAGCCATTAATAAACAGAGTTCCCGAACAAACAGCAAAGATTATGAACCCGAAAGACAACAAGAAGTCCTACCATAGGTACCACAGACCGTTTGGCAGGATTCTTAGAAAACACTATACAAACAATTCATAAGCCACAAACAACCATAGGTAAGCTACTTGGAAATCCAAAAGATAAAATAAAAGAGGAAAACCACGGAGTATATAGTATCCCGTACCAGGACTGTGAAATGTTGTATGTTGGGCAAACAAACAGACGAATATCAGCAAGAGTAGAAGAACATAAACTCAGCATCAGAAATAAACAAACAACCTCTGCCTTATTTGTACATCATCAGGAATCAGACCACAAATTAAATTTCGAAGGGTGTAAGGAGATTGCCAATATAGAGCACTATAGGACCAGAATAATCCGAGAAGCCATAGAAATAGGAAAACAAGTTGATTTAAATCAAAGGGACGAATCATTAAATTTACCAGCAGTATGGAAATCAATTATATATAAATCAAAATCCACAGAAAATCAAACGGCATTAGTCCAACAACAACATCCCGAAAATATAAACAATGACGCACGACCGTTTAGATATAACCTTCGGCCGAGGGTGGGGGTATAAAAGGAAGCTCCGCTGTCACTAACACTTTTTATCAGGAATGAGGATCTGCAGCGTGATCTTCAATGGACACCTATCGAAGACTTCATGCGGCAAAAGGCTACCCGAGCCTTCAGGGCAGCAGAAAATCACCCCAACGAAAGCCTACGAGACCTGGTAGACTACAATCCGCTAGCTCGGAGACAAGGTATAGGAGACCCAGACACAGGCTCCTGCACTAATATACTCTAGGATGGAAGTGGGCAAATCGAAATTTCTGAGTTTCCGTGCTCCTCGGGAACTAGATCTTGCTCACCGAAACCCCAAGAGTATCAACAAGAGGCCATCAAATTCCAAGAAGAGGATTCCCAGGTACCTTAGCTGGCTCCGGCGTGAGTTCAAGCTAAACCTGAGGTAAAAGAAGAGGATCCCAGGTACCTCAACTGGCTCCGGCGTGAGCTGCAGTTGAACCTGAGGTAAAAGAACACCCCACCTCAGCCTCAACACTGCCGGATCACGGAACAGCAGTGTCGCTGAGGGCACAGAAGAGGACCAAAAACTCGAAGACCACCAGGCACACTGACGGAGGGACACTGACAACGGCAGACTGGACCACGGGACAGTAGGACGCAGGCAGCGGCAATCCGGACAGAAGGAAGGAGGACAACAGAGAAATATCCCCCCCCCCCCTGGTAAGACGACACTTTCCCTACTAACAATATTTTTTATTTTCAGATGACTACAAGTATCAAGAGGTGGCAAAAACATCCTGCCAAGTGAGGACCTCCCCCCCCCTACGACAGCGAGGACCATGTCCTTCATAGGAGTTTCTCCCGAAAGGACGGCATCAACCCCATTGAAGGATCCTTGGCTAGCCCAATGATGGTCCATCTGATGGGGGCCCGTTGGGGTTTAGTGGGTTTTATTGACTCCGACAGGTGGAAACCTGTCAGAGCAACGAGTCCCACACTGTCTTCCCTTCTACTGGAAGGGAATTCGTCCGTAAAAGCATTCCCCATCGACACAAAAAAAAAAAAAAACTAACACTTTTAGTCTTTAACCGGACGCGAAACAGAAAGCTTCGAAAATGACAAATGCGATTTTGACGAAACGTCAGCAAAACTGTTCTTTTCAGAACGAGAGCGATGGAACGAAAACACATCATATTTTTCCATATATATATATATATATATATATATATATATATATATATATATATATATATATATATATATATATATATATATATATATATATAATATATATATATATATATATATATATATATATATATATATATATATATATATATATATATATATATATATATATATATATATATATATATATATATATGTTTGTAAAAGGTAAAATCATTAATCAACCCTAAGCGTGATGTCTTTGATTTTTTATATAATAACTTTAACACATAATTGTTTGCATCATTACTTAATAATCTAAAAAACAAATCTATGAGATATTTCTTGATACCTCTTGAAACAGTCCACATTAAAACTACGAATGTGATATAAAATCTAGAACGAAAGGTAACAACTGTAAATGACATGAAAATAAATGAGCGGCAGTTCCAACAAATAAGAAAAACTGTAATACTATACGGTTTTAAATTAACATTCATTTGATTTAAGAATATTAATCACCACAAAATTGTGTAGATGTGGTTAAATGATCCAAATATGCTAATACATTATTTTAAATTGGTTGAAAAAGTGGCTTAACTAATGAATCTGCCAAACAGAAATAGTCAAGTTATGGAGGTCCAGGAGTAAATTTGCTTCAAACATAATATTATCTTTGGCTATAATTAGTCAATTTGAAAAGTACGATTTAATAGTGGAATCTTTCGATCAGTTGACTAAAAGAAAAAAATTCTTTTTATTTATATTTAAAAAAAAAATGCCAAGTAGTTTTAGTTTAATAAAATACAAAGACGGATTGTTTCTTAAACCATTTACTTATAATTTGTTATTCTTTTCTTGAGTCTAGGTTCATGTAATGAAAACCGCAGTGGTTATATTTCGCTTGACGTTTCGCTTTTGATTAAAAGCTTTTTCAGGAGCATGTATTTTTTTAATTATATAAGACAATAATAATAGCACAACGATGACTATATATCAGTTATAAGCAACCTTTGCTAAGCTGAGGGTGTAATTACAAGACTTAAAAAAATAATAAGAATAAAAAAGCGATACAAATTCTCACATTTTTTTATTTACTACTTACAATAGCATAATCAAACATAAAAAACAAATTAACACAAACAGATAGAAAAATCAAATGAAAATTAATTAGAGACTTGAGTTTGAAGCTGAGAAACAAAATGATCAATATTGGGGTAAATATTACTAGTACATAAACGCAAAGTGTTTTCTAAATTAACATCTGTAAGCTGAGGACTATGCTTATTTTTATTAATCCTTGGGATTGAAAAAAGCTTCTCACATATATACGTGTTACCGAACGTACAAATTATTTTTCGTGCGAAAACACTCAGCTGTGGAAACTTTTCTTCGGAAAGGTATGTTCTGTAAAATTCGTTTAGTTCCACATCATCAAATTTAGACTTCAAACATGAGTCTTCTTGAAGCTCGATCAACTCCATTTGTTGGTGAAACGGAGCATCTTCCACATTACACTTAAAAGGATTTGCAAAAATATTGAAAGTGCTATCCATATTCTTAAAATCGGAAAACCGATCAGTGAAATGTTCTGACAGTAGTTTCAGTTCTTCAACATAGCGACCGTACTCAATGTTTTTGTGACTGGATAATGTTCAAATATGAAAACAGTTTATACTTCTCATTTGTGTTTCCCACAAGAGAATTTTACCTTTGCTTAGCCACTTTACTTCGCAATAGTATGTCACATCATCGTGTTCTAAAGAGAATTCATCCAAAAAGGCTTTAAACTGGCTATGGTTAAGACCGCGGGATCTAATGAAATTGATGGTACTTACTACCACATCCATAACGTTCTTCAGTCGAAGCACAAGTTTTGTTCGTGAATAATACAATGCAGAATTATTAAATCAGATTCTTGCATATTCATGTTTTTTTGATATCACTAGCCATCATATCTGAACGTCGAATAACAGTACGTTATTCAAATTCACTTTCGCAAACTCTCAATTTTTTCTGAGCACAAAAGTTCTGCAACATCTACTAGGCACTTTTTAACACACTCTTCTCTCAGATGTTTTCGCTACTTTGGAACAAACTATAAAATTTTGATAACAAAAAGCTTTGATAACACTGTCTAGATCTGATCTTCGCGAATGGAACGTTTGTTGCTGTTTCCCTAAATCGGTAATGGATTTTTTGATTTTATCTTTTCTTAACTGGCTCGTAAGTAAATTATATTGAGGTAATATTCATAACACATGGTTAAGTTTGCTAAATCCTGAAGTAAAAAAAAGGACACCTGACAATACACAAAATGAATATTCCACTCATGTACAAATTTTCCCGTAAGTCTGGTGGTGTTTTCGAATAATTATAGCTGAAATACCACGTCGTCTAGGAAATATGGTGTTTTCACTTACCTGGTTAGGTGTGGTTACCTGCTTTTGAGAGACGCTAGAGTCCCTAGAAACTGATTTTTTATAAGTATCTTTCAAACATTTTTGAAAAGTTGTCAATATGAATAATCGCTTTGGGCTAGTTCAAGAAGAGGAAATTGATGAAAATATAATTGGAATCGAACCAAGAAACTCCGTTAAATCCAAGAAGAGCATCTGGAGACAGTTTATGCCATTCTGCGATGAAAAAAAATATACGTTTGACCAAGATACTCCAGTATCCCAACTAGCAATGATTTTGAAAAGCTGGGCCTGCAATATGCGAAAAATGAACGGGGAGGAATATAAAGAAGGAACGGTAAAAATTATTTGGAATATGGCGAAATTATTGATGGAAAGGTATTGCAATGAATACAAAATTAAAATAAATCCCTTCGAGCAGATCGAATTCAAACCGGCCCGAGACGCAAAAAATGCCAAAAGGAGACATTTGCAAGGTATTGAAGGCAAACGCAGAGAATCGGCCGTTTTTTGAACATACAATGAATTAAAAAATCTAATCGAAGCTTGTGATGAATCAACTCCAGAGGGTTTACAAAAGAAGTGTTTTTTTCTGTTGTCCTATGAATTAGCCTGGAGAGGAGGAGAAGGTGCAAGAGCCGAAACCACTTTTTTCAAAGAAGAAACTGACAACTTCGGAGGAAAAACAGGTAGAATTCAATACAACCCTGTTTTTTCTAAAACAGGTCAAGGTGGTGGCCGAAAACTCGCCGAGAGAGAAGTCTCAGCTTTTGCCCAGTAAGAATTTATAAAGAATTACAAGATAAAAAGAAAAGTATCTCCAACACTCGACTATTTTTGACGCCAAACCCCCATTGGAAAATTTCCGGAAAATGGTTCAAAAACGAGATTTCAACTTGGACAAAAAAACAAGCACAGAAATAAGGCCTCAATACCACCAAAAAGTTTACCAACCATTCCCTCAGAGCTACTGCCGTGTCCAAGCTGGCCAAAAGCGGAGTGTCGGAGCAAAACTTGATAAAAATTACAGGTCATTCGAATGCGAAAACCCTATCAAGTTATTTGCAAAGGGATCCAGATCACCACAAAAAAATTATTGAAAAAATGAGGGAACCTGGAAAAGACCCACCTCAACAGCACGTGCATCCAGCCCCTGTAGCAGCATCACCCAGCACAAGTACAAGTAGTGGTCTGACGGCATCTTCTACGTCGTCGCAAAACAACAATGTGGTTAATAATTATCAGAACTGTACCTTTTATTATACAATCAATAATTAAAATTGAATATTTAGATTTATATTAAGTACTTTTCAATATTTAGACAAATAATTTTATTAGTACATTATTATTCAATTTGTCTTAAATTTGTTACAAAATTCAAATTTCTGAACTTGAAATAGGTATGTATTTAATATTCAGTTAATAAAGCTTAGTTTCCCTGTATTTGATTCGTGGAATATTCCTCCTAAATGCCATTAGTGCTTAAAAATTAACCAGATAATTTTCCACTCATGCGTGTTTGCTCTACACATTTATATTATTATTATCGGAAATTTTTAAGCACTCGTGGTATTATCCCCGAACATACTCTAGGTACACATATTTTCTCATCTTAATTTAACAATTAAAAATAACACCTTTAAATTGACGTTCATTGACATTTTGTCAAAGATTAGCTATTCTGGTTATATTTCTGATACTAAACATAAGAAATATTCTGCTTTTAGTTTTTTATTTGTAGATTTGCTGAAGACGGGGGCAGACTTTCCCCCGAAACGTCCAGAAAACAAATATTTTTCAGTGTCGTCCCTCGAGTATCTTCATAGTGGACCCATAACTTAAGACTGCCTATTGATCTTATCAGGTAACTATCTTGTTTTTGAATTAAGATTGTGTTTATCTTCCGCTCAAAAATATCTTCCTTTATTCTCTCTCTCTAATAAAAATACCAAATAAATATCTCAGTATTCTCACCAGTGTCCGATAATTTAACTACACGAACGTAATAAGCAGCATAACAAAGGAACTAATGACCGAACCATTACATTAAAGAAACGATCATTTAATCTGGTCTAACAAAAATCGTAACAAAATTCTCGCAGAGATATTAACTGGTAGATATTAAAGATAATCAGTTGCGTTTACGTGAGTACGTCTTCAGGCAAAACGATTTAAGCCGTTAATGTATACGCCAAGCGGCCGACTGCCCATGGCGACATTTAACCAGGTAATTGAGCACGGAACATGAAAGTACAAACAAAACAAATGCGTATGGAAGCTGCTACTTGCGCTTTGGCTTGACTGACAAAGCGATTTTTTATTGGTGGCTAATTATACCTAATTATTTTGAATATATTGATCGTCGACGCCGGGAATGCTGAGAAAACCAATAATAATTTGCCAGGATTTTCACAGTGGCGTGTTTACCATATTACAGATGCTAGGGAAGATTAGCTCTCTCTAAAAAAAAATGATATAGAGCTGTCTAGTGCGAACTAGTAGACACTGAAAATAGTAAATGTGCCATAATTAAAAACTGACCGGAATTAAAATTGGGCACCAAAAATATTAGTACCATTTGATGGTCAATAAGTTTTTTGTTTTTCGGTCGACTTTTTTGATTTTTTTAGCAAATATCGTATTTTTTGAAAGTTCTTTTATCGAACAGAAAATGTCGAAGAGTGCTTATACCAAGAGAAACAAAAACTAGATTTTTCGGTCTAACTTTTGAACACCCTGTGTAATTATTTCGCAGTGCGAAACATTTGCAAACTTATTCTACACCAGGGTGCATATTTTTTGATTATTTTTTTTGTTGTTCACCTCGATAGCTCAGTTTTTGGCTATAACAAACGTAACCAACAAAATGCCTTAAATTACAATTACAATTAAAATATTAATTATTAATATCGTGTGTTTCCACCGCTATAGTCGAATGCGGTCTTATCATGCGGGTCCAAAGGTCACCAACATTATGAATCAAATCAGAAAACACAGTAAATACCAAAATGTGTGATTTTTTTATCGAGCTATCAAATCTCGATGGGCTAAATAATATCAAGTCATAAATATCACTTTTCTTCCAGGATGAAGTAGGTTGTTTATTTAAGTTTCTTGAATGATAAGATGCATTGTCCAGAATGATTAAAGATGGAGCATCTAAATTTGGAATCAGTTGGTCTTTTAACCACTTTTTAAACAGTTCAGAGTTCATATTATCATGGTAGTCCATAGTTTTGGATGTTGAAGAAAACAGTAAACTTGCACCTGGGAGAAATCCTGTTGAAGAACCTACATGCAAAATGATGAACCGTTTTCCCGTCCCACATCCCTTTTTTCTTTTGACACTTTTTACAGGCTCGTACTGCCAAGATTTCGCACCACTTCCATTAGAAAATATCCAAGTCTCGTCTAAAAATACCACTTTTCTAAATTTTGAATTAACATTTTCCGTGTATTTCTTTAAAAACTGGATACGGTGACTTGCTATATGTGGCAACTCGCAAAAAGATCTTCGATTACAGTTCTTTTTGTATCGAAAAGCCAACATTTTTATTAATTTTGACAACGATTTTAGTCCAATTTCCAATATGCCTCGATGTTTTAAAGCTTCTTTTAAAACTTGAAGGGTTATATTAGTTTTTGATGTGTATAAATCGTAAATTGCGTTACGAACAACTATTTTACAATGTCACTTAAGTCTTCTGTTTTTAGCTTTTTTCGTGTATATTTCTTAATCTTCTTCGGCAGTAAATTATGCTTTTTTTCATGCACAATTTTCTGCACAGTCCTTATATCGATTCCCAGAGCTTTTGCTACTGTCTCCGGTGAATTTTCATTTTCGTAATATTTTATTAGATTTCATACCATTTTTTTCGCTGGTGGATGCAAAAAACCCGAAAATTGTTTTCTATTACTTATTTTGTCACTGACTTGTCAATCTGACTTTGAAGTGACATCTCTCTTTTTTCGTATGAAAATATCATAGGTCTATCTATAGTTGGCGCATTACCTTTCTGGAATGACGTCACGCTGGTTTCAAATAACGTATTTCTTATATTATTTATATTTCAGCGATGATTCCTAACCTAAACGTATGCAGTGATGTAGATAGGAGGGGTGCGTTCAGCACTGGCTAAAGCGAATTTAAAATTGGCATTTTCTGTACAGAAAAACGCTGCAACTTGTCGAAAATGGCTGGCAAAAAATTAACACTCTCATTGCCATAAAAAAACATATACACTTAATACAAAAATAACTATTATAACTTCAAAAACTAAAATTATTTTGCAAATAAGACTTTACTAATATAAATTCTTTCAAATATCATCTTTGTTTGCAATGTAATAAATTGACGCCAGTTACCTATTTTCATCAAAATTATTTTAATTCTCAATTACAGACAATACTGAAAAAATATTCGAAAAGGGGAATAACGAACGATGAATCCTTTACCTCCAGAATGTTTCAAAAACAAAAAGAGGTAAAAACAAAAATCACAATCCTTAAAGAACAAAATAAGAGATTAATTTCTCCGCTAAAAATGTATGTTACAATGCAGACTTTCTTTAAAAACTAAAAGAGAGAAATTAATTCTATTAACTTTAAAAATAAAAACTACTCCCCTTCACTGTCTTCAGAATCAGTAAAATTCTTCATGTCACTGCTTTTCCCGGTAATAATTACAAGTGGCTAATGTCTGAAGCATATATTGTTTGTTTTTTAAATATTGTTGCCATTTTTTCCAAAAGATACTTCATTTAGTTTTAGCATATTGGGTAGTCCCCTTCAGACTAGCAATGTTTTTGTTTTATTAGATGGTCATTTCAATATCATTAAATTGACAATGGATGAAGTAGGTTGTTTATTTAAGGTTCTTGAATGATAAGATGTTTTGTCCATGTTACAATTTTTAAAGATGGATATTTCATTTAATGGCCCTCTCTGGAATCAATGTTCTTGTTCTTTTAACACATTTTATCAATCTCTGTTGACAGTTTTCATATTATCATGATAGTCTATCACTATCAAACTTTTTGGAGGATGTTGAAGAAAACAATTTTCAAAATTTTGCTTGCATATTGTCATGATAATCTCCGCTTTTTAGAACACTTTTAAATAAATGATGAATCGTTTTCCAGCGTGAACTACAATATTTTTCTCTTGACACTTTTTTACTTGTAGACATAGTCCTGCCAGATGTTTCTAACCACTTCCTTTACTAAAATATCCAAGTCTTATCTAAAAATACCATAAGCATTTTCTAAATTTTGATTTAACATTTTCCCTGTATTTTCTTTATAAACTGGATACGGTACTTTCTATTATTTGATTTCTTCCAAAAAAATACTTTTTACGTATTTTTATATCGAAAAATTAAACTATTCATTTTTATTTTATTTTGACAAAGTCGATTTTATTCATTTTCCAATATGCCTTGATGTTTTTATTTTGTTCTTTTAAAATCTGTAATTTTTGTTTTTACCTTTTTGCTTGTATAAATTCTGGAATTAAAGGATTACGAACAACCATTTTTACATTATATTTATGATTGTTTATGGCTTTTTGTTGCATTTGAATTTCAATTATATCTTCTTTGCGGCAGGAAATTATGCTTTTTTTCTGCTCTTTTTCTTTATATCGATATTCAAAACTATTAGCTTTTGCTGATTATATCTTCGCGGATATTGTCAAAAGTTTAAAAAGAATCAATCAATTTCAATTTTCGAAATATATTTAAAGACACATAACCAAAACCGCTTGTGGATGCAAAAAACCCGACAATTGTTTTCTAAAATGTTTTTGTCACTGTCAGTTAACATAAATCAAACAAAAATAACCAAAAATGACGTCATTCCAGAAAGGTAATGCGTCAACTATAATTCATCTTCCGGATTTTATGCGGAGGATATGATTATACGTAATAAAAGAAAATCCAACTTAAAAAGTTTGTCGTTGATAAATCGTATGACCCGCAAGATAGCAATGCTTTTTACTATAGCTTGTATAACAACCTCCATTCATCTTGGCATCCTTGCTACCAAACGACGCATATCATCTTGAGGAATAACTGCCCATTGCTCGAAGAGCGCCCTTCCTAATACCTCTGGTGTCATTGTTGCAGATACCAAAGCACGTATTCTTCTCCCTAGTCTATCCCAGAGATGCTCAATCGTATTAAGGTTCAGGCTGTGAACCGGCCATTCTGTCAGCTCTATATTCTCGTCGTCTAAGTAAGTGTTCTTGTACTATTCGTGCTACATGGGGTCTGGCGTTATCATGTATGAAGATAAAGTGTTCTCCTATCAAGCCTCTATGGGGTCAACATACTTTTAAAAAATCTTGTGCACGTATCTTTCGGCATCAAGAGTACCTCTTCGAATTAAGTATAGCACGGTGCTTATCTCTGCTGAAATGCCACTCCACATCTGGAATCCCTTGTAAATAGAACATTTTTCCATTCATTCCCGGTCCAATGATGATGTCCCCTAGGAAATCGAAAACGAGCAAGTTTGCAGGTCTTCTGCAAAAATAGGTTTGCTCCATTCGGCCTTCTTCGCTCCGTTCTTTCGCTGATATTAACATTCCTTACTTACCGCTAGTCACTACTGATTCGCACAGCGGTGGAACGTCGATCACGTAGAGATGAATTGATGATGACCCTATCATCCCAATATGTGGTCTGTTTCCAAAAATCGAGAGTTTCCATTTCTGCCAAAATGTATGACAAGACAACCACAACTGATAATGACAATTCAATATTATTGCTTATGTCAATTATTGGCCTACCATGATTTTCATAGCTGCTCTGATTCAAATTAAATATATGGCGTACAAATGCCAAATTTGATATTTTTACAAAGTATTCGTTAAAATCGTGTATTTCCGACAAAAATAGAGTTATCGAGGTGGTCAAAAAAAAACAATTGCAGAATAAATTTGCTGACCTTTTGCACTGCGAGATAATTCTACAGGGTGCTCAAAATATAGACCATATGATCTTTATTTTTGACCAAAATTTGAAGTCAATGTGATAAGTAGTTTTTACGCTATGCCGTGAACTGACAGACACACTGACAAACGGACTGCGATAAAACATATCTTTTTGACATCTACAGACACTAAAACGTGAAGATATGGGAAACTTGAGAAGGTGATTTTTTCAGGATTACAAATATAATTAGCTGTCATTTAGCCGCCATCTTGAAGTCAGTCAGGTAAGTAGTTTTTAAGCCATGCCGTAAACTGACAGATAGACAGACAGACAAACCGACAGACGGACCGACGGAAATGATAAAACATATTTTTTATATCTAGGAACGCTAAAACGTAAACATATGTAAAACCTGAGGGTGATATTTCCACAATTATAAATGTTTTATTTACCCGCCATCTTGAATTACTACCACAGTTTTACTAGTTCATCTGTATACCAAAATTATTTATAGCACTTTAAGCTCATTAAGTAGTTTTTCAGGCTGAATTTTTAAATATTTTACTAATCCGCCATTTTGTTTCCCCATCTTGGATTCGTACCAAAATTTTATCAGTTGATTCTTACATAATATTTGATTTTTATGCAAAATTTGATATAAATTGGAAAAGCAGTTTTTTAGTAACGATTTTTTAACATTTCACTAGGCTGCCATTTTGCTTAGCCATATTGGATTTTTACCAAAATATTACCATGTTATCCTTAGATGACCCTTAATGTTTGACCGAACTTTGAAGATAATCGTGCAAGTAGTTTTTTAGCTATGCCGCGAACAGACAGACAGATCGACGGAATTGAGAAAACGTGTTTTTCCGCATCTAACGTAAAGATCTGAAAAAATCTTGAAGGGTGATTTTTTCACGATTATACTCTTACGAGGAAAGTAAAAAGAAGATTTTTTTATTGAAACATTTATTTATTTCAAGATGATGTCCATGAATAACATAAAAAAAAGTAATAAAAAAATATAAATCACCTAACTAGCAAAAATGTAGTGTACCTGTTCTTTTTGCATTTTAATAGATTATTTCCATCAAGAATTTTCACAAATATGACCTGTTTTTCATTAATTTTTAAAAAAATAAATAATACGGATCTGTTAAATACTCAAAATTCTTATTTTATTTAATACAGGATAAGTAAGTAAATCAGGTTTAAATAAATTGTTGAAGGAATCTTCCAATGAATTAGTAAAAATCCATGCTCTAGGCGTGTTAAATTGTCTCTTACGCCCTCTCGAGTCTGATGCGAATCGAATTAAAACCGTTAATAATACGCAATTGAAGCTCCTCTACAGGTTCAATAGAGGCGATATAAACAAGTTATTTGGGTTACAAATCAAAGTCTATAGGATTAAGGTCCGGTGAACCAGCGGTTCATGGGTGAGGTCCACCTCTGCCTATCCAACGGTCAGGATATTGTTGATCTAAATAATTCCTAACAACTGCTGCAAAATTATAGTATTAAATACATTCCATACTTCTGTACAATAAATAAATACAAAATATAATACATACAGTACGCCGTGCCGCACGGATCTGAAGCCGCGACGGACGGGAGAGGTTTGTCAAAAGCAAACCGTTTCTATAAATACTTGCATTCTTTGCATAGCCTCAGATTCGAGCCCCAAACTTTACTACAATCGGGACGTTGACTACTTCAATTTTGACAAAAAACAATTTAAAAGAGTTGTGATTTGTTTCAAAAAAAAAAAAAATGACGAAATAAGCGGGGGATGATATTTAAACTATGTAAAGGAACAACAAATATCTTCACAATTGCCCCCCCTAATATCTAAATTGACGTTTTTCACCGAATTTGTATCGTCCTTTTTGTATGTATCAACTTAAGTATTATCCAAATAATAAAATATTTTTGAGCAAGAAATGCCTTATTTTAATTTCAATACTGAACTGTATTGCAGACACTGAACACCTTATAATTTCCGACGATGCCTTTAAACTCTAACTCCACTCAAATCAGTAGGTATATGAACTACAGAAGTATATTTAAATTTGAACTTATCCAAATCAGACGCAAGGAATGTCTAATTTATGACTTCGAATTATCGGGTACGACGTCTAAACTACAAACTGCTTATAAAAATTCAGGTCAGGTATAATCAAGAACTAGGTAATGCATAAAGAATTAACTCAATCACGAATTAGTAATGAAAGTAATCAGAAAAACTATCTAACAAAAACATGATGTATCTCTTTGTAATTAAGCCGTTTTAAAATTACTGGTTGGTATCGTTCCGTGAAAGAAATGTAGTTTGGTATATAATTCATGTAAAATGGAAAATAGTGCTCTTTGCGTATGGAATATATGTGTTGGGATTATATTTTTATTTATTTAAATTTATTTATCAAATAGTACTCCACAGAGCAAAGCTCCAAATGGTATTACATTGATCATAAGTGCAAATTTATATAAAATACAACCTTTGAACGCAGGTTATGTAAAACAAATACAGAACACTTTAATTAAATAATCAATAAGTAGTCAATTTATAAAAATTGAATAAAAATATTTAAAAAACAAAGGTGTAAAAATATGTCAAGATACATCCGATCGATGATGAACAAACAAACATGAATACATACAATATAAGTATTAACATAAGTGGTACAGTACAGTTAGAACCATTAAGGAGAGAATAACATGAAAAAAAATTACACATTTAAAATAATATTCTTAAAACTTTCGAAGGAACAGCTGAAAATATCACAGTTATTATAATCATATTTTAACAAGTCAGTCAGTCACTCCCCTCATAAAATAGATGTCTGTTACGAGTTATTCTCATTGGAGCTTTGAAATAAATTCTCGATAAAAGTTCACTACTTTCGATCAGTCTGTTTACTAGCTTAAAAAGAAAAAACATTATCGTGTTACGCCGTTTCCTTTATAACGTGTCCAAACCAACCAAAAGATTTTAAATAAAAGAATATCTGTATAAGGGTTTTACATTTTAAATAAAAGAAATTTGCAGAATTTGTTTTGTACATTTTCACTAATACAATTATACTCAAGAATACTACGAACTAAACAATTGCACAAGGTTTTCAAAGCGTTGGTGTCATTACTATTATCACAGTTTCTCATGATAAAACCAAGCTTTTTAGTATGGTGTTATCTACATGTGCATTAAAATTGAGTTGTGTATCAAAAATCACTCCCAAATCATTAATAGTTTCTACTTCAAACAAAAAAAACATCTTTGAGGCGATAATTAAATTTAACTGTTTTTTTTTTGACGGGAAAAACTGATATATTTACACTTGGTGCTGTTGAGACTGAGAAAGTTATTGCCACACCATGTATTAAAATTATTAATGTCACTCTGTATAAATTCACAATCTTCGACACCATTAACAATGCGAAAGAATTTTAGGTCGGTCAGCATAAAAAGACACTTACAGTCCTTAAATGCAGAGACAACATCGTTCACAAACAACAGGAATAGCACTGGACCTAAGTGCGATCCCTGTGGCACTCCAGAGGTAGCTTTAATTTCTCTCGAAGTAACACCACTCAACTTTACTCTTTGAGTTCGTCTGCTATAGATGAGATAATCCAACCAAGGTAAGTCCCATTCAATCCAAGTGCTTCCAACTTCATTAGCAGCAAATCATGTGATACACTGTCGAATACTTTTGTTATATCAGTGTAAATTACATCGATTTGAAAGCCTTTCTCTATATTTTCGTTGAAGTAATCTGGAACTCTGCTAAATTTGTGGCTGTAGACCTGCCTCTGTAAAAACCGTGCTGCGTGGGACTTATTCAAAGGTGTTAAATAGTTCATCGGTGGTTATTGACTCAAATACCTTGGGGATTATTGAAAGTAGAGATACCTCGATAGTTACCAATTTGGCTCTTAGATCCATTCTTGAAAACGGAAAAAAGCGTTGATTGCTTCCAAAGCGCTGGAAACCAAGCCTTATCAAATGAATTCGGAAAAATAAGCCTAAGGGGCTCAGCCATAGTTAAACCACATCTTTTGAGGAAGTAAGGAGACAAACCATCTGGACCAGCACTCTTACTAGTATCGAGGGATTAGAGTTTTATCTCATCAGTCGTAAACTTATGGCTCGCTAAAAGACTGTAAACATTTTCTGAAATCAATGGCATCTGGACTTTAGCAAAATCAGTGTAACACGATTCAAAGTAATCCGCAAAAGCGTCGGCAATTTCCTGTACAGTTTCTTTCGCTTGGCCATTATACTTTAAGCACTTTCGTATACCATGATCGTTTCTCAAGTTGTTAACATGGGACCAGAAGTACTTGCTATTGGATGGAATCATATGTTCAGTGTTAGTAACAAAATAGAAGGTAACATGGATCAATCAAGTATTTTGTTTCACGTCTAACCTCAGAGAATCTCCTATAGTCCTCTCTATGGCCAGTCTTCTTATATTTTTTATGCAGTCTATTCTTTAAAGACATCCTCTTTTTTAACTGTGGACTATACCATTTTGGAAATTTCTCATGGTGGATACTTTTAGTTGGAACATATTGGCCTACAATGGCCCCTACGACATCGGAAAACCTCTGAACCATGTTATCCACATCCTTTAAATGAAACACATCACTCTAATCTACCGACAACAAAGATCCCTCGATGCTCTGGTAATCCGCTCTCTCAAACAAATGGACTGTAATATTCTCTCTATTTTCTAGCACTGGTACAGATTTTAGAATGAGGTCTATATCCAATGGTGGATGGTGATTGTCAATTTTTGACATTGGATTATCTGTCTCACGTACCTCCACCAGATCAAATGAATCAGCAAATATCAAATCCAATATCCTGCCAGACTTATTAGTAACTGCAATGATAGGTTTTAATTCAAGGTAATACATAATATTGAGCAGTGATTTGGCTTCTGTAGAATAATTATGGGATATTTAGCATTTCACGCTAAAAACGATTTATAGTCACTTTTAGACATTTTTTGTCAAATGAAAGAGGAAGTTTGTATATTACTATATGGAGAAAACAGAGGGAAACAGAGAGCGATTGTATTGTGTAATGTGAGACATTTCTTTTGGTATTTTTGTTTCGTTAGGTGCGATACATTTTAAGACTAATTAGATTTAATTTTCAGTTGTAATATATATATACATATATATATATATATATATATATATATATATATATATATATATATATATATATATTGTTCTGTGTTATAACTTGTCTAGTGTAGCTAGTGAATTTATAGTTCGTGAAACAATGTATGTGAAATGATACTTGAATAAATATAGGGTGTTCTCAAAGTTAAGTTGTTTATTTTGACAGGTTGTAAAACTCGTAAGAAGAAGTTAATTTACAAAAAATCATCTATATAAAAGTTGCAAAAAATAGGCCTGATTTTTGACACTCTCAACCACTGCGTTGTGTGTTGACCTGATTTTTGATATTCGCGACTATCGCGTTGTGAACAGTAGGGTGTAAACTTTGTATATTACTAATACTAGGTAATTTTTTTATTGTATTCGATTTTCAAGCCAGATTTCATTAAATAGCGCGTGGTACTTCTAGATTGTAGGTTTGAACATTATCCTAACTTACGGGGACTGTCAACAAAGTGCAGCTTGTACACGGAAAGATTTTCCTTAAGAACCCATCCAGCCCCGCGGATGTTTGTAAATTTAGTTATAAGGCTTCGTGATACAGTGTACTTAAAGCCACAACGAGAAGGTCACGCTGGACGACCTCCTTCACACGACATGGTAGATATTGAGGAAGATATCCTAGTTACTGTCGAAAATGACCCAACAACCAGCACTAAGTCTATTGCAGCACAAGTTGGAATTGCTCATAGTAAAGTATGGAAGATTATACGACAAGAACAACTTTACCCTTACCATTATTATTATCGACGGTTCCCAGCGTTATAACCCGAAGATCATCCTAGAAGAGCTGAATTTTTTCAGTGGCTTTTACAACAACACAAATTCAATGAAAATCTAAAACTTATTTTGGCTACCGATGAGGATACATTTACAAGAAATGGAGTAAATAATTTTCACAATAGCCATGTTTGGGCCATAGAAAATCCGCATGCTGTGAAGAGAACCCATTTTCAGCACAGATTTTCAGTAAATGTTTGGGCTAGCGTAGTGAATGGCATGCTTATTTTTTCCAGATCTCATGATAGGTGAAATTTATTTGGACTATCTCCAAAACGATCTGTCCAATTTATTAGAAGATGTTCCTTTAGATATGAAACGGAATATGTGGGTTTTACATGAGGGCGCTCCGCCACATTTTAAATGAGAAGTTCAAGAATATTGAAATAATGAGTTTTCTAATAAAAGGATAGGAAGCTATGGACCCATTTCTTGGCCTGCACGCTCACCGGATTTATCGCTCTGTGATTTTTTCCCCTGGGGCTACAGAAAACAGTTGGTTTATTAAAATGGAGAAATGGATACTGTACAAGAACGCATCGAAAACGCTTGTGATATTATTCATGGACACCGGGATTTTATTTTTGAAGCCTGTAGTGCTTCATGGGTACGCCGAGCAAGACTTTGCACTGACCGTACAAATGGTAACAATTTTGAACAATTTTTGTAACATACAGATACATGTCACCGGTGGACAAGAGTTTTTCTAATTTTCATTTAGACCTGAAACTTTATTTTCTTATTTTTATTATTTGATTTTTTTATTATTTATAACTCTGTTATACTGTGCAAGTTTCATGTCAATGATTTTTGATTAAATGACTTTAATACCGCAACAAATAATTATAACTCTGTTATACTGTGCAAGTTTCATGTCAATTGTCAAAAATTGGAACACGCTTATAAAAAAGAATACATCAAACGGATGGAAGAGCAAAAGGTAACAGATACAGATGAACGAGTTGTGCTTGTTTATCTTCTGAAAATAGCGCATACTATATAATAGCAGTACAAGGCGTCGACTATGTGGGCTATCCATTCGAAACTGCAGAGTATGTTCAAGATAAACAAAGGGGTCGATAAGAAGTCGTTTGAGAAAGTGCATGCATTCATGAAGGCAATTAGCAAGAATAACGTAGCCGAGAAGGCATATGTATTCAACGAAGATGATTTGCGGAAGTTTTTCATAGATGCACCGGACATTACGTATTTATTTTTGAAAATGGTAGCCATTTGCGGTATCTTTGGCTTTTGTAGAGGATGTGAATTGTGCGATTTACGCATATCTGACATCAAGGAAGATGGAAGCGTATTGCTTATTACTATCCGATCATCTAAGACAGTGAAGGCTCGACGTTTTACTATTCCGACAGTGATGGAATTAGTCATGTGTGTTTGGTGAAGCAGTATTTATCATAGCGGTTGATATTAATACATTTGGATCACGTCCCTTGAAAATTGGACGTTATCTTAAATTGGACGGAAATTGGAATAGCGGCATGGCAATAGATCAAATCCAACGACAAGTAAGATGGAAATCGGCAGCTGAGATGACTGGTTACGTTGAAGAGTGTATTAGCAATAAAAAACTCCATGGCCAATTTCATTGGTAGTTGTAACAGAATAGCTAGTGCCTACGTCCAACTCTTATAATGTAGACATAGTCTTAAAAAATTATACAAACAAAAAATTAAATCTGCCAAGTAAGAAAAGATACAAAATTCAAAAAATAAACCTAAGAAAATTGGAGGGTTGTGAACACTAATTTATTGGCTATAAACTTTATTGTAATTTCTTGACGACACTATATTCGAGATGTATGATTTTTTGGTAATACAGGGTGTTAGGGGTGTGACTACAAATATTTTCACATAGGATAATATGAACGATTTTAAATAAAATATTCTTATAAACCATCGGTAAATTCAAAAGGATTCTCCAGATATTTAATTTTAAAATGTTTAATTTCGGAGAAAGTTTCAACTAATTCCAAGACAACATGGCAACATTGCTATTTTCTTAGACATCAATGTGATGACAATCTAGCTATGTTTTGTCAACAAAGAAAATTAATAAAGAATACGAATTTGTCAAGCATAATTTATAGCACAGTACAGTAGTGTGGTTGGAACTCTTGTATTTTGAACAGGTAATTCACACACTAAAAAAAGTATTTAAAAAACTTAAAGTAATACGACGGACCCAATTTTCTTGAACATATTCAAGAACGTTAGGTCCTTGTCTAATTTGTTCCGCTGCAGCAAAAATGCGGTTTCTAAGGTCATCTTCATTTTCAATTTCAACCCTATTATACACTAAGGTTTTCATGTAGCCCCAAAAATAAAAATCAAAGGGGTTTAGATCTGATGACCTCGGAGGCCATTTTTTAGGTTCTGGGGCATTCAATCTATCCACGTATTATCAGACGTATTATCCAGATGTTGTAACACATTCCTATGAATGTGGGCAGGAACTCCATCACGAAGAAACAGTCACTGGCTCGCTGAGCTAAAGGAATATCTTCTAAAAGAGTGGGCAAGTCATATATTTATCGAAAAACGGTACTGAAATCGGCATTGTTGAATCGTGTGTGGATTTTCTTGAGTCCAGGTATGAGTGTTAAAGATTCTAAAGTCAAAGCCTGTATTCGTTACACATGATAAGGGTACAGAAGGTTTTCACGAAGGGTACGATGAATGGATCAATTAGAAAATCCCACTTGTCGCGAGATTTCCCAAGTGCTCAAACCAGGATTTGCCTCCAATAGAGCTAAAATTTTTCCTCGCTTTCCCGCCCCAAATGTTCTGTCATTTGTTAGAATACCTTTTCCGATATGTTTGGGACGCCAAATGAGCATTCTGGCTACACTCTCCATAAATAAGTAACATGTCTGCATATTCAATATTGGGATACATTTTTAACGAGTTTTTAATTCCCGACTACGTATTAAAACGGTATGGAATTTTTTCATACAGCAAAAAAATAAGGTGAAAGAACCAAAAAACAAGACAATTCAACTGGTATGTTTGCGAATTGTTATGTTCGTTGAAGCCTGCTCGTTTCTCTACGGTGGGCAGTGTTGCCATTTTCAAATAAACATTCTATGGTAAAATAAAACAATTTGTTCGTTTTTTATTTTTTAAATTTAGGTCGTTTTTATTAAGAAAATAAAAAATATTTGTAGTCAAACCTCTAACACCCTGTATATCCTATTCTATTTTGGTAAAATTTTTACCAGGGCCTGCCGAAGTTTTGTACAAAATTTGATTTGCATAGTTATATTTCTTTTGTGGCGAGTCTTCCACCGTGTCTCTTGACTGTAGAAAGGTTACCAATAGAGTCCGCCAACAAACTAGCTAGGGAACATAGCAATCAATGTCCAGTATAAAGATGGGAGTCACGAAAATTTAGAAATTTAGCGACTTTGGTAGGCATCTTACAAAATGTGTTGATTCTAACAGGTGTCCTGCCACATTTATTTTTAAAGCATTTTGTAAAAATTCTTGAATAATTAATAAATATTCGCTGGACGAAGACGAAGATGATAGTTCGTATACAATGTATCACTGATAACAAAGGTTGGATGCAAGGCCCATTAACTCAATTAGGTTACCTCAATGAGCAGCTATTGGGCGAGGGGGATGCGCAGGTGAGGCGGAGGTCGTGACGTGGGCTGGCGACCCGATCTGACAAGGCGGCCAGTTTATTGCTTATTCAGCTTGACGTTTTCGTTGCCACAGTTGTCTGTTGTGTTTTTCAGAGTATTTTTTTTACTTCTTCAAGTGAATGTTTTAAGACATTTGTGTGGATTAATAAGGAAGGGAACCAAAATAACCGAAAAACTATTGAAAATAATTACAAATAGACACAACATAAACCTAAATGCCGCAAGAGTGTTCTTAAGACAAAGGTTATTTATAAGAATGAAATATTTAAATGAACTGGCGAAGGAAAAAACAAGTAAAAGAAAGCCATTCCGAAGTAGAGTCCTACGAAAAAGCTGTATAAAAAAATGAAAAAAATTATTAACTGAATTTTTAATTTATTACCGGTTAAGCGTAAATTGTGTACTGATTTATTTCCTGTTATTAAAAAAGATGTTTGAACAGTTAAATAATTGTTTTTACTGCAGATAGTATACCTATAGTTAATAAAATATGAAAAATAGTTATAATATACATAAGGTGTCCCCATAGTGTGTTCTCGGTCGATATCTTGATACCGGTTAGAAATAGAGAAGAAATTTATGGTAGACTATTAAAAACTAAATCAGGAAAGTGCAAACCGTTTTGTTCTAATTTGAAGCCTATGGACAATATATGAAGTAGACGTAGTATTTTAGATAAAATTCAAAAATGTAATAAAATATAGGGTGTTATATATAAGAAAAACTATTTAAGTATTATATTTATATTTAAACTTTTTCTTTATCTCTAACCATTATCACCAAAATAGAGGACAAACTACTGGGATACTTTGTATAAAAAAATGTACATTTCCCAAAGTATGCAACTATTTGTCATGCTGAAACTTTTTAAAAGTATATTTTTTGAAGCTTTAAAAATACGTGATATTTTTTCAAATACGATGTGAACTTTTTAAAATGCACTCAGCAAAAAACTTGGTTAAAATTTGAACCAGCATCCCTAAACATAAGTTCAAAATTATAATAACTTATATCTTGAAGGCTGCATTTTATTGAAACAAAAAAGTTTCAATTTTCAACAAAAAAATTAATATATGTAATTAATCGCACACAGAAGGGACATGGACAATGCCGTGCTAAAGCAAGGCGGTCGCTGAGTGACGTAGATCGCTCACACCGAGTTGGGATAGGTCAAGATCGCCCGAGGCAACCTATAGAATTAATGGGCCTTGAGTTAAATGCACATTAGTTTTTGTGTCTGGTAAATGACGTTATTTATGTTCTCCATCGCCTTTAACATAGAGTAATTTTACCAAAGCGTCGACAACTTTCATATTTTGGACCTTTCTTAAAAGTATGTAAGAAGTCTTTTCAATGGCGTACTTGCCCCTAACATTTTTGTGATCACACCATTTCAAGAAACGATCGTATGAAAACTCGCACTGTTGCTTTGACTTATTAGACAATAATTCGAAAGTAGCTTTATTGGCAGCTTCTTCGATTTCCGCCGGGAGAAATTCACTTTCTATGGAGCAAGAATTCGTGATTACTTATTTGACGTTACTTGTCAACAAAGATAAATCAGCAAATTCGTTGTTTACCTTAGCATCGTATTTCATGGATAAATTGGATGAAATTTGATTTTAAAATGATAAACTTGAGGATATTTTATTAATTTATTTACGATACTTAAAGGACGATGTAGAAAGGGAGGCAAAATCGATAGCATCGAAAATTGCTTCAGCTTTCGAGCAGTCTTGTCCCCTCCTGAGAGTTCAAACGCGCAGAGTCAAATGGTGGAGCGTAAAACTCGCCAAACTAAGGGACACAGCGCTAATGAGAATCAGGGGCGCCTTAAAAGGTGAAGGACAACACGGCGCAACGTGGAATATAAGGAGAACTAAGGAGAAACAAGAGGAAAGCATGGAGAGGTTTCTGTGAGGAAATTGAGTCTTTGCCTGAGGCATCGAGGCTTTCAAGAATCCTCTGCGGTGATAATCGAGGTATGGTAGGCTCCTTGCGTAGAGCAGATGGCACCTGGACTTTGACAAGCGAGGAGTCAGTCCGACACCTGCTTGAAGTTCACTTTCCAGGAGCAGATAACGGTGACGCACAGACAGTGATGACAGAGCTGCCCCAGGCTAACTGGAATATGGCAACTACAGTAACCACTGATGATAGCGTCACCTGGGCCATCAATGAATTCAGCCCTTACAAGGCCGCAGGACCGGATAACATCTTCCTGGCCCTATTGCAAAGGGGCCTCAACATATTGAGGCCTTTCATTAAGGTCTACAGGGCAAGTATCGCCCTTGGGTATGTACCAGAGGTATGACGGTCAGCTAGAGTCAGATTCATTCCGAAACCGGGAAGAGAGGACTATATGACCGCCAAATCTTTTAGACCGATAAGCCTGCATTCTTCCTAATGAAAGCATTGGAAAGGATCATTGACAGGCATCTAATGGAGGGAGCGCTAGCAGTCTCACCGATTCATGCTAATCAGCATGCATATAGGGGAGGGCGATCAACGGAGTCGGCTCTCCACAGTATGGTGCAAAGGATTGAGAAGGCTTTACAATTTAAGGAAGCAGCTTTAGCTGTGTTTTTCGATGTGGAAGGAGCGTTTGATAGAGCACGGACAAACGTCATCTGCGACTCGCAGCCAGGAGCGTTAAAACGAATCTGGTGCGTTGGGTTAGAAGTGCACTGCAAGAGCGCGGCGTCCAAGCGAGTCAGGGCGGGTACCAGATAGACATTGGGGTGCGAGGCGGATGCCCTCAAGGCAGCTGTCTCTCCCCGCACCTATGGTGTCTAGTCATGGATGGTCTGCTCAACAGACTCGTGGAGGCCGGCTTCTATGCACAAGTTTATGCGGATGATGGATTGATTCTAATATCAGGCAAGTAGTTGGCATCATCTGCGAGAGAATGCAGATGGCCTGTAATATATTGGAGGCATGGTGTAATGAGGTAGGTCTCACGGTTAATCCGTGGAAGACTGAGATGATCCTCTTTACAAGGAGAAGGAATTAAGGAGATTTTCGACCCCCAGTTGTTGACCATTGTATGGTCAACAACTGATCTTGGCAAAAGAGGTTAAATACCTGGGGGTCACAGTAGATGCAAAGCTAAGCTGGAAGACTCATGTCGATAGGCAGATAAGGAAGTCAATAGCGACCTTCTGGCAGCTCCGTAGAGCGGTAGGCACAACTAGGGTCATACACTGGCTGTACCAAGCAGTCATAAGACCCAGGATATCATACGGCTCAATAGTATGGTAGCCCTCGGTGGAGAGGAAAACCATTCGTTCTAGTCTTGCAAAAGTCCAGAGACTGGCTAGCCTAGCGATAACTGGAGCAATGAGGACGACGCCGTCAGAAGCATTTGATGTCTTGCTAGGACAACATCATTGTCGACTTTCAATAAGAAAGAGGCTATGGCAGCGCAATTGCGAATGAGAGACGCAGGAGCTTGGTATACCAAAGGTGAGGTTGTGGGTCATGCAAGGATCTCCCACATTGTGGAAAGTGAGATCCCTTTATCTACTTACAGAGTAGCCCGACCCTTAGGCAGACTAAGATGGCATAAGGGTTATAGCTCAATCCCCGAAAGAGAGAACTGGGAGTGAAACAGGCTGGAGCTCTCCAGAGAGGCAATTGTTTGCTATACGGATGGTTCACGTATGACACAGTTGCAATCCTCTTATGCTGGAGTTTATATTGAGGCTACACAAACCGGGTCCAGCTTCCCTCTGGGGAAGTTTTCAACGGTGTTTCAGGCTGACGTATATGCCATTCTAATGGCAATAACGATGAAGGAAGTCATAGAGGGAGCAGAGGGAGAGATTGTCATATGCTCAGACAGTCAAGCAGCACTTAAGACGCTAGGGGGGATCAGTCAGGAATGCGGTGAAAGGCTAGAGCAGTTGGCGCGACGTAAAAGAGTGAAGTTGGTTTGGGTGCCAGGACACCGTGGGATTGAGGCAACGAGAGGGCAGATGAGTTTGCTAGACTCGGCGCCACCAGCCCGTATGTAGGACCAGAACCAGCTTTAGGCATCACTAGGCAGCAGATAAGGACAGCACTCGACGAATGGGCATAACATGAACTTCAACGTGAATGGGGCCAGTCCGGGGTCGGGAGGCAAGCTAAGGACTTCATTGTGAAGCCCGATAAGGGCCGAACAGAGTGGTTACTAGCCCGAGACAGGAAAGCTCTAAATTCCATCGTAGGAATAGTAACGGGGCACTGTCGATTGAGGAGACACCTTTTTATGTTAGTCATTGAGGAAGATTCTATTTGCACGGAGTGTCAGGAAGAGGAGGAAACTCCGCTTCACTTCCTGTGCAGATGTGAAGCACGAGCGAGACTGCGACGAGATATTTTTGGCACTACGGTCTTGCATAGTGACGAAGTTAAGGATCTTGCGTGGAAGGATATGCAGACTTACATAGTAAGGACAGGCAGATTCAAGGATGTACACCTGGTGGCGGGTGGTGGTTGAGGGAGGAGCTGGGGTAGACTAAAAGGGCCTTATAGGCCTACCAGTCAGGTCTCTAGACCTCCCCCTAACTACTACTACTACTACGTAAAAAAATGCCTTCATTTGGAATTTAAATGGTGTTTGTAGAAAAAATGGTGTATTATATACGCGCTATAAGTGATTTTATTTTGTTCGTTGTGGTCCAAACTTCCATTCTCACAAAATAAAAAGTCACTTTCAGTACTTACCCAATAAATAAATATTTTGCAGCTTGTGTTATCATCTAAATCTAATTCAATAGTGCATCAGTTATTTTTGATTTGAATTTAAAATGTTCTAAAAGGATTCCGTTGCGTTTCACCTATCGACATCTCAGTCACGACGTACGAATAAGGCGCATGTATGCGTGCGAGCTCGTTACTTGTCGACGGCATTTCCGGATTTTAGAACATTGTTGGAATTAGCAACGGGTAAGAACAATCAGTTAAATTCAAGTCCGCAAAACACGACTCGACTTTTAATGAATGTCGAACATTTAACTTCGATGTTTAAGAACGGCCGATTCGTCTGGAACTGCCTTATATTTTTTATACATTTTTAGGTACGGTATGGGGCAAAATTATTTTTAAAAAATCGGTAAATTTTCTTTACCCAGAACTTCTCAAGTTATGATTTTTTTCATTTGTTAGGAATAATGAAGTGTGACTCAATTGCGTTCAGTACATAGTCACAATATACAGGATTATTCACGCAACCCGTTCATTAAAAGTTTTTGATGATGCCATTTAGATAAAAATTTGAAATTTTGGGATTAAGGTAAGGTCAAGGGGTACTTCTTTTTTGAAATATTTTCAACTTCCTGTCACTTCAGGTTTAACTGGAAGTTGGTATCAACTTGCTTATTTTAAATGAACACCCTGTATTTTATGATATTTTTGGATTCTACGAAGAATTTTAATTCTATTTTAGGTAGCATGTCCTATACCTAGGTTCAAGTTCTTAAGATATTTGACCTTGAACCGAAAATGAGCCTTCGGGGTACCAAATTTTAAAATCTCATATTTTTGTAAGTTTTGAAGATATAATCTTCATATTTTGCAGACGATCGGTGAATAATCTTAGGTTTCTGTTTTTTTTATTGAATTTGTCTATTTTTATACAGGGTGTCCTAAATTCAGCGGGAAACCTTCACATTTTCAAAGCCGCTAAAGTCCGTTTTTTTAAATGGGACACCCTATAACTTTATGCACTATCAAATTTAGAATTTCATTTTCTATCGAAATGTATTAAGGTTCCTTATACATATTCGTAACCATTTTCCAAATAATTGGGTTTTATAAAAATATCGTATGTATTTGCTTAAATGTTTACATGTTCCAATGGTGAGCCATGGAAAAACAATTGAGATCCAATATCCAATATGACAGATGATTAGTATGCGTTATTTATCGAAAGCTGTCAGTGATAAACTAAACTTCTAAATCGAAATAGAAGAATACTCAAACGCTGATATTCTCAATCTATTTTATATTCATGGAGAATGTTATAAAATTTTGAATGAACGCCACCCTGATTTGCCGCCAATGAACAAGTCAAAATTCAAGAGGATTGAAACGAACTTTTTGCGTTTTGGCAAGGTTAAAGTTACAAAAAATGTTCCGAAATCAGTGACAAATGCCGAGGATAACGTAATAAACACATTAGCTTATTTTCACGCAAACCCGCAAAGTTCAATACCGTTTGCAGAAAACGATTTGGGAATTTCTTCTTCATCTGTCCAAAGAATCTTGAGCGAACATCATATGCACCCTTATTCCTTCCAAAACGTGCAAGCCTTGAGACCTGGTGATGACGTCCGACGAGTAGAATTTTGCGAATTCATGTTTTTGAAAATTCAAGAGGACCCTCAATTCCTTTCAAAAATATTTTGGACCGATGAAGCGAAATTTTCTAGAGAAGGAATAACAAATAGAAGAAACGAAATCCGTACACTTTACGCGAAACGTGTTCTCAAGAGAGGTTTAGCTTCAATGTTTTCGGTATAGTATTAAATGATCAGATGCGGTACTGTATTTATGAAGACAATTTAAACAGTGATAAGTATTTGGAAATTCTACGAGGGACGGTTTCTGAATTTATAGAAGAAATTCCTATTGGTGACCTACAAAATTATTGGTATCAATTAGATGGGGCACCAGCACATAATTCCGCTGCAGTTTATCTCCAATTATCTCGAATTTTTGAAGATCGCTGGATTAGTCCCAATGGCCCTTGGAGATGGCCCCCGCGATCGCCTGATTTAACACCCCTAGACTTTTATTTATGGGGATTTATCGAAGGTAAAGTCTATGCTTCCCCAGTAAATAACCAACAAGATTTACTGGACAGGATACGAACAGCTTTTGCCGAATTAGAAAATGGACAAATTCAACGGGTCACAGCAACTGTACAAAGAAGAATTGAAATGTGTCTTCAAATGAACGGACCGCATATAGAACATTTGTTATAATTTAATTTTATTATTTTAGTTATTTATTGTTGATTGTTAGATTGCTATAATTTTTAAGTTCACTAAAACAAGTTTAGAACAGTCTCGAACTTAGTAGATATGGTTAAAAATAATGTAAACAATTTATTACATTTTTTATAACTTTAACTTTTCCGAAACGAAAAAATTTCGTTTCAATCCTCTTCAATTTTCTTTTGTTCATTGGCGATATTAATGAGGATGTTTTTCATTAAAAACATGGCACGTTCTCTCCAATATTTTGTAACAGTCTCCGCGAATATAAAATAAATTGAGAATATCAGCTTTTGAGTGTTATTTTATTTTAATTTAAAAGTTTCAAATCAGCTGTCATGTTGAATAGAAAAGCACAACAATTGTTTTTCCATGGCTTACTACGGGAAGGTGTAAGCATTTAGCAAATACATATGATAGTTTAATAAAAACCTGATTATTTCGAAAATGGTTACGAATAGGTATAGGGAACCTTAATACAGTTCGATAGAAAATTAAATTCTACATTTGATAGTGCATAAAATTATAGGGTGTCCCATTTAAAAAAACGGACTTTAGCGGCTTTGAAAATGTGAAGGTTTGCCGCTGAATTTAGGACACCCTGTAGAGAAATAGACAAATTCAGTAAAAGAAATAGAAACCTAAGATTATTTACCGATCGTCTGCAAAATATGAAGATTATATCTCTAAAACTTACAAAAATATGAGATTTTAAAATTTGGTACCCCGAGGGCTCATTTTTGGTTCAAGGTCAAGTATCTTAAGAACCCTTGAACCTAGGTATAGGACATGCTACATAAAATAGCATTAAAATTCTCCGTAGAATCCAAAAATATCATAAAATATAGGATGTTCCATTTATAATAAGCAAGTTGATACCAACGTCCGGTTAAACCGGAAGTGACAGGAAGTTGAAAATATTTCAAAAAAGAATTACCCCTTGACCTTACCTTAATCCCAAAATTTGAAATTTTTATCTAAATGGCATCATCAAAAACTTTTAATGAACGGGTTGCGCGAATAACTGTATATATGTGACTTATATTGACTTTTCAAAACATTTTTATTGGGCGCCATTTTGTTCCATCATATTGGATTTCTACCAATGTTTTACCAGTTTCTTTCTACCTATAGTACACTTGACATTTGGGCATAATTTAAAATATATTCAACAAGTAGTTTTTACATTGACAAATAGCACCAGGTCATGTTGAATTCGTATCAGTTTATCCCATTTTCATATTTAATTTTTCTACAAAATTTAAAGTCATTTGAACAGGGTTTGTTACGCTGATTTTGTAAAACATTTATTTGGCCGCCATTTTGTTTCACCATTTTAAATTCGTACCACTACCAGTTTATATCTATATTATAGTATTTTCAGGCTGTTTTTTTTAAATATGTATATTTTTGTTAGTTAGGCCGCTATTTTGTTTTGCCATCTTGGATTCATATCAAAATATTAGCATTCAGTTCATTTCTATGTAACACTTGATTTTTGTGCAAAATTGGAATTAAAATTGGATAATCAGTTTCTTTAGTAACAATTTTTTTTAACTTTGTTCGGCCATATTGGATTTTTACCAAAATATTAGCAGGTCATCCCCATATGTCCCTATTTTTGATTAAAATTCTAAGTCATTCTGGTAAATAGTTTTTTAAACTATGCCGCGAACTGGCAGATAGACAGACCTACAGATAGACAGACGGAATTGATAAAACATATTTTTTGGCATCTACCATCGCTAAAACGTGAAGATATGTAAAACTGAGAGGGTGATTTTTTTACGATTACAAACATTTTATTTGGCCGCCATTTTGTTCGGCCATCTTGAATAAATACTACAGTTTTACTAGTTGATTACTATACTACAATTAGTTATGACACACAATTTGAAATCAATCCATTAATTAGTTTTTTCAGGCTGAATTTTTAAATATTTTATTAAGCTGCCATTTTGTTTCGCCATTTTGGATTCATACCACAATGTTACCAGTTGATTTCAACATAATACTTGATTGTTTATTAATATTTTTTTTAACGTTTCACTAGGCCGCCATTTTGTTTCGCCATATTGGATTTTTACCATTACAACCCTTAATTTTTGACCAAAATTTGAAGTCAATCGGGTAAGTAGTTTTTTAGCTATGCTGCGAACAGACAGACGGACAGACATACTGACAGACCGACCCACAGACAGACAAACGGACCGACCGAATCGAGAAAACATGTTTTTCTGCATTTAGGGACCCTGAAACGTGAAGATCTGAAAAAATGTCGGAGGATGATTTTTCATGATTACAATACTTCCCCTTTACGAGGGAAGTAAAAACAAAAGTATGTATTTGTTTTTGAAGGAATGAACAATTATTTCTTTATAGATTAAAGGTTGCCGAATGAGCGGTGACGTATGGCTCTTCAGGCGTTGCAACCCAAGATCCGTTCGTCGCTCTTTAGTAAAATGTGTTAAAATATACAGGGTGTTTCAAAAAACGTGCGCCAACGTTTAAGGGGAGATTCTTTGTAAGAAAATAAGAACAGTTTATATGAACATATGTCCGAAGGTGTTATAGATTTTTTTTTACTTGGGTTTTCCCTGTATATTCAAACCGGAGTATTAGACTGGAATGAAACTTTTTTTTATAAAACATTCTTGACAGTACTTCCGACCAGTCACAACTTTTTTAATATTGATATTTACATCAGTTGTATGTGTTGAGCTTATTGCCTGATTAATTTTACACATAAAAGGTGGTTTATGTTCAAGTCGATACATCCAACCGCGTCCGAGATATTTTGATTTTAAAAAATGTAGAACAGTTTTAAGATCAATTCAAAATTCAAGCAATAAATTTTATTCTTATTAAACAATTATTAATTTCAATTTGTTTTATGATATTAAGTTGTTTGTTATAATTTTCTGTTGAAAGAGGTAAATTAATTAAACGATGTATAAAACTATTTAATTCTATTAATAAATTAGATAAAAATATAAGATTTACTTTATAATTGGATCAAAATAGGTCCATAAACTTTTTAGATTTAAAAATAATAAGCAATAATAATACGATTTTAAAATTTATCACAAACCACGTGTACAGATATAACAATACATGATCACACCCATTCACACAGAAGATGGCAGCTTTTCATTATTTTGTGCATCGTATTAATTAATGTACCTCTAGCAACAGAAAATTATAACAAATTTATAAAACTGATTGTAGTTAATAATGATTATGATGTAACCATAATAGACAAAATTGTAAATAAAAAGACAATACTAAGTTTAACGCATAAACATATACCGGAAAAATTAGCACTAAAATAGTGAAAAACCTTAAAAAAATCAAATCATATTATACAAATAATACTCTAGGTAGATATATTAAGTAAGTATAATAAGTCTAATGCAAATAAGGACCAAGAATCTGGGGTTTATGAATTGAAATGTGTTTTTTTTGAAAAAAGTATATATTGGTCAAACAGCTAGATCTTTTTATACAATGACGGCAAACTAATTAGAAACGATACACCTTACGAAAATCTGAACCGTTTCTAGTAAGAAATAGGTTTAAGATATTTCGAATATTATAATCATTGTTGCTATTGTTAGAGTGTATATCTATTATCATCGCATTAAATAACTTATTAAGTTTAAAAAATAATTTGTTGTATTTTTGAATCAACATTTTCTAACAACTTATAAATTTTTGTCTCAATCGAGTACCTAGTATTTAGTTGGATATCCATTGCTTCAATTAGTTTTAGACACCTCCTAGGCGTGAACTGTATTAGACCTCTACAAGTCTCTAGTGAAATACTGGTCCAAGGTTCTCTCATACCCTCGAATATTTCGTACCGAAATTTTGGATAGTTCTTGAACCTAATTTCCTTTTAACTATCATCCAAAGATTTTCTATCTACATGATTATCTTGAAGCCAGACAGTCACCCTCCTAGCAGAGTGCTTTGGATCATTATCGTGTTGGAATTTCCAAATTTTCTTCTGCATATGGTTGCATCACGTTTTCCAGTATGTTAATGTATTCATACTGATCCATAGTACCAGTTATTCTATAGAGAGAGCCAACACCATTCCAAGAGAGGCAGCCCCATACCATGATACAACCACCACCAAATTTCACTATTCTCATGGTGTAGCGCGGGTCAAATTGTTCATTTGGTGGAGGCCAAGCAAAACTTTTTCCATCAGAACCAAATTTATTTACCTTGAATTCATCTGACCATAGTATCTGCTTCCATTGTTAGACGTTCCAAAATTCCGCTAAATTCCCTTGGATTTTCAACAAAAGTTTCTTTCCAAATATCAACTGCTGATTTGGAAGGTCTGGAAATGCGAACAATTCGACGATCTGTTTCCATACTTGTTTTTCTGGGACGTCGCACAGTGGTTCCAAGTGCAATTCTAGTGGAACATAAAGATGTACGTGGCGAAAATAATTACTCCAATATTTTTTTAAAAACATTTTTAATAATAATAAGACCTAAAAACATAAAGATCAGCTGTTTAAAAATATATTATACAGGGTAACATTAAATATACCTATTGACTCTTATTAACTTTTAGTACAGAACATAAAAAACGCTTTATCTAAAATTGCTTGTATGATTCTCCCACAGTGTTTTAACCTAGTCTAAAATGCAATAGGTGTTTTTATGCAAGATAATATATACAGGGTGTTGTAATAAGCAACGGTTATTGTTCAATGGGAAATTTATTGTCCAGAAATAGGGTGAACATTTATTTTTTTTAGGTGAGTCCACAAATATTTGGTGTTTGGAATATACAGTTTGAAATCGATGCGAAAATTTTGTTTCTTGTAAAAGTCGTTTAAAAACATAAGAAACTAAATTGAAATTCTGCGCATCCTTAAAACTAAGCATTATTTGCAAACCCGTGTACATAATATGAACTTTTTCGCTTTTTTTTATAAACAAGTAATCTCTCATAACAACTCTTGTTTTTTAAAACATCCTGTATAATACTGATAGGATAGGAATAATAAGCCCCAAAGAGTTACCCCATAAATGAAAAAATAGTTGTATTATAGTAGGTATATTAAAACATAGTTTCATAAAGGATAGTTTTAACGCACGAGTAAGAGTTTAGAAAACAAGTGAAAGGAGTTTTCTAATATACGAGTACGCTAAAACCTTTTTTGAGACGTGTGTTTTATACTATTTTTTTTATATTTTGGCTTCATAATTTAAAAAAAAGCAAATATTTACCTTTTTTTTGACACACAACAAAAATTTTGATTGAAACGTCAAATTTTCGGTCAATTCGCGTCATCACTGATGTATCGTAATGAGCCTGTCTGTCAAACGAGGCTATTATGAAACAAAACTGAGTCATCATTGTATTGTAATGAGCTTAGTACGAGATCAAAATAGAAAAAGATTTTTTTTATTTTCCAGAACAAACATTTTTCTAATAATACGTTTAACGAGTGTATTTTAAAAAAAATCTTCCTACCTAGTAAACAAAAACTAAGGGTGGATTGCAGAAAGCTCTGTTAAAATTTATCACTATGTTAAATCCTAACACCTTGTTAAGTTAACGTTTTTATGTTGACAAACGTCACTTTAACAGCGTGTTAGGATTTAACAGAGTGTTAAATTTTAACAAAGCTTTCTGTAATCCACCCTAAGTGTTATGAAAAAAATTAGTAAAAGATATCTTAGAAAAAATATAACTTTTTAATGATTTTAACGTTATCAATTAATTAATCGTCATTTGTGCTTATGACGCTGTCTTCACTATCTGAATAAGAATCTGAATTATTATTTTCAAGTATAGAAGTTTGAATATCTGGTTGTTTTAAAAGGCGAATAACATCTTGAGAGAGCAAATTTTTTTGTCTAGGTAAAGGAAGTAATTGAGATATTAGTGGGTCCGATGTTATTAAAAGCATGTGAAGTAAATCTTCATTTGTCGCTGTCCGAGAAAACTTTCGTGAAAATCGTTGCCTAAAATTTTCCATGTCTTTATTACTGGCCTCATGTGCCTCTTTGGAGAACTGCCCTATAGGTAATAACAAATTTTCTATTACTAATGCACCATGCATAAGGATCTTATGCACACTGGCCGGCATATTATACCATGGGTACAAATGTAAATATAAATCTAGAGTATTCTTGGCATATGTATCAAATATTTCGGTATCAATTGGCAATCCACTAGACATTATATTTAATATTGTCGCAAATTTTGTAATTAACTCTTTATCTAATCCAGTTATTTGAGAGGACATTTCTGGATTTTTAAAAAATCTACGTGCAGTATTCCCGTCATTAGTAGATCCTGTACCTTGCTTTGGTTGATCTACTAATAGACCCATTTTAGTTCTAAATTGACAAACAATTTCTTTTTTTTTTTATTTTTAACCATTTCTTTGTCTTCATTCGACCTTGCTTGCCATTTTTTAATGCCAAGTCTATACGAAATATGCAATAGGCATTCAAAGCAACGAATATACGCATGTAGGGTTGAAAGTCCAAATGAACAGTTTTCTAAATTGAAAGTCTTTTGTGATAAAAATGTTAGATTGTTCATATATTTGGGAGTCGCCCCACAAATTAAGAAGTTTTGTGTTGAAATATCTTTTAAAGAACTACAAACTTTCTCGTCTACCATGGTTAAAAATAGTTGCGATTTTATATCGAATGTTTTATTATTCATATTTAATTTTGTTGGAATCAAATTTTTAATTTGATTTTCAACCCTACATACTTCATCCTTTATTAGCTGTTTCGTTTCTTTTTTCATGATGAATTTAATTGGTCGACAAAATCGGGTGGAGCAAGGTACAGGATTCTGCCAAAGAATTTTTTTTTGAGAAAATGTTCTGTGCTCAGCGAAGAGCTGAAGGGGTACCAAAGAAATAGCAAACAAATCTGAATCACTTGCCTCATTAAACTCAGCAGAAAAGGCTTGTTTATATTCTTTTTGGTTGCTACTTCCATCGCATCCCCATTTAACAAAAAGTGTAATAGTAATACCTTCTAAGGTTAAAATATTTTTTAAAACTACTTCTTGTGATATAAAGAGCCTTTTTATGGTATGGTCTAACAGTGCTCGGACTTCAATTTCAGCAGATATTTCCGTAATACTAATTTTTTCTTTTATGGGGTAACACTCTTTTTTGGCTTCTAATAGTCTTTTATAAGAAGGATAAATATTACATTGCTGTTCAATAGCACTTTTACGAATTTGAAAGTAAGAATGTTTTGTTAATTTTGAATTTACATAAAGTGCTAATGCCTTTTCGGGAGTATATGGAATTGGCGCAGGTTTAGGACTTAAATAAGTTGTTTTAATTTTTCTGGCACGTTTTGGTGTTGTTTGGGTAACCTCTTTTACAACTTGAACAGCATCTCGCTTTCCAGATTTCCAAAGAGATACTGAAGCTGCGTAGGTAAGCTCATTAGTTGATGTGGATTGGATAAGTGGTTTCACCTTCCTTAATTTGGATTGTTTACATACAAATTCAAATTGTTTTGTGGGCCTTCCTGTTCTTCCTTCAGATGTTGTCTCTTTTAATTTTATATTTATGACCGAATTTAGCCACATACGATTTTTTTTCTCGAATCTATTTATGTGTCTGTTGCTAGCCTGCCATTTCTCTTTATATTTTCCCAAAAATTTAAGCAAACTTAAACGAATTATATTGTGGTTTATTGTATTTAAATTTTGGAAACGAGTGGAAATGACAAAATTAATTAAATTCTCCTTATTGGCCTCTTTGGTTTTAATTATGTTGTGCAGATCGATAATATTAATAGAAATATTATTATTTTCCCTATTTTCCATTATCTAAAATAAGAACAAATGCCCAATTACCTAATTAATTCTTGCAAGACATTAAAAAAAAGCTCAAAACATTCTATTGCCGTATCATGGACCCATACATCTAATTATAAACTTATTAACCGCATAACCTAAATTTGTTTGCCATGGTCAAAATAACACCCTGTATAATAAACATTTCATTAAACAACGTAATTAGAATTTTAGAGGTTGGCTTAGGTATGATATTTAGGCCCAATATTATAATGTAGTTTTAAATCGCGGAAAAAAGCTCAACATAAATCTGATTTTAAACTGAACTTATTTTATAATATTGGCCTTTAATACCAGGAAAGTGTGTTTTAAATCGAAGTATGACATTAATTTGACATTAAAAAAATAAACAAACTGCCAATCCACTTTATAATATTGGCCCTTAATTACATGAAATTTGATAACAACGCGAAGTAAAAAATACGAGTTTTTAGCAAAATGCGCAGGTATGCGCAGTAACTGTCATAGCAAATATAACAAGAAATAGTGTATTTAACAAATGGCATAACAATTTTAGCGGGAGTAACCGGGAGTTTTTTTATTTAAGAAACAATTTGCAAAAATTTAACATTTTTTTTCTCACTTTATAGAAATTTTGCGGGAATTCATTGAAAATATATTATAATGGACAGATAATCACAAATCAATATAATATATACTTACTTTTAAAATATATTACCAAAAAACACTATACAATTTGAACAATTAATTTGACAATACTCGTTTTAGATAACGCAAATTTTATGCAGTAATTTTAAAGAATTGGTACTGTCATCTTTGTGTTGCTATGGTAACGACACAGCGGCCATTTTGAGTTTCATTTGTCTTGCATAGAATACTTTGATGTAGTCACCGTCGATTTTATTTGTTGTTACGTGTCAATTATTGGGTTCATTTTTTGGACTTATGTTCCGCTAGAAAGAGAAATGGAACTACTGTGCGTCGGTTCCTAGGAACAGTTTTAGTGGTTCCATGAATCCTGACATGATTAACAGCGTTAAACACAGCCTTTTTGGAACGATTAACCATTTCTGCAATTTTCTGATACGAATAGCCTTTCCTATGAAGATTAATAGTGACTTGTCGTTCATTTTCGTTACAACTTTTTCGCGAATCCATATTTGCAGAAATTCGATTGACAGGAACGGAAGTCAACAACGTACTAAAGCTGTATGGTAACCACTGTCAATTTTAAAATAAGCCTTCTTGCCGCTTAAAATTGTAGTGTTCTTCGAATCTTGTAATAAATAAATTATTTTTTAAACTTAATAAGATTGTTTAATGTGATATTAATAGATGTACCCCTTAACAATAATAACAATGATTATAATATTCGAAATATAAACCAATTTCTTACTAGCAACGATTCAGATTTTCGTAAGGTATTGTTTCCAATTAGTTTGCCATCATATATATCATCACATATTAAACAAAAAAAACATATTCTAATTATGCAAAACACTTACTAGAAACAAATCACCATTTTAACAATGTTTAAAAATATTGCATTCAGCTAATAAAAGTTACAAGTTAAATTACTTGGATTGTCTAGAAATTAATAAGGGAAAAACCGTAATATTTTAATGAACGATCAAAATTAAATGGACTTTTTTGTACCTGATGTGTGCGTAGGTTAAGTAGGTAGATACCTTACTCTTTTATTACTGTTAAAATTCCAGTTTCAGTATCAGATTTGAGTTGGTTTTTGAAAAAGACACAGAGAGACGAAACAGCTGTCAAAATGAAATAGATTAGTGAAAATCACTTAACAAAAATAGTTTATTTATTATACTAGATTTTTTTTAATGTGTGTCTAAAGCAGTGGTGGACAAATTTCTTTACATGTTAAAACACAGACATATTTTTCATTTAATCTATATTTTTTTTACGATGCGAAAAAGCCAAAAAGTGCATATAAAAAAATATGCAATAATCCCACTTACCTCACATTCATGTCCAGTAATACCGACCGGACATATGCATCTGTAACCGTTGACTTGGTCTACACATTCTCCACCATTTTTGCAAGGATTCGAAGCGCATTCATCTATATCGGTATGGCAGTCTCTTCCTGTAATAAAGAAATCGTATTAAGTTTTTTCGAGAAGTCATATTGTTACTTACGTGCTCAATTAGCATTGCTCTGCGTTATTGTTCGGAAAACCGGGAAATTGTACACGTGCAAATTTTTAATGATTTCGCTTAAGCAGATCAGAATTTAAAAAAAGTCTAAGAAATATTCGATTACATAATCTATCTCTTATCCCTAGTAAACGTACTCATGAAAATAATCTAGGGATATTGAAAATTTCAGGTGAGTTTGACACTTCAAGATCTTTCTTAAAAACACAGCAATAGATAGCGGTTCAAATTAACTTAATATGATACGGGGTCTTTCAAAAAACATTTGAAAATTGACAGGAGCAATATTGTAGAACTCTAACTTTTTAACGTTACACGTAACACACCAGTAGCAGTGGTCGTTCAGTTGGGATAAAATTAAATAAAGCCGTTCAGGGTACTCAAAAACAAAACAAATTATACAGGGTAACTCAAAGATTTGTAGTTTCCGAAATTCCAATTTTCTTTTTTTTTATGATCTTGGCCATCGTATATTTACATCTCTATTTCTTTATGCGAATTTTTGAAACACCTTGAATCGTCTGCATGTACAGGGTCATCATTTATATTTCGCCACCCATTTTCAGGGTTTATTTTTGTAGGTAGAAAAAATAATAAATACAAATGTTGTATGGATTTCAGAGCAATTTTTGGAAAATATAACTTTGAATATACAAGGTGAATCAGAAACTAGCAGCGTACCAAATTTTGGTCTTTTTTTAAATGAAATGCCCTATATATTTTGGATTTTTTAGATTCTTCTTATTATTCCTTTTTCAAAAATGTGTGATATGTCTATAATTCGATAGATCGTTCGTTTTTGGGATATTCGACTTTAAAATTCCCTCTTATCTTAGTTAATTGACGTGAAATCGTTTCTAAGGTGTCTTGCTGGTACTGACATTGTTAGATTGTCACTACCATCTATCATTAAAGATAAATTAAATACAATACGCTTATATTATGTCAATAATAGAAACCCTACTTATACTCAAAATGAATATCATAGGCAATTTCCCGGTAGAACCGTCCCAACACGAAGTACAATAAAATATACAGGGTTATTCACGCAACCCGTTCATTAAAAGTTTTTGATGATGCCATTTAGATGAAAATTTCAAATTTTGGGATTAAGGTAAGGTCAAGCAGTACTTCTTTTTTGAAATATTTTCAACTTCCTGTCACTTCCGGTTTAACCGGAAGTTGGTATCAACTTGTTTATTTTAAATCGAACACCCTGTATTTTATGATATTTTTGGATTCTACGGAGAATTTTAATGCTATTTTATGTAGCATGTCCTATACCTAGGTTCAAGCGTTCTTAAGATACTTGACCTTGAACCAAAAATGAGCCTTCGGGGTACCAAATTTTAAAATCTCATATTTTTGTAAGTTTTGAAGATATAATCTTCATATTTTGCAGACGATGGGTAAATAATCTTAGGTTTCTATTTTTTTATTGAATTTATCTATTTTTATACAGGGTGTCCTAAATTCAAAAACATTCACTTTTCAAAGCCGCTAAATTCCGTTTTTTTTAAATGGGACACCCTATAACTTTATGCACTATCAAATGTAGAATTTAATTTTCTATCGAACTGTATTAAGGTTCCCTATACCTATTCGTAACCATTTTCGAAATAATCAGGTTTTCTTTAACTGCATTAATCGCAAATTGTTACAAAATATTGAGAGGTGCTTCGCCAACCAAGAAGGACATGTGAATAACTAGAATTCATGGTTTTTAAATTTATTTGTCATATTTTCTTTCATTTTCCAATTCAGAAATGTGTGGTACTTAAAAGAGAGAATGAAGAGACAACATTTTACGGTATGCTACAAATAGAGGCGGCGCATGCTATTGGTGCGATACAAAGTGTTAATCTCCCAATTTTTCGCGCTTTACCGTGAAACAGGGCTTGTATCCGAAAGACATCTAGGACCACGCCCATTACCAATCAAAATCAAGACCATTTTTTTTGCAATTGCAAGACAAAACCTGACAACAGCATCTGAACTGAAAATGAGACTACAGTAGACCCACGGCATACAGGTAACATCCCGAACATCCAGTCATTGATAGATTCAAGAAATTGGCTTAAAATGTAGGAGACCTTTGAGATGTCAACCACTCACAAGGGGAAATTGTGTTGTTTGCTTAATATGGGCTCAACACATTTTATGGGACAGTGTTCAATAGACTGCTGTTCTCTTTACGGACGAATCACGATTTGGGCTTCATCCTAATTCTAGACGTGTATGAATATGGAGAACTCCAGGTAATGAAGCACGGTTAAATAATATACACGAGGTTCATAGGTGGAACTATTATGATTTGGGGTGGGCTCAGTATAGGAGGAAGAACTGACTTAATTCGACTAGACAATTTTCTTAACACTATCCGCTATATGAATGATGAAGATGAAATACTCTGACCAGTTGTTGTTCCACATGCAGCTGCCCTTGAAGGCAATATTTTGCTTATGGACGATAATGCAAAGTATATTGCCAAAGTCCGCCTAATCCCCGGTATTAAATCCGATAGAGCATGCGCCAAAGAAGAGTTCTAAGAGAAGAAGGTCACTTCGAAAACCGCTATCAAGTGTTCGCAGTTTTACAGGAAGCTTGGTGGGCAATACAATGGTGGCTTTAAAATTTTGTTTGCTAATATTGCGTTTGGTTAAAAGTTAAAAAAACGCTCTTATGTTTCATTTTTATCTCTTCGTGTACCCTGTACATACAGACAATTTAAGGTTTTTCAAAAAGTTCACTTAAATAAACAGTGATGTAAAAATGCATAAATCATAAAAAAAAGGAAATTGAAATATAGGAAACAACAAATCGTTCAGTTACTCTGTATAATTTGTTTTGTTTTTGAGTACCCTTATGGGCTTTATTTGATTTTATACCAATTTAATGACCACTGGTGCTGATGTGCAACATGTAACGTTAAAAAGTTCTACAAAATTGCTTTTGGAATTAATATCTTAGTTAAAAAGCATAGTTGCAAAAAAATTACCTTTAGCTCCAATCATTTTTCGGTATTTCCCTCGTCATGAATCTTTCCCCTGTATAATTTAGTTTGTTGTTGAGTACCCTTATGGTTTTTATTTAATTTTATCCCAACTGATGCTGATGTATTACGTGTAACGTTAAATAGAGTAAGTTCTACAAAATTGTTCCTGTATTTTTGATAAAAAGAAATAGCAACATTTTTCCATTAAGGTTTTTTGAACAGTAGACCTGGTTTAGCTAAAAATGGAATTGAAAATTGAGTTTCGTAATTCTACGCCCATCCAAAAAATTTCAAAGGTTTTTTGAAGGACCCAGTATAATATCACCTAATAACTTTAAGTTACTATGAACAGCCATCTTTGAAAGATAATACATCAACCTTTTGGATGCTTCATAGCTCGGAAAGGTCCCATCATTTTTAAGCAAGTTATTAAAGTTTCAAGCATACCTGAAATTTTCATTATCCCTAGATTATTTCCATGTTGGTACCACCGTGTTCCATATTAAAGTACCCACTATACTGTCTGAAACTCCGTAATAGATACGAAAAAAATGTCATACAAAAGTATACAGGGTGACCTAATTTTGCTGGGACATCAACTATAAAATTTTAAATGCGACAGTCTGAATTTTTGTCCATTATTTGATTCTTATTGAAAATAAATATAAGTTACCAATTTAAACTATAGACGTTTTTTGCGGTTTCCGAAATAATTAAGGTTATGTGTGATTTTTTAAAACCTGGAGCTATTTTTCAAATCACTATAAAAAATTGCAAAAATCTAAAATTGTTTTAATTTCCATGTATAAAGCATCGTGCCTATCTAATCTGTCCACACCTTTACAGGGTGGACATACTAAAAACCTATTTTTATCAGTCGAGTTTTTTAAATAGTCAATATATATATATATATATATATATATATATATATATATATATATATATATATAATTCATTAATATATTTTTACATTTTCTTGGGATAAGGTTCAACACAAATTTTACCTCTGCATTTTTGTTATATTGAATTAATGAATTTTTATTTTTCAATTGTTGAACAAAATACAAATTAAAACACATATACAAGACTATATAAAAAGACGATGTAAGACGACTATATTTATTAAATAATGCCTTTTTATATAGTCTTGTATATGTGTTTTTAATATTTGATGAAAATGTTCTTTACATAAGTATTTCATTAAAAAGTTGGCGCATCACAGGGAAATCTGCTTCAATAAATACATTGGTATCTTATCCCAAGCAAGTTTTATCTTATATATATATATATATATATATATATATATATATATATATATATATATATATATATATCTCAATATACGAATCGCACATTTTATTAATCTTTTTCTTTGAATTTGTAATTATGTGAAATGTTTGATTAAAATCTAGTCCTCTGGTTTGCAAGCAATTTGATGCAAAAATAAGAATTTCAAAATATTTTTAGAAGAACTAAGAACGCAATATTTAAGGTTTCAAACCCCAACGAAGCATGTCTTAGAATATGAAAATCGACAAACTATATTTAAAGTATTATTTGATTAATAAACCTTAAATTAGAATTAATTAACTAAAAGGGTTTTTTTCAATTGATTGGGGTCTACCGGTGGGAAGCCTTCCGGTCTTTGGAAGGTGAATCGACGGACCAAAAAAAATTACTCACTACACTGCTAAACATTTACAAACGTTTTATATAAAATGTTAAAGTGTGTGGTATATAAAAACACAAAATTTAGACAAAAATATGGCCAAGTTTTTTCGTAACAATACAGAACATGTTTCAACCTATCAAAACCAAATTATGGAAAAACAAATCCGCCAAATTTTACCATCACAAGAAATATACCAATTTAATTAATATATATGGGATGTGCTGAAATTATTTTGTATGAAAGACCGTATAAAAATCGAAACAATTATTCTGTAAATGATTTAAAACAAAAATTCGGGATTTCGTAATAATAATAGAGAGACACTGTAGCGATTATTAAACGGCAGAAAACAGACAGTACGTGAAAAATCAATTATATAGTCATTTGTTTTTATTTTTTCTAAATGTAATCTGTTGTTATGTTATATTGTTATACGGTAGTTGAAATATTACGGTGTCCATATTAATTTTCATAATCCAAATTTAAAATGTAGTTAACGTAAAATCGTTATAATTACGTAAATGTTTATTTCCTATAGTTTTCTTTTGATGCACATATTGTTGTTCACGTTGAATATCTTAGTTAAAAAGCATAGTGCCAGCAAAATATTACAGAGGATCTTTAGCGATCCAATCATATTTAAAAAAAAATCGGTATTTCCCTCGTCATGAATCTTTCCCCTGTATAATTTAGTTTGTTGTTGAGTACCACATCCTTGCTCGGACCGCCATGGTTTTTCATTTTCCAATTTTATCCATCATCCGATCTGATGCTGATGTATTACGTGTAACGTTAAATAGAGTAAGTTCTACAAAATTGTTCCTGTATTTTTGATAAAAAGAAATAGCAGCATTTTTCCATTAAGGTTTTTTGAACAGTAGACCTGGTTTAGCTAAAAATGGAATTGAAAATTGAGTTTTCTGGTACCTTTGGGCTACGCCCATTTTCCAAAAAATTTCAAAACGGTTTTTGAAGGATCCAGTATAATATCACCTAATAACTTTAAGTTTGTGGATGAACAGCCATCTTTGAAAGATAATACATCAACCTTTTGGATGCTTCATAGCTCGGAAAGGTCCCATCATTTTTAAGCAAGTTATTAAAGTTTCAAGCATACCTGAAATTTTCATTATCCCTAGATTATTTCCATGTTGGTACCAAAACATTCGTATTTTGTTTTCTTTAAAGTACCCACTTATTAATGAGTGTTGTGATATCGCACTGTGCCAAAATACAGATATTTATTTTTCATTTTGTTATACGAAAAAAATGTCATACAAAAGTCAACGTCTTTCGTACAGGGTGACCTAATTTTGCATATATATTTATATATATATATATATATATATATATATATATATATATATTTTGGCATTTTCGCGACAGTCTGAATTTTTATTTACCATTATATGATTATATATATATATATATATATATATATATATATATATATATATATATATATATATATATATATATATATATATATATATATATATATATATATATATATATATATATATATATATATATATATATTATATATACCTGGATATATATATATATATATATATATATATATATATATATATATATATATATATATATATATTGGGCGTTTGGGAGAGATTATATATTCCATATATGTATATATATATATATATATATATATATATATATATATATATATATATATATATATATATATATATATATATATATATATATATATATATATATATATATATATATATATATATATATTATATATAATATATATATATATATATATATATATATATATATATATATATATATATATATATATATATATATATATATATATATATATATATATATATATATGAAAAAGTAGGTATTTTTATGATCATGTACGTACATAAAAATATACTGGGTGTTCTATTTCTAAAACTTCAAATTTGAAGAAACTTTTTTATGCAATTTTTTTCGTATCTATTACGGAATACCCAGATAGTATACTGGGAATAGTTAATATCTATAGTACTATAAAATTCAAAAGCATTAAATAAAACAAGAATAATAGAATGAACTTCCTCCGAATCTTAGACACAACTAACGTATCTTTAAACCGCCATGAAAGCATTCATCTAAAAATGCAAAGGAATGTTGGCGACGAGAGATCCATCTCATTCGAACATCAACGCAGACAACGTATACAGCGTCCGATCTAGTTGAATAAAATAGACCGTTTAAATCAAATGCCCGGCTACAGCATATTTGAATTTCCTTCGTGCAAAGCGTGGAATAAGAATGCAGCAATAAATGGCAGGCCGATCTTAATGTATGTGAATGTTCGATTTTTAAAAAATATCGGAAACCCGTATACCTATACAAATATTATACTCCTCCTCTGTGATGAGCAGTAGCTAAACATATGATGTGCTAAGCTTATATGTAACCGTAGAGTTTAAGAACTATTTCCTGTTAGTAATACTTGATTAAACTGAATAATCGGATCTGGTACGATTTAATACATCTCGATTGTTTACCTTCTTTTGTTTTTGTTAGGAAGCTTATCTTAAATCTATTCTATATCTATACTAATATACAGGGTGACAATTAAAAACTTGAAATGGCCATATCTTAGGAAGGAAAAACTTAATCAAAAAACGTTCAAACACTTTAAGTAAAAAAAGAACGTGGATGAAGCATTTTTTTCATTAAAAAAAATCAAAACTTTTCATAAATAACCAACAAATTTAATAAATTTCACTACTTTTCCAATGCCAAATCTGTCATTTATGAATCTTTTAACAAAATATAGAAACTAAATTACATGCACTGTTGCCAAACTTGTTTGGTTTTCTTCAAATATACAACAAATGATATTCCTAAATTTGAACAAAACGGTTTTAAAATAGTTTTATTAACAAACCTGATGCTAACCTAACCCGATATGAATCATGCCAATTTAGATTGAGCGCATATTTCAGATCTTATTTTAGCATGTGTTTTATGGCTTTAATAATGGTTTTATCTACGCATCTGGGCTAACCTGACGCTAACGGGACATATCCACCTAAAAGTACCGGGTATTGTTAAAAAAAACCTTGTTTTAATGTAGACCCCGAATTTTGTTGGCGCTACCGCGCTCTTTCTTTACAATACAACGAGTCTAACCTAACCTAATCCGCATTTTTATTAGCTATAAGTAAAAAAATACTAAAATTACTAATTATAATAATACCATATAAATCGCCAATTTCCTTCCCACAAAATATGTGTAGAACTGGTTGCCTACTTAATGTGAAACTGACCCTAAATATTTTGGCTTTAATGATGGTGCCTCCGCGATATAGCGCTCCGGCGCCTAACCTCTCTTCTCCTAATTCTTTCCACTCTGACTTTTATTAACCTATCTATATGAAAAAAAATATTACTCGCACATCAAAGAATATAACAAAATTTACTTTGGCAACAGCGCTTGTTGGCTGACTAAATGACATGGAGTTAAGTTAGCAGAGTTTAGATACAAAACAAACTTCATGTTGTCACGTATTACGTTAGAGAATTATTCATATTCGTAATTTAAAAAAAAACCGTTCTAATTTTATATATATATATATATATATATATATATATATATATATATATATATATATATATATATATATATATATATATATATATATATATATATATATATATTAGAAATAAAAATTAATTCAAAATACACATATATTAACTTACAACAACAATTACATGCATAAAATCAATCAAACTGACAAATTGCTTAAATGTAGTAAATTTGAGGTAAGCTTCCTAATAAAACCAAAAAAAGGTCAAACATCTAGGTGTATTAAATCGTACCAGAACCCGAATAATCTAACTAAAATTGTACATCGTTTCTACGACTATCAAATAATTTCTTTATTACAAAAGCGATTTTATTTTGATAATGTTACTAGTTACCTATTCCGTGAATAATAGACATCATACTCGTGAGTAATGATTTCATTATTCACGAGCTGTTACCAATCACAAAATACTTTTTATATGTAAATCCCCATAAGAAAATTTAATGTCCGCTTTGCAATTTTAGGGCGTGGCATTTTCTACTTAATGTTGACGATCGCGAAGGTTTGGATGTTTTTTTGTTAATTAGCTGAATACAAAATTTAAAACAAAACATCCTTTATTGTACTAAATGTTTATAAAATAAAAAGAAATTTTATCGGTTGTTATAATATTAAAAAAAAAAGACATCCAAGCTTTCGCGACCGTCAATACCGATATCACGCCCTAATATGGCACCAAAATTGCAAATCGGACATTCAGTTTTCTTGTAGGGATTTACATGTAAAAAATGCCTAAATAGCCAGAGTATTCACAAAGTTTAATGTACTACCCAGGTAAATATGGCTGACCTGCTTAGAATTAGGTTGTTTTTAGCTACTTAATAATTACAAATCACCTAACGCCAATGGGTTCAGCTTTTTACAGACTATACTATAATCTGATAATTATAGTCATTTTTTTTCCAGAAATTAAATTTTTAAATAATAAGTTTGGATCTATTTACCTTAGTATTACAAACAAATATTCTACTTACCGGTAAAACCAGGCTGACACGCGCAGTGATAATCATTGACTAAATCGATGCAAGTTGCGCCATGCTGACACTGACCGACGCAATCGTTAATATTCTGGTCGCAGTTTTTTCCCATCCATCCCACTCTACATTTGCAGTGATAATCGCCGACCAGGTTGGTGCAGGACATGGCGTTAATGCAAGGGTTTTGATTTTGACATTCGTCAGCATCTAAAAATAACGTAAAATTATATATTATTAGGTATTATTGATGAAGATCAGGATATCTTGAACCAATCCCATTTCTATTCAAGAAAGAAATCTGAAAATTAAGAACGCTTTTGGGGACTAAATTTACAATAACTTAATCAAACATTATGCTCAAAAATGAATTAAAAAAAAAAGAATCCGTTGCTATAACATGCGATGATTATGATTTTTTACCTGTGTTCAAAATATGCAGGATATGAAACAATATTATTGTTGCATTGAAACCCTTGCTGTGCTTTTTAGTAATTTCGCATGACCAACCCCAATTAAAAACCTTAAACATTATCATTTCGCTTTACATTTAGTATCATAGGAGTTTTAAGTTTAAAATTTTAATTTTTAAATCTGTGTGTTTGTTAAGAATAAATTTTCCCGATACTTTCTTGGCGGTTGATGCGTGATGTGGAATCTCTATTGAAGTTGTCTGTATGTTTAAAATTTTCAATAGATTTTCTAATTTTTCTTTATAAATATCTTCAGTGCAATAGCAATTCCCTCTCAGAGCTTTGCTCAGTTTCGATATTTCCGATGTTAGAGAATCTTGATCAGAAATCGAAATGTCTCTAAATACTAATGAAACCGATTTATTTGTGATGGATGGTGGTGAGAATTTGTGTTTAAGTATCTGTTTATATGAGTTAGTTTTCTATACACAGAATTTCCTAATTTCCCTTTCTTTGAACAAATACATCTAGAAAGAGAATCGTTCCATTAGATTCAACTGCCATTGTGAATTTAATCTATATTGGTGATTAAAGTAGTCCAGAAATTTAGGGAGATTTTGCTGTCCATGAGGCCAAACAGCAAAAGTATGAACTACATAACTGAACCCATGAAAGGCCTCCATAAAGATATTCACTACCACAGGTGATAGATGAAATCCCTCAACTTCCTTGAGGTTTGTTCATAGAAACTTCCTTGGAAATGAAATAGGTAGATGTAAGACAAGCTTCCACTAGGTCTATTAAGCAATCAATCAAGATTATTATGTTCCAGTATGTCACACATAATGAAAATTGAGTCGTTAACAGACACGTTTGTGTTTAGTGATTCTACATCGAAACTGACCAAATGTCTTCGAGATACAACTGGAAACGTCGGATGGTAATTCCATTTGACACGGTCTAATCTCAATGAACATGATTTTTTAATTTCAGTTTCTTATTAATACTTGTGTACGTGCTGAAAATAAATCAACATTCAAAGTGACTGAACATATGACTCTTAAGTTTTGACGAGAATTTGAGGTCACTTGGTATAGTAGTTTTTTAGTTGTGCCGCAAACAGACAGACAGACAGACACATTGACGGAATTGGAATATCTTTCAGCATCTAGGGACCCTGAAAACGAAATTTTAAAGCACGAGTTCTAGGAGGGTATTCTCATTTAGTGAAGAAAAAAATAGCCATTTTGTGAATAAAAAATTATACCTCGTTGGATTTTTTATTGAATATTCCACTCATGTACAAATTTTCCCGTAAGACTGGTGGTGTTTTCGAAAAATTATAGCGGAAATACCACGTCGTCTAGGAAACATGGTATTTCCACTTACCTGGTTAGGTGTGGTTACATACCTAACCAAAAAATTAAATATTGACAATATGCAACCTGCTTTTGAGAGACGCTAGAGTCCCTAGAAACTGATTTTTTTTTAAGTATCTTTCAAACATTTTTGAAAAGTTGTCAATATGAATCATCGCTTTGGGCTAGTTCAAGAAGAGGAAATTGATGAAAATATAATTGGAAGCGAACCAAGAAACACCGTTAAGTCCAAGAAGAGCATCTGGAGACAGTTTATGTCATTTTAAGATGAAAAAAACTATACGTTTGACCAAGATACCCCAGTATCCCAACTAGCAATGATTTTGAAAAGCTAGGCCTACACTATGCGAAAAATGAACGAAGAGGAATAGAAAGAAGGCACGGTAAAAATTATTTGGAATGTGGCGGCGAAATTATTGATGGAAAGGTATTTCAATGAATACAAAATTAAAATAAATCTTTTCGAGCAGATCGAATTCAAATCGGCCCGAGCCGCAAAAAAATGCCAAAAGGAAACATTTGCAAGATATTGAAGGCAAACGCAGAGAATCGGCCGTTTTTTTAACATACAGTGAATTAAAAAATCTAATCGAAGCTTTTGATGAATCAACTCCAGAGGGTTTACAAAAGAAGTGTTTTTTTCTGTTGTCCTATGACTGGAGAGGAGGAGAAGGTGCAAGAGCCGAAACAACTTTTTTCAAAAAAGAAACTGGCAACTTCGGAGGAAAAACAGGTAGAATTCAATACAACCCTGTTTTTTCTAAAACATGTCAAGAAGTCCCAGCTTTTGCCCAGTAAAAATTTATAAAGAATTACAAGATAAAAAGAAAAGTATCTCCAACACTCGACTATTTTTGACGCTAAACCCTCATTGGAAAATTTCCAGAAAATGGTTCAAAAACAGCCCAGTAGGAGAAAACGAGATTTCAACTTAGACAAAAAACAAGCACAAAAACCAGACTTCAATACCACAAAAAAATTTACCAACCATTCCCTCAGGGCTACTGCCGTGTCCAAGCTGGCCAAAAGCGGAGTGTCGGAGCAAAACTTGATAAAAATTACAAGTCATTCGAATGCGAAATCCCTATCAAGTTATTTGCAAATGAATCCAGATCACCACAAAAAAATTATTGAAAAAAGGAAGGAACCTGGAAACGAACCACCTCAACAGCACGTGCATCCAGCCCCTGTAGCAGCATCACCCAGCACAAGTACGAGTAGTGGTCTGACGGCATCTTCTAAGTCGTCGCAAAACAACAATGTGGTTAATAATTATCAGAACTGTACCTTTTATTATATAAGCAATAATTAAAATTGAATATTTAGATTTATATTAAGTACTTTTCAATATTTAGACAAATAATTTTATTAGTATATTATTATTCAATTTGTGTTCAATTTGTTACAAAATTCAAATTTCTGAACTTGAAATAGGTATGTATTTAATATTCAGTTAATAAAGCTTAGTTTCCCTGATTGATTCGTGGAATATTCGGGGATACTACCACTGGTGCTTAAAAATTTCCGATAATTTTTCACGAATGCGTGTTGTCTTATAATTTCCCAAGTCCGAAGGACGAAGGAAATTTGTAGAGAAAACACGCATGACTGGAAAATTATCTGGTTAATTTTTAAGCACGAATGATATTTAGGAGGAATATTCCACGAATCAAATACAGGGAAACTAAGCATTATTAACTGAATATTAAATAGATACCTATTTCAAGTTCAGAAATTTGAATTTTGTAACAAATTGAACACAAACTTGGATTTAACTTTCTTAATTTCCTCTTCTTGAACTAGCCCAAAGCGATTATTCATATTGACAACTTTTCAAAAATGTTTGAAAGATACTTAAAAAAAATCAGTTTCTAGGGACTCTAGCGTCTCTCAAAAGCGGGTTTTATATCGTCAAGATTTCATTTTTTGTTTAGGTGTGTAACCACACCTAACCAGTGTAGCGTATCATACCCCTGGTTTTTTTACGCTCAGCTAACGGCAGCTTTTCATTTGGAGAGCACTATGGGTTCGGGGGCAAATGAAAAATAATTTTATTTAATTAACTTTGAAGTTAGATATTAGAATTTAATTATTAAATTTCTGTGTGTTCTTTTAAAATAAAAAGTAAATCTAAAAAAATACATTACATAATCCAAATAGACTACTAAAAGGGCGCCACGCTGTTTTTTTATATATTTAATAAAGGAAAACGGCGAAACCAAAATAAATAAACTTTAGCCTAAACTAGTTCCTATAGCAAAAAAAACTGAAATAAAAATTAGGTGAGTGTGGGCTGGATAAATGAAAATATGAGGTAAATTTCCTATACTTACGACGACACTATATATTATATAGCAAATATACAATTTAAATAAGATAATTCTAAATAAAAAAAAAGGAATTTTATATGCCAAGATTTTCATAAAAAAAATTAAAAAAGCCCCATAGTCGACTATAGTTTACATAACTCATTAATAATTTTAACACCTTTAATTATTGTTACATAAATGAAAGTTAGAAAGAATAATTAACTGGTTCACTTTTAAATAGCATAAATCGTTTAAACTTTAAATCAAATGTAAAAATGTATAATATTAAATAATGCTTGTAGTAAAAAAAATTAAATAAAAATGGATAATTAATAAAATAAGTTTTTCTGGCCTTTATAAATCCTTCCAGGGATGTCAGAACTTCAAGGGCTGCATCAAAACATCAAAAGAGGATCACTTCAAAATCACAGGAACAGTTACAGTGTCTGGAACTAACAGCCTTCGAACAGAACTGGATCAAATAAAGAAGTCTAAGGGGGACAACAGATTACGTTTCTTTTAAGACCATAATTCATAACTCATGGTACGGTACGGTATGCAAAAACTTAGGAGTCGAGTCCCATGTGGATTCTTAACTAAATCCCAAAGTTACTATACAAAAAAAACTCCAAAACGTTTGATTCCGACATGGCCAAAGATTGCTGGATAAAAATCCAGGTTTTCTCCAAAACACAAACTTTACTTTGGCTCTCAGATAAAGCAGATAGTTAATCCATGCGAAGAAACAAAAATTCAAATCACCACTTCTGGGTATATTCGGGATGATTCCCGATTTTACTTCGGCTCAACACATGGAGGTGTTGTAAGTACCTCGACTACCAACCGGAATGACGATACCAAGGGATGAAATCCGTTGGCCAACCAAGAAGGTCGAGCACGGAAATAGTCAGTAAAGTAACTCGTGAAAGGAAGCGGCAAATTCAAATTCACCATGAAACTTAAGAAAATTCATTAACTTGATTCGGCAACACTGCAACTGAAAACCGAAAGTAGAAACGCAAGCCGACGTCGACGCCGTGAATCCATGACTTGAGAGTACCAAAAGGATATGTTTATATTAAATATAAAATTCCTTTACCTGCTTTGAATATTGAAATGATTGGCAAATATTGTGATTTTATCTGGATGGCAACGTAAAAATAAATATGAAATAAATTACTTGTTTTGATTTATGTACAAATTATAAAAAAAAAACATTCCACCCTAAAATTAAATATTACGTTATAAATCCCACTTATAGACAAC